>JAJKFL010000007.1:34318178-34819850 GCA_021186555.1 Reticulitermes speratus
TTCTGTAGTCTGTCTTACGACAGTTCCGTAGCCTCTTCATTCTGCAGTCTGTCTTACGACAGGTCCGTAGCCTCTTCATTCTGCAGTCTGTCTTACGACAGGTCCGTAGCCTCTTCATTCTGAAGTCTGTCTTACGACAGGTCCGTAGCCTCTTCATTCTGCAGTCTGTCTTACGACAGATCCGTAGCCTCTTCCAAAGCGAGTTCTCCACACAGTGCGATCTAGTGCTTCCTTTTTCAATTTCCAGTATCTTCTCTTTTCCTTAAGGTCATTCAGTAGCTGCCTACGTCTTCTCCCTCGTCTTCCCGTCACTTCTATCCTTCCCTCTAACTTTCCTTCAATCACGTATTTCAGAAGGCAGTTGTCTACGCAAGATGTGACCAATCCAGTTAGCCTTTCTTCTTTTTATTGTATGTACGATATTCCTCTCCTCCTTCACTCTGTGTAATACTTCTTCATTTCTCACACGATAGGTCCAACTTATCTTCTCCATTCTTCTCCAGCACCTCATTTCAAAACTTTCCAGATACTTCCGATCTACTTTCCCAAGTGTCCACATTATCTATAATCTGAATTAATTTGTCGCTTGCAGCGTGATACTTTTTATTGGTTTAAATTATTTATTTGTCCTGTCATGAACTGAGAATCCAGTTTTTACAAGTGTTTTTAAATCCTGCATGTAAATGTTGCCGTGGTCTTCCATTTGTTCGCATGACCACAGGAGGGAACTCTGCTACTGTTCTTAGCATTACAATGTATACTTTTGTTTTTCCAGTCCCGACTAACATGTATCGATACCAGTGAATGTGACGTCACACGTACACAATGAACCACCCATGTGCGTTGCTGACTCCGCAGATGAACACGCATGGCCAACAACATAGGGAACTTTGATTTCAGGCTTCCGCCGCGATGTTGATCAAATCTGCGGTCTTCTGGGGTATTACACGGCGTCGTGCGGTAAACAGTTACCACACGACGCCGTGTAATACCCCAGAAGACCGCAGATTTCAACGTAGGGAACTGACGACAAGCAGGACGCAACTGCAGCTCCGCTAACGCATAACTTTCGTACGCACTGTACGTCACCCGCTTCAATCAACGACGATATATATGACAATTTACCTCCACGCCCGCTCGCCTGTAGAAGTTTTAGAGCCATGTTTAAATGCAGTGTTTGTAGAGAAATGCGGAGTTTCTATGTAGTGTGGTGTTCCTCTGTCGTTGCATGCAAGTTAGAGACTCAGAGCAGGGGCGACTGTAGAAGTGTCTGTCTGTCTGTCTGTCTGCCGACGGCCAGCTACAGTGTACAGTGTGGCTAATGACAGCTGACTTCACAAGTATTCATTCATTCATTCTGTAGTCTGTCTTACGACAGGTCCGTAGCCTCTTCCAAAGCGAGTTCTCCACAGGGTGCGATCTAGTGCTTCCTCTTTCAATTTCCAGTATCTTTTCTTTTCCTTAAGGTCATCCAGTAGCTGCTTTTCCATCTCCCTCGTCTTCCCGTCATTTCTATCCTTCCCTCTTAACTTTCCTTCAATCACATGTTTCACAAGGCAGTTCCTACGCAAGATGTGACCAATCCAGTTAGCCTTTCTTCTTTTTATTGTATGTACGATATTCCTCTCCTCCTTCACTCTGTTTAATACTTCTTCATTTCTCACACGATCGGTCCAACTGATCTTCTCCATTTTCACAAGTATATTAACTAATAATTGATTATGTACGTAATTCCAATTAGTACATACATATACATACTTGTTGTCTTCTGCGGGATGCCAGTAGACTGGGCTACGGGCTGGACAATCGAGGAACCGTGGTTTGATTTTTTCCTCCTCCTCCTCCTTTTTCTTCTTCTACACCAATAAATCAATTCTTATTCTTGCACTTTTCCTCTTTTTCTTCTTCTGGTTGTATTTTTCCTTCCCTTGCTCCAACTCTCTCATGCCGTCTCTTATTGTCTGTACTCGTTTTAAGGCGTTTTCTGTATTCTGTGTCCCTTGAATGGGAAATCGATCCTTTCGGAGTTTTTGCCTTAAATTCCGTATCTATACATTTCCCGTTTCTGTCAGTTATGTGACAACAAAATCTGTCCCAACTCCCAAATTCCTTCGCTCCAGTTCGTAAAATGCCAGTCTTTAGGACAAGCGGTCGTCAGTGCCGAGGTACATGCACGACTGTTCGCGACTGCTCGCAGCTACCGTCCAGACACGAGGTTCTTCTCCCTTCCCATATGCTCAGGGCGCAAAATACGACGGTGGCAGGGACTCACTCATCAGCAGGTCTGAAGAAACTGGCTTTCGTAGCTCGAAACATAATTGCGTTCGAGAACACGGCGCTGAAGAAAATATTTAAAGTAATGGGCAGTAGCAAGAGGACTCTGGCGGGCTTCGTAGGTTATACCTTTTTTACTGTCAGTACCTTTTTACTGTCAGTACCTTTTGTATTGTCAGTAACTTTTTTACTGTCGGTACCTTTTGTACTGTCAGTACATTTTGTACTGTCAGTACCTTTTGTACTGTCAGTATTTTTTACTGTCAGTGCCTTTTATACAGTCAGTACCTTCACGGCTGCAGTCTCATACTCGCACTCTCCTCCATGGCTGTTGTAGCCTCGTCCTTCTGACACAGAGGTGTAAATACAATTCTCAGCAGAAGCTGAAGGCCCTTGGTTTATGACCACCTTATCACATAGCTCAGGCCACTTAACATTTGTGGCGGTAACATGTTGCAGAATTGATAGATCAGTTACAGCGCATAATGTTCTCAAGGACGAAATAAATCTATGGTTCTGATTCATAAATATGCTGCATAAATCCTGAATGAGCCTATTATATGTCATGGTCATCAAAATACCGTAGTAATTCTTTAAAGTCCATGGTTACTATATGTACCACATGTTTATACATTCAACAATTCCACGTTCTGCCACACAGTGTATTTATGTGTTTTGTGTGGATCTCAGAACAAACAGCGATTATTTCACTGTACAACATTAACTGACTGGTTTGTATAACTGAGACGGAGTGTGTTTACTGCGCGGTACGGACTGTATTTATGTGTTTTGTGTGGATCTCAGAACAAACAGCGATTATTTCACTGTACAGCATTAACTGACTGGTTTGTATAACTGAGACGGAGTGTGTTTACTGCGCGGTACGGACTGTATTTATGTGTTTTGTGTGGATCTCAGAACAAACAGCGATTATTTCACTGTACAGCATTAACTGACTGGTTTGTATAACTGAGACGGAGTGTGTTTACTGCGCGGTACGGACTGTATTTATGTGTTTTGTGTGGATCTCAGAACAAACAGCGATTATTTCACTGTACAGCATTAACTGACTGTTTGTATAACTGAGACGGAGTGTGTTTACTGCGCGGTACGGACTGTATTTATGTGTTTTGTGTGGATCTCAGAACAAACAGCGATTATTTCACTGTACAACATTAACTGACTGGTTTGTATAACTGAGACGGAGTGTGTTTACTGCGCGGTACGGACTGTATTTATGTGTTTTGTGTGGATCTCAGAACAAACAGCGATTATTTCACTGTACAACATTAACTGACTGGTTTGTATAACTGAGACGGAGTGTGTTTACTGCGCGGTACGGACTGTATTTATGTGTTTTGTGTGGATCTCAGAACAAACAGCGATTATTTCACTGTACAACATTAACTGACTGGTTTGTGTAACTGAGACGGAGTGTGTTTACTGCGCGGTACGGACTGGGTCTTTATATATAATTCAGATTAAATCAGTCTTTAAAGGGTTAATCGAACAGTTTATAAAAACCGAACGAACAGCCACAATAAGGCTGCGTAAAGAAGTCAAAGTTTGATAAAGGTCACGAAGCTCTGTGCTTCTCCTTTTCTCCGCACTGCAATGTTCCTATTGAGCCTCTTTTGGCCTACGTTAACCAGCGTCTTCTTGTCTGATTGACCCAGAAAGATGGAGTCACTGCGCACTTCACGGAAGATTTCAATCTTTACCAATAACTCTCTGACAACGTACAATCTCGCATGTTCTTTGAAACAGGAACACAAATGGGAAACATTTTGAAACAAAAGGCTAAGAAAAATTTTTTGGCCTCTTGCATAGTTCAGTTATTAAATAACAAAGAGGTTTATGATCCATAGAGGCAGGACAGTGACATAGGGGTTACAATCGTTTACAGCAGTGGTTCCCAAACTCAGGTCGCGACCCAAATCACGGTCGCGGGGGGTCTGACGTAGTGTGGCGAGAGGGTTTACCATATGCCCAGTATTTCGCCAGTTTTTATTTAGAAGCAAACGATCTGTCTAACCAGCACATGTATCAGTTGTTTAAATAGAGATTTGTGTCTTGCGTGTTTTGTGTATTTAATATTGTCACAAAAAATATTGTATTTGACAAGTAACATTACAAATTTAATATTTTTTAATATGTGACAATGTTATGTAGTGTTCAACAAAAGGCATTAGTGTCAGTTCATTTACAGTAAATATCACTGACTATTGCCGTTTACATTGTAGTGTCGCGGGTCACATACCGTTTGCTACTTTAGGGTCACACATATGACAGGTTGGGAGCCGCTGGTATACAGAAAACCTAACCTGTTGTGGTGATGGCAACTAGGAGACGCTTGTGTTTTGTAGAAGGTATCGAATTAATACACCGAAAAAAAAAAGCTTAAACATATTATGGAGGGCATTATAATTCGTGTTCTTATATACAACACTTTGCAATACGCTGTTGTGATACACCAATAATAAGTATTTTTTTCGCACTGTCACTTTTATTTACACCTACAGCCACTTCACATATGACACCTACAGCCACTTCACATATGACACCTACAGCCACTTCACATACGACACCTACAGCCACTTCACATATGACACCTACAGCCACTTCACATATGACACCTACAGCCACTTCACATACGACACCTACAGCCACTTCACATACGACACCTACAGCCACTTCACATATGACACCTACAGCCACTTCACATATGACACCTACAGCCACTTCACATACGACACCTACATCCACTTCACATACGACACCTACAGCCACTTCACATACGACACCTACAGCCACTTCACAAGCGACACCTACAGCCACTTCACTTATGACACCTACAGCCACTTCACAAGCGACACCTACAGCCACTTCACTTATGACACCTACAGCCACTTCACATATGACACCTACAGCCACTTCACATACGACACCTACAGCCACTTCACAAGCGACACCTACAGCCACTTCACTTATGACACCTACAGCCACTTCACATACGACACCTACAGCCACTTCACATACGACACCTACAGCCACTACACATATGACACCTACAGCCACTTCACAAGCGACACCTACAGCCACTTCACTTATGACACCTACAGCCACTTCACATATGACACCTACAGCCACTTCACATACGACACCTACAGCCACTTCACATACGACACCTACAGCCACTTCACAAGCGACACCTACAGCCACTTCACTTATGACACCTACAGCCACTTCACATACGACACCTACAGCCACTACACATACGACACCTACAGCCACTTCACAAGCGACACCTACAGCCACTTCACTTATGACACCTACAGCCACTTCACATATGACACCTACAGCCACTTCACATACGACACCTACAGCCACTTCACACGCGACACCTACAGCCACTTCACATACGACACCTACAGCCACTTCACACGCGACACCTACAGCCACTTCACATACGACACCTACAGCCACTTCACAAGCGACACCTACAGCCACTTCACTTATGACACCTACAGCCACTTCACATACGACACCTACAGCCACTACACATACGACACCTACAGCCACTTCACAAGCGACACCTACAGCCACTTCACTTATGACACCTACAGCCACTTCACATATGACACCTACAGCCACTTCACATACGACACCTACAGCCACTTCACACGCGACACCTACAGCCACTTCACATACGACACCTACAGCCACTTCACACGCGACACCTACAGCCACTTCACATACGACACCTACAGTCACTTCACACACGACACCTACAGCCACTTCACACGCGACACCTACAGCCACTTCACACGCGACACCTACAGCCACTACACACGCGACACCTACAGCCACTTCACACGCGACACCTACAGCCACTTCACACGCGACACCTACAGCCACTACACACGCGACACCTACAGCCACTTCACACACGACACCTACAGCCACTTCACACGCGACACCTACAGCCACTTCACATACGACACCTACAGTCACTTCACACACGACACCTACAGCCACTTCACACGCGACACCTACAGCCACTTCACACGCGACACCTACAGCCACTACACACGCGACACCTACAGCCACTTCACACGCGACACCTACAGCCACTTCACACACGACACCTACAGCCACTTCACATACGACACCTACAGCCACTTCACACGCGACACCTACAGCCACTACACACGCGACACCTACAGCCACTTCACACGCGACACCTACAGCCACTTCACATACGACACCTACAGCCACTTCACATACGCGGTCTTTACTTTTTGACATCCATCTGTTGCCGATTCTTTTCAACTGCTTATCGTATTCACGTAGCCCACTCAACCGCCCACACGCTTGGCAAGGCACCGGCGGGACGTGTCAAACGATAGTTGTCAGATAAAATAATCGTCTTGTATAACGCATATTTTAACATTTTCGTTGACATCTAGATGCCCGCTGACAGTGGGCTGGCAATGCCAGGTTTAGATATAGGCTACATTTGTCTAGTTGCAGTGAAAATGTAATTCTTTGTGGGGAAACGTTGGAATGCGGCTGCTTGAAAGAGGAAGAAATAGATGAGGAATGGATGGAACTGGTCCAGCATCGTGTCCATTGGCGATCTTTGGCAACAGTTACCAGAGAGTTACATGGTCTGGCATCATTATGTCTATGTATTTATGTGTTGTCAACGATGTGCGGATATCTGCAAGGCTGACAAATAAGTATTCCTTTGTGGCTTCAAGGCCTTTCAACATGCACCTATGATACGGTAAAGGTAAAGGTTAAGGTAAAGGTAAAGGTAAAATCCATGACATGCCTATGCACGCACAGAAGGGAGGTGGAGGTATAACTCCTAGCCATTCGCAACCCGGCACTAGAAGGACGTGGATCCTATGAAATATTTTTTTCCAATGGCTCGACAGCCCCTAGGGGGCCTAGGCCGCCTCATTATCGACGCTTCACGATCACACTCAGACACACCACACTCGGTAAGACTCCTCTGGACGAGTGATCAGCCCGTCGCAGAGACCTCTACCTGACAACACACAACATTCACAACAGACAGACATCCATGCCCTAGGCGGGATTCAAACCCACAATCCCAGTAATCGAGCGGCCGCAGACCGACGCCTTAGACCGCGCGGCGCCCGGCATCGGCATATACTGACTGGTGACTTACAGCAACTTACAGATGTTGGACTTTCAACAGTAGAAAGAAATACAAAGGGAAAAGGATTCACATCTTCTGAGATGTTACGCTTGTCGCTGGGTGAGTGGTTCCCGACGTTTCGAAAGAACGCAGTGCCTTTAGCTTCAAGGTTCAAGCAGTCAAAGCAAAATAGCCTCAAAGCGTGAGAAAGTGTTGGTTATTTTTTTTGGACAGCTTGATTCTTCAAGAAGAAGTCACTACGATCCTCCGAAACGTCGGAAACCACTCAGCGACACAGCGTCAGATCCCAGGAGACATGAAGCCACAGCAACACGACTGTGAGGAATTAAAGTATCGCATAAACAAAGAGTTTACAACGTGAATCAAATTGGAGATTTGAGAGTAATGTTTATGGTATAAAGAAAAGAGCTTAATTTTACTGCGGAAAAAAGAATTAAATTTTATACTGATGGACGGTCGGAACTCGTCCTGTCTCTTGAAAGCAAAAGTGGAAGAGAGCCACTGCTTTGTCACGCAGCGCAAAGTGTATGCAGTTTAGTTACGAAGTAATTTTAAAAAACTGAACGGATTTCTGTCATATACAGAACTATAATTTTGCCTGTTGTTTTGTATGGGTGTGAGACTTGGTCTGTCACACTGAGGGAGGAACATAGGGTGAGGGTGTTTGAGAATAGGGTACTGAGGGGGATATTTGGGCCTAAGAGGGACGGGGTAACAGGGGAGTGGAGAAGACTACATAACGAGGAACTTAATGATCTGTACTCATCACCAAATATTATTCGGGTGATCAAATCGAGAAGAATGAGATGGGCGGGGCATGTAGCACGTATGGGTGAGGGGAGAGGTGCATACAGGGTTTTGGTGGGGAGACCTGAGGGAAGGAGACCACTTGGAAGACCCAGGCGTAGATGGGAGGATAATATTAAAATGGATCTTCAAGAAGTGGGATGGGGGGACATGGACTGGATTGATATGGCTCAGGATAGGGACAGGTGGTGGGCTGTTGTGAGTGCGGTAATGAACCTTCGGGTTACATAAAACGCGGGGAATTTCTTGACTAGCTGACGACCTGTTAGCTTCTCAAGAAGGACTGTGCTACATGGAGTTGGTTAGTTAGTTGGTTAGTTAGTTAGTTAGTTAGTTAGAACGGATTTCTGTCAGCGACTTCTTTCCATTTCTCTCGTTTTAAGGCATTATTCGTTACCTATTTTTAGGCTGCCATCTGGGTGGGAAAAGTACATTTGTGTCAACAATAACTGAACACCAAACACCAAACACCAAACACCAAAGTGACACAAAATTGTTAAAACAAATTAATATCGGTCCCTACACAATGTGACACCGACACATTTACCTCCTCTCGAAACGCCCAGACCGACTCTGGGGCTTCTTATTCAATGGTTACTGGGGGCTCTTTTCGGGGGTAAAGCGGCCGGGGCGTGAGGCTGATCACTTCCATCTAGTGTCAAAGTTAAGAATTAATGGAGCTATAACTCCACTCCCGTATATGTCTTAAGCTTCACCTTTACCTCCACGTAGTGTGACCTGTTTCGCAACAGATAACACACGATGATCAGTGTCAAAAACAGAAACTGCTTGTGTTAATAAGTTCCTTAAAAGACTCACCCTGTATAATTAAGTGCCTTACGTGCTACCTAATTCTTTTAACATCTCAAAGCTACATGAAGGTGGGGAAACGTAATACACAAAATTTTTAGTAGCATTAAATGAAAACAAATCTTAATGACATAGAAAATAATTGAAAAATTTTTATATTCCCTACCTGCCCACCCCCTCCTTTCTCTCTGTCAATCTTTTCGTTGCTCATTCGTTAATTCCTCTCATTTTTACGTCTTCGTGTTCAAGCTGGTCATCTGATACTGTCAGCAGTTGTGGGTCACCCTGTGCCTCAGTTGCGCAATCCAGTTTTCTTTTTTGGGCGCTGTTTCAATATTAATGATGGTTGTGAGGGCCGGCAGCTGCAAGCACATGGAGCCTTGCCTTCACGTGACCGCTACTAGGTTCATTGTTATAGTTTGGCGGCCAGATTTATCGGAGCAAAAGTGGATTACAAGACGTCGAAAAAAAAACACGAAAAAAGAAAGAATTATATAAATAAAAGCAAAAGGAAGTAAAAAAAACACAAGAAATAGAAGCAATAAAGAAAGTAAAATGAAATTGGAAGGAAATAAAGGAGGAAAAGCGCAAAATAAATGACTAATAAAAGAACAGCAATCAGTAGGCTTTAAAGGTTAACTGCACAGATGGGGCCTGCAATAGGCTCTGGCGAAATATGGGTTAGCCTGAGCGCTTTTGTGAACGCTGTGATGAACACAGAAATGTCTGATCCTACCTGGAGTGGCGCCCATGTAAAGCAGCCTCTGTGCACGCCATAAAGGTATATGAGGGGGTGGAGTTATAACTCCATGCATTCTTTACTCCGGCATGCCATTAGACCTTATCTAAGTAATGACTTAAGTAACAATGTACATAATTAAGTAGGCGACGTTTCGGCACCCTAATACCGTAGTGCAGTTTCAGCCTCCCCACCCACCCCTCGCACTATAACAAAAGAACTTTTGAACGCCTTGTTCTAGCAATCTCGTAACGTGTTAGCACGGTGCATGTTAGTACTAGTGTCTGTCTTCTAATGCAGTTTGTTCTGACGTATCAGTTAGTAACAGCCGATGTCAGTAGCCGCGCGGTCTAAGGCGTCGGTCTGCGGCCGCTCGCTTACTGGGATTGTGGGTTCGAATCCCGCCTAGGGCATGGATGTCTGTCTGTTGTGAGTGTTGTGTGTTGTCATGTAGAGGTCTGTGTGACGGGCTGATCACTCGTCCAGAGGAGTCCTACTGAGTGTGGTGTGTCTGAGTGTAATCGTGAAGCCTCGAAAAAACCAGGCGGCTTAGGCCCCCAAGGGGCTGTCGAGCCATAGGAAAAAAAAATCAGTTACTAACACCACCCCAACTGTCAGCAAATTTCCAAAACATTAGTTTTCTTGGGGCACGCGGTGGCGCAGTTGGTTGAGGCACTGCGCTACAAGCCGGAAGGTCGCGCGTTCGATTCCCGATGGTGTCATTGGAATTTTTCATTGACATAATCCTTCCGGTCGCACTATGGCCCTGGGGTCGACTCAGCCTCTAACAGAAATGATTACCAGGAATATTTCCTGAGGGTTAAAGGCGGCCGGTGCGTAGGGCTGACAACCTTACCACCTTCATGTGCCGATTGTATATAAATCTGGGAGCCTCAACCTGCTGGAACACGAAGGGCCTGTCCGGGCCTGTAATGGGATTGCTTTTTATTAGTTTTCTCGCTCCTAAAATTCAGCCGCAATCCTTCCATTAACTGTGAGCTGGAATATCATAATTTGCAGTTGTTCTCTGCAGCCGGAAGTCACACAAGTACAGCTTCATTGACTTCCTTAGTCGCGCTATCTACAGTGGCTGTTTATTCCAACATGCTGCACGTGTCTATATGCCGCTACTGCACGGAGCGACCAGCATTGTTTAGCGTTTCCCCACTGGAGCAAAATAGCTAGCGTTTATTTTCAGAATAAACTCGTTCAGGCGCTGGAGTGACACCGGGCGACGACAAACCTGCAGCGCCGGTTGATTGTAGCGGTGATCCTGCTTACCATGTGTTGAGGGTGATGGAAAAATTTTATAATTACGGCAAAATATGGTGTAGAGCCACCGTAAAATTGTCTGTAATAAACAGAAAATGTTACGCGCGGAAACAGGAAATGTCAACAAGAATTTAAAGAGGAAATGCAGTGAAATATTTACTGTATATGTTTGTGTAATTTTGTTTAGTGTTGTACTTTTAGGAGCTTATGTCTGGAGGCACGCGCGTACCCCCCCCCCCCCAAAAAAAAATTAAATGTGACCATCAACGGAACAGTCTGCTGCAATTGGCCAGATAAAGTGAAATGAAGGAACAAAGGACGAATAAGTACGTAAAAGACAAAGACAGAGAGAGAGAGAGAGAGGGGGAGTTAACGAAGGGAATAATAAAAAGAAAGAAAGGGGAGAAGATAGAGAGAGAGAGAGATAAAGAAACAACTAAAATAAAACTTAAAAAAATTTGTTACAATCAAACAGTGCAGTATACATACTGCTCCTATGTACGTGAATACCAAATTTCATGAAAATCCGGCAGATGATTCAATCGCTGATATTAGTCCACAGACGGAAGTAGGGACGTAAGAGCAAGTACACCTACACGTGTCTGTTATCAGGTCACACGAAAGACGTAACTAACACGTTTGCAGATGAAACTACATGTCTAACCAATCTTTCTGTTTTCAGGTGATAATGGGCGATCGCCCCGCGGCTGAGAGGGCATGCAAGGACCCGAACCCAATCATTGACGGGCGCAAAGCAAACGTCAACCTGGCCATCCTAGGAGCGAAGCCACGAGGTAACATACAGCCAGGTAAGCAGAGGTTTGGCAACTTCGCGAGACACAAACACAAGCATTCCTTTTACTTCCGTATCCTGCAAATTTTTGTACTTGTACTCTTTTCCATGGCACAATAGCCCCATAATGGACCAGGGTCTCCTCATTGTTCGAGGCTTCACGATCACACTCAGACACACCACACTCGGTAGGACTCCTCTGGACGAGTGATCAGCCCGTCGCAGAGACCTCTACCTGACAACACACAACACTCAAAACAGACAGACATCCATGCCCCCCGGCGGGATTCGAACCCACAATCCCAGTAAGCGAGTGGCCGTAGACCGACGTCTTAGACCGCGCGGCCACTGGGATCGGCACTTCTACTGTTAACCTTTCTTAAATATCACTTGATATTTTAAACTCTTGCCCTTTGAAGGCAGAGGTCTGCGGATGGATAGACCAGCAGTCCAAGCAAGTTCTAAAGGCATTTTTCGGAATTAATTTTGAGCCGAAACAGAACACAAGAGTATAATCCGTGACAACAAAATATCGACATCTTTTGTGGACGACAAAGTTTGCTTCTTTCCCGTTCGAGGAAAAATAGTTTTCTGATAATTTCAGAAAAACACAAGCCAAGGTAAAGTTCTCCTTTTCCAAGTCATTCAGGCGTATGGGGAAGGGTAGAGATATAGCTCCACTCATTCTTAACCACGGCAGTAGATGGAGATAGGTGTCAACTTCACGCCCCGTCCGCTTTACCCCCTGGAAAGGACGCCGGTATCATTGAATAGGAGGCTGAACAGAGAGCAAGGTATGGAATAAATTGTTAAAACGGGAAACAAGTTCTGAAGCAGATTATTTTGAGTTAAATTCTTCTTTTTTATCTTCCGTTTGCAGCAATGTGTTGCTTAACCGGTTCTGCAGCTTACATCCTTTGATTTAGAAAAATAAAATAAAAGAAAGAAAGAAATTCGTACTTAGTAACGCAATTAATAACTTCGGTGTTGTCATATTTACTACAAATATTTAATTATATTATTATTTGCCATATCTGTAGGTGATAAATCATTGTTATGCTTTAGGAAATTCTACTAACTACTTTCCCTTCAATGAGGCTTTTCTATTTTTTTAATATTTTTTATACGGGGTCATTATTTTAATACGACCAGTATTGTATATCACTTCCTGTCGGCCTGCTTATCGTATTAGCATATTCCACTCAACCGACCGCCAACATGCACGGCCGAATAGCGGTTGGAAGTGACAAACGTCATTGGCCACATAAACTAACGGCCCTATATTTATGTGATTGAAGGAAAGTTAGAAGGAAGGATAGAAATGACGGGACGACGAGGGAAAAGACGTAAGCAGCTACTGGATGACCTTAAGGAAAAGAAAAGATACTGGAAATTGAAAGAGGAAGCACTAGATCGCACCCTGTGGAGAACTCGCTTTGGAAGAGGCTACGGACCTGTCGTAAGACAGACTGCAGAATGAATGAATATTTATGTATTATCTCTCCGGACTAACCATTTTCCCAATTAACTTCCCCACCACTCGGTGCCGTTTACTCTAGATAAACGGAAAGAAGCTGTACTTTCTTGGGAACTAAAACAAATTTTCCGTAACATGGAGATATCTTTCAATTTATTTTACACCAACTAATGCACACTTAAAACTTAAATGCAGTTGAAGTGATAGTGGATTTTTTAACAAACCCCCTGACGATGATCCGAGGATCTAAACACGTGTAGGGGTACATTTTACAATAAAAACTACAATAAAGTGGTTTTAAGTGTGCATTAGTTGGTGTAAAATAAATTGAATTAGTGAAAAATGCACGGTGACAGCAATATAAAATTGAATTAGTGAAAATGCACGGTGACAGCAATATAAAATTGAATTAGTGAAAATGCACGGTGACAGCAATATAAAATTGAATTAGTGAAAATGCACGGTGACAGCAATATAAAATTGAATTAGTGAAAATGCACGGTGACAGCAATATAAAATTGAATTAGTGAAAATGCACGGTGACAGCAATATAAAATTAATTAGTGAAAATGCACGGTGACAGCAATATAAAATTGAATTAGTAAAAATGCACGGTGACAGCAATATAAAATTGAATTAGTAGTGAAAATGCACGGTGACAGCAATATAAAAATTGAATTAGCGAAAAATGCACGGTGACAGCAATATAAAATTGAATTAGTGAAAATGCACGGTGACAGCAATATAAATTGAATTAGTGAAAATGCACGGTGACAGCAGTATAAAATTTATGGAGACATCTTGTCATCCGGATATAATTACTGTCTGTACTGATAACGTTACTCATAGCAAAACAATTTTCAAACCACTTCGTAGCACACATTTAAAAGCCACAATTATATTTTTAGTGGATCTGAAAACTGATATGATGAGAAAGACAGCGTAAAGAGAATGCCAGCTCCGTTTGCTGATATATCGCCCTGTCCATTCCCTAAGTGTGTCCAGCCAGCCATATTGTAAGCCAACCCCCAAGCGTGCACCAACCAGGTAGCGATTTGTCATAGTCTAAAACTGCCTCGCTTCAATGCACAGCCTTAATGTAATAAACACAACACAACAAACTCCGTGGAGCAGAGCCTTTGAGCGGGTAACAATCGATCAGTTGGTCGAGAAATGCCCCATCTTTAATGGAAAAACAAAGGGTTATTACCGCGTTCACATGAACCCACTACCGGATACTATTTTGAGTTTCTTTAACCCATTCCATTTAAATATTATAGCACTTTGCATCTCTGGGACTAGAAAGTGATGTCTTGCGTTCAGGTCTTCTAAACCAGTGGTAAATAATTACCACACGACGCCGTGTAATTACCCAGAAGACCACAGATTTCAGTGGTATTATACCATTTTTGTTCGCGTACCCCCACATATAATTTTTCTTCAACTTTGTACCCCCAAAGTTGTTGGTGCATAATTCAAGTTATACACAGTCTATAATCTACATCTAAAATAAGTTAAATAAATTACATCCAAAATAATGTATTAAATAATAAGTTTTAAATGAGAAAAAGGAGAGTCAAGCTATTAAATAACAAATATATTATTGCCTATCATATAAAAATTAATAAAGGAACAAAGGTATTTTAGCAAAGCAAAATTATATGCACTGTGTGGAATAAAATGAAACTAGCCGCCCAGATAAGAATCGCAAAAGGGAGAGAGAGAGAGAGAGAGAAATGGCGCTCCCAAATCACATGTCCTTACGTCCGGTCTCTTGTGGCTAACCCTAAATCTAGCCCTGATTATTCAGTGTTTATTATAAAATAATATATTTATTTTTATTTAATTTTACGTACCCCACTAAGATGTATTCGCGTACCCAGGTTGAATACCACTGTCCTAAACTAATATGCTGTACGCAGTTCTACTATCCTCAAACACGTTACAGGTATTTTATTGTACCGCCTTGACAATATCTCAGGCGCTCCACTAGTTACTAGCCACGTGACCGGCACGTGACGGTCTAACACAATATTCACGCGCTCCTCCAGTGTATCTCCAATATCAGCTCTTATATCGCAGAGAACACATTCTGTGTCAGTTACAAAAAATTGCTTCTCTTTTCTCCTTCGTATGAGTACTGACATCCGGTTGTGCTCGGTTGTATTTCGCTAGATGCTCAATTGTTCATTCGGCCTCAGCGCGTACCTCACAGAGGACATACAACCCGGTGACATGAGTACTGACATCCGGTTGTGCTCTGTTGTATTTTGCTAGATGCTCAATTGTTCATTCGGCCTCAGCGCGTACCTCACAGAGGACATACAACCCGGTGACATGAGTACTGACATCCGGTTGTGCTCGGTTGTATTTTGCTAGATGCTCAATTGTTCATTCGGCCTCAGCGCGTACCTCACAGAGGACATACAACCCGGTGACATGAGTACTGACATCCGGTTGTGCTCGGTTGTATTTCGCTAGATGCTCAATTGTTCATTCGGCCTCAGCGCGTACCTCACAGAGGACATACAACCCGGTGACATGAGTACTGACATCCGGTTGTGCTCGGTTGTATTTCGCTAGATGCTCAATTGTTCATTCGGCCTCAGCGCGTACCTCACAGAGGACATACAACCCGGTGACATGAGTACTGACATCCGGTTGTGCTCGGTTGTATTTCGCTAGATGCTCAATTGTTCATTCGGCCTCAGCGCGTACCTCACAGAGGACATACAACCCGGTGACATGAGTACTGACATCCGGTTGTGCTCGGTTGTATTTCGCTAGATGCTCAATTGTTCATTCGGCCTCAGCGCGTACCTCACAGAGGACATACAACCCGGTGACATGAGTACTGACATCCGGTTGTGCTCTGTTGTATTTCGCTAGATGCTCAATTGTTCATTCGGCCTCAGCGCGTACCTCACAGAGGACATACAACCCGGTGACATGAGTACTGACATCCGGTTGTGCTCGGTTGTATTTCGCTAGATGCTCAATTGTTCATTCGGCCTCAGCGCGTACCTCACAGAGGACATACAACCCGGTGACAATGGTTGCTATGGCACCTAGGGTGTGACTCACTCATTCACATTAAGGACATTATATAAGGTAGACGCCTATCTTACACCCTTTTGTTCTCATGAATTCCCAGTTCGTGATTTTCTTTTGTGTGCCAGAAGAAGTTTCCTGCACACACAAAATAACACGCACAAGTAGAGTTCCACATATATTTAACATCTACATTATTAAATGTGAGATGGAAAGACAAAATATGCAACTAAATGAGAGTAACCATTCCTCGACTTTAAGACAGAAGAAGTGAACATATTATTCAAAACAGGTACCTGCAAGACACCCCTACGTACCAGTTCATTACCATCGTGTAGAGCAGTGTTTCCCAAACATTTTTGCTCGCGGACCCATGGTTTCGAAAAATAACCACGGATCCTCACATCCTTGCTCACGTAAATATAGTGTGTCCGGATAATAGGCATTCAAAATTAAATATTTATATCTCAAAACTGATTTTAGATAGCTACAATACATACCAGTAGCATACGTAACAATGCATTGCATGATTTGACCTTAATTAGACAGATTGTCGCTCGTTTCGTGAGTACAGAGGTCTCTTAATTAGATATTCTAACGATCATACGAAATAAACACTTCGCCAATTAAAAACTTTCTGCGATGATTTTTGAAAAGAATATGATCCCGGCCGAGGTCGATGGATTTTTAAGGGTGATAAAAATCCGTAGCACAACTTCCTCCGGAGGGGAAGTAAAGCCGTCGGTCACATGTCGTAGATTTACGGCATGTAAAAAAACCTTACGGGCATGAATAGAGATGTTTCGTAAGCAAAATTCAGCGGCCATTTCTCACCCAAGTCTCCTGATTGACTGCTAGATGGCTCTGGCAGTAATATCAGGATGAGTAGAATTTGTGCAGTCAGTGGACTGGTCACTCACTACAGAATGCACACCTCCAGACCAAGAAACCTCTGAAAGGAGGCCCTATGCTCCGCAAGGAGCGACAGGAGGAAAACTAAACTAAACTTATTCCTTTCATTAAAGAAATAGGTAAACTTCAAAGCAGCTATTACAGAAGTGTATTCAAGAATCCCCTGGGAAATCGTCGCGGATACCTTGGGATACGCGGAGCACACTTTGGGAAACACTGGTACAGGGAACTCCAATCGGAAACTAGTTACCTAACGTAATAGGCTATTGCGTATATTCACTGCAACGCCATTATACATTTAGGCTTACAACGGCTTGAATGCACATAATTTTCATGATAATATTAAAATAAAGCCAGCTAACAGGATAGATACGTTAGCGTAAGCACAACCTCGGCTATACATGCTGCTATGATGCTGCCATCTCACGGCCCAGCGGTTAGTTCGGTGTGCAGAAACGCCTAAATGGACCAAAAGACGTCGACTTGTGAGGGCGCCCTTAGTTGGCTTTTTGGTTGGTTCCTCTCAGTAATTTCAGTATCCACCTGGACCGACTTGTCACCCTGAAGATGGAGGCAGTACGTTCCTCCGAAATGTCATAACCAAAAGACGAAGAACCATTATAATGCATCACCGCGAAAATAGGGAACAACAGACAAAACGCTGGTAACGTCGTGATATACAGAGTGTCGCAAGAGTCACTTGATACTAAACACAGATTGTCAAGTGACTTTTGCGACACTCTGTATAATAACTCTTACTTGTTACGGACTTCAATACAAACTACGCAGAAAGGTTCATTAACGAAATAGTTCACGCTGTGAATTAAAGCGATTGCGTCGTTAAAATCTGCTACGTTGTCGAGTTACGAAGTACTTTTGTAGTCTACTGACTCAAGTATGCTGGGTAGTGGGGGGGGGGGGGGGCGATAGACAGAATAGAAATGTAAGCAGTAAAATATTTAAGCGTCCTGATGAATAATTTTGTAGTTGATGTGAGGCCACACGTCACGAGCAGTTGCGGGTGTCTGCGTGATGTCCTCTAAGTCCACCCTCTCAGGCACAAGAAAATAACCATTAATAACCAGACAATCTGTCGTAGCCCGAAACCACGAGCGCAATGACGCCTACAGACGCACCAACATAAAAGCACCCCTCACCCCTCACCTCTTCATCAATATCTCACGCTAAGTGCAAGGTGTAATAAGCCATTAGGTGGGAAGAACTAGTCTTATCGATTTAAGTCAATAATTCAAATTTTGTATCAATTATTTGTGTAAAGCAAACTTTAAAAGCAATGATCTTTACCACAAGATAAATTTGTTATTTTTACTTGAATGTGCGAGTAAAATGTCCCTGTGTCCAAGCTCCATGCCGTGAAAGGGTAGATGAGACGTGAATATCAGTCTATGTGCTTTTATACAGGATCCTTATTTTATCTGACAACTATTATTTGTGGTCGGTCGGCCGAGTGGTCTTCGGTTATCACGTTAAACGAGCCGACATGATGCGGGCAACAGAGATTTGTCAGATAAAATAATGAATAAAATCTGTGGTCTTCTGGGTTATTACACGGCGTCGTGTGATAATTATTTACCGACGTTTCGGGACAACGTATCGGTCCCATCTTTACGGGTCAAGATTCCGATGACCCGTGAACATGGGACCGATACGTTGTCCCGAAACGTCGGTAAATAATTACCACACGACGCCGTGTAATAACCCAGAAGACCACACATATCATCAAACATCGCGGCGGATGCCTGACATCAAGGTTAGTTAATGAATAATCTCTGCACTAGATGGTGGGTGGAGAGTCGTAAGAAATGCTGAGTATTCTGATAACTGTATTTAGTTGTTCAATATTTGGTTCTGATGGCAAATTCTTTAAGTGGAGGTAATGAGCCTTCAGGCTGCTTAACATTAAATAACGTGTTTTTGATTACTTAATCAGACTTCTTTAGCCGAATCAACTCCACAAGGTTCTTGGATCAGGCAATAAAATTCAGTGTACGAATAGTTAAAATTATACGTAAAGGCGTCTACATGCTATGAAGAGGAATGAAAGGTATTACGAGCGGCTGTAGACGCTGTTAATAGCTGCCGAACCTGGCATTTATCCCTGGTAAAGGACCCCAGTGCCGATCCCAGTGGCCGCGCGGTCTAAGGCGTGGGTCTGCGGCTTACTGGGATTGTGGGTTCGAATCCCACCTAAGACATGGATGTCTGTCTGTTGTGAGTGTTGTGTGTTGTCAGGTAGAGGTCTCTGTGTCGGGCTGATCATTGTACAGAGGAGTCTTACCGAGTGTGGTGTGTCTGAGTGTGATCGTGAAGCTTCGAAAAATAAGGCGGCCTAGGCCCCCAAGGGGCTGTCGAGCTATTGGAAGAAAAAAGAAAGGACCCCTGTTACCCACAGGACAAGATGATGTTCAGGCTCCATTTTCGGTCTGCACGGTGTTCAAAAAAGAAAATCATGTTGGCATTACCGGGAATCAAAACCCAATTCTGCATCGAGCCAATAAGAGCCCAGCCACCATACGGACTGAGCTACGCCGGTTCCCAAATGAAATGTAAAATAGTAATAATAATTATTTATTATTCCAGGAAAAGCAATCCTACTTAAGAAGCTAGTCGTTCCCCAGTTAGTCAAAAAATTCCACGCAATTCATGGAAACCGAAAGTTCATTACCGCATTCACAACAGCCCACCACCTATCCCTATCCTCAGCCAGATTAATCCACACCATGCCCTCCCTTTCTATTTCTGTAACATCCATCTTAATATTATTCTTCCATCTACACTTAGATTTTCAACGTGGTCCCTTTCTTTCAGGTTCCCAACCAAAACCTTGTACGCATTTCTCTTCTTCCACATACTGCACGTGCCAAAGTGCCACGTGTCCCGCCATTTCACCCCCTTCATGTCGTCACCTAATAACATTCGAGAAATAATAATAATAAACATATTTCGACAATTTGATGTAAATTTTGGCTAATTTATTGAAGTTTCTTAAACACCAAATGTAATTGTTACAGTACAGTAATTACATTAATTTGGAACTACTTACACGCAAAGTCTTCGCGCCTGAGATAGTGGTTATATTTTCTGTTATGGTGGGCCGCGATAGCTCAGTCGGTATAGCGACTACGCTACGAGCTGGACGGTCCGGGGATCGAATACCGGTGGGGGCGAGATTTTCAGCACCCGTCCAGACCGGCCCTGGGGCCTACCCAGCCTCTTGTACAATGGGTACCGGGTCATTCCCGGGAGTAAAGCGGCCGGGGCGTGGAGTTGACCACCCACCTCCATCTAGCGCCGAGGTTAAAGAAAGAGTAGAGCTATATTTCTACTCCCCCTCTGGGCTTTCATGGCCTGTTCTAGGGAGACCTTTACCTTTACCTTATTCATTTTCTGTTATGACACGCTGCTAACGAAGTAGTTACGCATTACAGATCTGGCAGAGAGTAATCTGCTGTCATCGTAGGCAAGGTGATTTATGTTGTCTTTGCACGTAACAAAGTTTCAGAAAGAAAATGCGACGCGTAGGCAGAACGTATGTTTTATGACTCTCGTCACCAAAGTCAGACGGAAATCGGAACAGTTCCATTGCCACATCTGTAGGCCGACATGGAGGGGGGGAGGTGACAGCTTGCCGGTATACGGACAGACAGACAGACAGAGAGATGCGAGGGTTAAAGCCTGTGCCACCTCACTCCAACACCTTTGCATCTGGTCCATGTGACAGAGCGGTATAAACGTGTATATACATAGGTACAGGGTGTTCAACGGGAACGCTTCTAAGAGCAATAAAAGTCATTGCTTAAATAAATAAAGTTACTTTGGTAGTTCTAAGTACATCGTTAGAAACAGGGTTAGTGTGCCAAAATTTGCCACGCCTTATATGTTCAGCGTGTTATCGGATACTCAAAAAAAAAAACATTTATAATCCAACCACATTTCGGCCCTTCGCGCCCTTTTTTAAATGTCTTATATACCGGGTCACAGACACTCGCTCTGTCATCAGAATTACCTCACTAACCCTTTTTATGGTGAGCTCAGTTATGAAATAATTTTTCGTTTTCAAAATCCCGACATATTTTACAAGCTCCAAGTCTAAAACGCACAACAATCGGCCTCAACTGTCAACGGAAGTCAATAACATTTATTTTGACTAACATGTTACATGCCGATGTCAGTGGCCGAGCGGTCTAAGGCGTGGGTCTACGGCCGTTCGCTTACTATGATCGTGGGTTCGAATCCCACCGGGGGCATGGATGTTTGTGTTGTGTTTGTTGTAAGGACGGTAGCATGGAACGTAAAGTGACATGCAGGACGAAAAAAGGATTAAACAGTAAAAACAAAAAAAATCCCACCGGTGACATGGATGTCTCTCTCTTCTGAGTGTTGTGTGTTTTCAGGTAGAGGCCTCTGCGTCGGCTGATCACTCGTCCAGAGGAGTCATATCGAATGTTGTGTGTCTAAATGAGTGTGATCGTGAAGCTTCGATAATGAGTAGGCCCTGGCCCACTAGGGGCTGTTGCGCCATGGAAAAAAAAATATTACACACGGAAGAAAAGGCACTAGGATATTTCGAAACGTCGCAGCTATTTATCAGTCGACTTTAAGATTACGGGCGCCGCGATGCTTCGGAACGCAACTTCGTAACTATGCGTCAGTCGATCCTGCAGATGAAAGCGATGCGATCTGTCGCAACGTCGATAACTATTTGTCATTCTAAGCGGCGTCACAGCCCCGAAGAACCGAAAACCCTCAAATTTCACAAGTTGCATGTAACTAAAAAGAGAAGTGGATAAAAGAATAAAGGGTCGGTGTGTCTAAGCGAGTTATTTCGTTCGCAGTGTACGAAAGACAAACATATGAAGGAATAGCTCATAGGTTTTAATATTAGGGATTGGCTGACCACAGAAGGCAATGGAGGTATTTCCAGAAGAGCTTATATTTATTCAACTGATACAAGGAATTCAATTTTTGTGGAATTTTGAGGTCTACAATCATATTCACGAAAACTCATAATTTGACCCTGTCAGCATCCTCAAAGATCTAATCCCTTTACATGCTCTGTCCCACAAATGATCTAGTTCCTTTAAGTTTCCTGACAAAAATTTTTTATGTATTTCATGCCTCTCCAATGCCCGAAACACGCGCTTTAACAACAGGATCTGTTTCACGTTACTATCACGTGCATCTTACTAATTAAGTAATTTTTACACCAACGATGCACATTAAAACCACTCTTTATTGTAGCTTTTGTAAATATATACCCCTTGATCTACTGAGGATAACGCAAACATAATTGTGAAGGCGTACTCAATATTTACAAATTTAACAACAATAAATTAATATAGAAGGTATTGTGTTTTGAATTTGGCTGACAGTATGGTGTATATTTAAATAAATTGTTTTAATAGTGATCTGTTGGTTATAATATATTGTCCTTTATTAAAAGGTTTGGTCTATAAGTTTCTTCTTTCTTTGAGGGTTTCACCTTAAATTTTGTAGGTGTTCCTTCGTTTCCCTCATTTCGTTTTGAATTTTTGAAGTTGCAAGTCATATGCAGCAAAAGCGTAATTTATGACATATTCAGTTATAACAACGGCACACAATATGTGTCACGTTATTTAAAAAGGCATTATCGGAATCATCTCTGTTAGTTCTGTAATTTACTGACTGTTATTGCCATGGTAAGGGGCACGCGGTGGCGCAGTTGGTTGAGGCACTACGCTACAAACCGGAACGTCGCGGGTTCGATTCCCGATGGTGTCACTGGAATTTTTCACTGACATAATCCTTTCGGTCGCACTATGGCCCTGAGGTCGACTCAGCCTCTAACAGAAATGAGTACCAGGAATCTTTCCTGGGGGTAAAGGCGGCCGGTGCGTAGGGCTGACAACCTTACCACCTTCATGTGCCTATTGTCTAAAAACCTGGGAGCCTCAACCTCCTGGAGCCCTAAGGGTCTGTCTAGGTCTGTAATGGGGTTGCTTTACCTTATTGACATGGTATAGCACACTGACAGATGTTACCAGTTTAATGTCAATATATTAATATTAAACAGCAAAGGTACGCTTGCCCCTATGCACACAGTGACGACATATGGGGGGGGGGAATAGAAGTATAACTCCACACATTCTTGATTTCAGGCTTCCGCCACGATGTTGATGAAATCTGTGGTCTTCTGGGTAAATCTTGACCCGTGAAGATGGGACCGATACGTTGTCCCGAAACGTCGGTAAATAATTACCACACGACGCCGTGTAATTACCCAGAAGACCACAGATTACATCCACACATTCTTAACTTCTGTACTTGATGTAGGTGAGTGCTCAGTTTCACGCATCAGCCGTTTTTTCCCTAAGAAAACAGCCACCCCCCCTCCCGGTACGTACTGAATAATTGGCTGGTTTTTGGAGAATACAAACAGCTTTGCCCAGCCGGGATTCGAATCGCTTTTACTCGATCGTCGAACTCGTAGCCCAGTTTTTTTATAATTGTCGTAAGCATCGCAGCTGCAACAGGATGTCACGTCAGATTCTGAGAGACGATAAAACACAGACCCTGTATAATGAGAGTAATTTAATTTGTCAAAGTTCAATCGATTATTGAAAATATACTGGGACTCTTTTTTTTCACGTTGTGTCAAAATGTAATCTTTCTGCATGATAGAGTTTCTGCATTCAAATTATTTCGCTGTTTCTGCCTGTGAGGCAGTAGTGAACCTATGGGTCCTCAGTTTCAAAAATAGAACGTGGCGAACGTGCCTCATGATGACGTTCTGTCTATCTTTCTACACCATCGTCATAGTCTACGTATAAAATCCATCTTCTTCACACAACACACGCAACTCGTATCCAACTCCTGTGGACAACAGTAACCTGAAATGGAATTTAAATTAACTGTGAAGCAGTGAGGTCTTGAAGCGCAATTACATATCACAGTAATCAGACTACATAGATAATTGGTTTCACACTGTTGACACCGTGCATCTTCGTCATATTAAATTAAGTTATAAACCAACCGATGCACACTAAAACCACTCTTTAAGTAGCTTTATTATAAAATTGTTAAAATTGTACCCCTACACGTGTTTCGATCCTAGGATCATCGTCAGGGGGGTTTATTGCTAAAAGCTACAGTCACTTCAACACATCTACAGTGCTTTTATAATTTTACAACTTTTAGAGAATCTTTTTACAAGATTTTAACTTATGTTTCAAAGTGCAGATAGAATATTTTAAATCATGTGTTGAAGTGACTGTAGCTTTTAGCAATAAACCCCCCTGACGATGATCCTAGGATCGAAACACGTGTAGGGGTACAATTTTAACAATTTTATAATAAAGCTACTTAAAGAGTGGTTTTAGTGTGCATCAGTCGGTCTGTAACTTAATTTAATAGATAATTGGTGTTCCGACAGTGGCTATGAAGATTCAGATCTTCTGGGATGTTACACCGTGTTGTAATCTGTGGTCTTCTGGGTAATTACACGGCGTCGTGTGATAATTATTTACCGACGTTTCGGGACAATGTGTCGGTCCCATCTTCACGGGTCAAGATTCCAAGAAGAAAAAAAACCGTGTTTACTGGTAAACCATTCGACACGGTCTAACATCCCAGAAAACTAACTTTATTTGGCAGTGTTTTGCTACTTGATGGTCCTTGTTTCGGAACTCTAAAATGCAGAATTTTAATAGATACGTGACCGATTGTTTTAAATTATTTATAGGAGTTCAGTCCAGTGGCGGGTGATGTCACGGATAAACGGTCTGACCGACACTGCAGGGGAAGTGTTAGCATAGGCAGTATTGTGGCAATGGTGATGGGCAGGGTAAAGACAGGAACACGGGGAAGAAAATCTGTCGTAGGAATGACACGCTGTTTATCATACTTAATGACACGTGTTGAACCTCATGGCTTATATAAGGACATTTAAATTTTTTTCGAAGTCTCAAAAATATACAAATTCGTTGGACCCTATCCCGTTACTTTTGCTTAATATATATATATATACATATTTGTAAGTTTAAATTAAATTACACTAAATTTCCCTTCACAATTTTAAGAAACCAAAAAATGCACTGTATTATCAAGTATTGTTCAATATCCTCTACGTATGTTTCGGTTCCAGTTAAACATTGACCCCTGAAGATGGTTCAACTGGAGCCGAAACATATGTAGGGGATATTGAACAATATTTGATAATACAGTGCATTTTTTGGTTTTTTGAAATTGTGAAATATTATAACCGTGGATATAATGTGTAAATTTCCCTTATTCTGCAGTCATTAAATATACCTTCTTAACAGTTTTTCTTGAGCACCCTATATCTCCTTACACTTGTGTTATGCTATATACACCATAATGTCTTTATACACAATACTTCGAAGAAGTAATTTTCAAATTTTGATAATCTTAATTTAAAGACTGGGTTAAAATACGGATCAAAATGACCATTTTTTTTGGTAGATTTCATAATATGAAATTTAGTGAAATTATTTCACTGATTTTGAAGATAAAACATTCGGGTAAAGAAAAAAACAGACGCCCTGTATATGTCATTCTTTGTGTACGAAGAGCCTGAACACTGTTATATAGTTGGTGCACATGAGCACCACCTGTATTCCTACAGGGGTGGGGGTGTGTTTGAAGTCAGTTCCCCCATTGCCGTCAGTCTGGCAGCCACATTACGGTCTGAAGCCACAGGAGCGTTTAGACACTAGAAGCGCTGCGTGCGAAGTGCAAACAGCAGACCCACAGCATTATGAATTATTAATACAAGCACTGCCCATGTGTTGGTCGATCTGTCTATCTTCTGTCCCACTTATTTGTTTTCTGTCTCCTTTTACACTTTCATCAAATTGCTGCTGCACATTCCTCTCCCTCCTCCTCCTCCTCCTCCTCCTCCTCCTCTCCTCTCACTTTTAAGAAAATTAAAAGCTACCCTCAACCAGTTGGACATTTTTCATATCAGAACTTTAGGAAACATAACGAAATTTAGTGAAGAAACAATTCAAAACTTTTTATTATTGATAAACATAAATGTAACGTTAAACATGTTTCTAAATTAACTTTATATTATATATATATATATCGTGCATTTTAATAATTAACTAACTATTTTATTCCAACAAATGCACTACACTATTTTAGTGTTTTAGTGCCGAAACATATGTAGGGACAGGAAAACACTAAAATACTGTAGTGTATTTGTTGGAATAAAATAATTAATTAATTGTATATAAACATTTGGTCATGAAGGCGTCCAATGGAATGAAGGTAAAGCTCCATGTATTCCTTACCTATCAATGTACTAAATTTCACAAAGATTTATTTGTACTCGGAAATAGAGACCCAATTATTAGTTATTAGTCTGGACAGACAAGTGGCATTCGAGACAGAAAGGCTTATAATATACCAGTTTAAGAATCTAAACTGAAAATATATGTCGGTTTACCTAGCTAAAGGTAAAGGTTAAAGGTAAAGGTAAAGTTAAATTTGTCCCTGTGAACGCCGTGAAGGCGTACAAGGGGAGTAGAGAAAAATCTCCACTCATTCTTAACTTCAACACTAGATGGAAGTAAGTGGTCAAATTCACGCCCCGGCCGTTTTACCCCCCGGGCGAAATGGTCATCGGTATTCACTGGGTAGTAGGTTGACTGGGTGGGCTGCAGACCTGGTCTTGACGTATAAGGTGTTACATAAATAGGGTACGATATTCTGGAATGGATTCAAATGGTTCTTGATGGTGTGTAGTTGTAGGCTTTTGTGAATGCGGTGATGGCTTTAGGGATTTATAAAAGGTGGGGTGGGGTGGGGGGGGGAAGTGCGTGATCAGCCGCACGGTTCTTCTAAAGGGTTTTGCTCTGTTCAGTGAGTTAGCTGTGTGCTGTGTTAATTAACAAGAAATACAACAAATAGTCTCCTTCATTGAATCAGCTGTCACAAATATTAAACCCCAACTCATTAACTATCCGATGAACTAATTTAACTCTCTGACAATAAAATAGTGAAATTCCAGGCACTTAAGACCAACGTTCGCCGGCCGACAGACCCTCGGTCAATTCACATTCCCAAAAATTATTTTCGTGAAGTATGGAACATTTCCTCTAGGTTCTATCTTTTAAGGAACCTCTTTCCAATGGATCACTCTATCAAATCATTTTTTTTTTACTTTCATTATAGAACTAAATAATTTAATTTCATTTATCTCTTCGCTACTGGATTAGTTTAAACTCCTTTCCTTCTTATTACAAAGCATGTAGTGTGTAAGACTGCCATGCCAACCGATCAATTGGACGTAAGATATATCGCCATTATGTGGAACGTATGTTTGGTGCACTGAAAACTCCGATATCAGACGACAATTTAAGTTGGCGACTGTAATTCTAAGTGACAGTGGTGTGAGAGCCCCACTCTGCAGTAACAGCAGGTACGACAGACGCCATGTCACACTGGCGTAGATGTGAACCTGTAATTTGTGGAATAAACGACACTTGAAGGAATTTTCTTAACATAAAAGCATTGTTATTTATTGATGTGTGTGTTGTACTACGCCTCCCCGGTTGCTGGGTTTGTGCCCACAACGGCCAAGATGGATTACACAAAATTGCCACTTTTTAGAAAAAAAAAAGAAAAAAGAAAGCAGAGCAGCACTTAGAAGCGTCGCCTTTGTTCTCCTCACGGATACATAAGCGCCGTCAACTCTGAACGGGACTTTCTGGAATTATTTTATACGTACATATGAGGAAACAAGAAAAGAATAACAAATTTTTGTTTGGAATCCTGAAGAAAGTTGACCATTTGAAACGTAGGGGGAGGATATTAAAATTAATCGTAAATTATTCGATATTTGAGGGTCTTATAGCGACGTTGCGGGAGGTTACAAGCTTGTGGAACGTCACGTTGGGTAAATAGTTACTGACGTTTCCAAGGATCATAGTGCTATCATCTTCAAAGTCAAGCAGTCCGTGGCTCCAAATACGATCCAAAAGAGAGTTTTCTTGGATAGAGGGACGGGACTTCGTGTCCCATGAAACTGCGGAATTTCTTGACTGGCTGACAGTCTATCCCCTTAGGTCTTAGGTCCGCCTTACCTTTATACAGTTCCTTCTGCATTCATCCTTTTATTCATTTCTTTATTTCTTCATTTCGTTCATGTTTGTTCCATTCTATCTCGAGTGCAGGTTTCGAAACATGTCATGTTTACTGTTGGTAGGCCGACACAGAACTATGTCATGTAATAGAAAACAACTCAGTCCATTGCGGTCACCATGCTCCGTGGGTGTGTAGTGATTCAACTTTTGAATCAGTTGACCGATTTTCACGAAACTTGGTATAAGCATTATGCCAATGCGGGACAACACACTCCATACGTTTCGGTTTTTTATGATCGGTAATAACAACATGGCGGACCTGCAAAATTTTGAGGTGAGGTCGACACTTACATTTATATCCTGAAGTGACGTAGATAAAGAGATTTAAATATATGCAACTTTTGGTAGGCTGATATTTTCGCAAAATGTAAAATCACAAGACGGCAGACGTGCGAAGGATTTACGTGGTTCTGACGGTAATTACTAACGAACAATTGGAGCTGTGCACTTGAGGAGACAGATTATAAATACAGCTACATATTGTACCGCCTATTACATTTCTCCCTCCATCTATCACAATAGGTTTAGTTGTGACCGAACAGTATAATGGTCACTGCCACTTCGTACTGCGTCAGCTGTCCATGATAAGACGGTCACATTGCGGCATGGTCACGATAAATGACAGACAATGCTAATGGAAAAGTCCTGCATGTTCACACGATTATCGCGAGAAATAAGCAACTTCGTCACAGTATCATATTTTTAAGCAATTTCCGGGCGAAGACCGTGTAATAGCGCTGGACTATGACACGAAATTGGCTATTGGCTGCAGTGAGCGCCGGTAAGTGTACTCCCCATGCCATTAGCATTAGGCCATATGTGGCTAACGCAGAAACTGATGGTTTTTAATAACTGCATTTTCGTTGATGTATTGACACTACTGACTGACAACACTGCGGTAATTTCAGGATAAAGTTCGCGGTACATCGTCATTACAATCGATTTTTAGTCCGTACTGCATACCGAGTTTAAAGTCCATATATCGATAAAACTGCGGAGATAACAACACTTGTACAAGAAAGCAATAAGCGATATACAGCAACTCTGGGATATTACGCAGCGTCGTGTGGTAATTGTTTACCGACGTTTCGGGACAACGTGTCGGTCCCATCTTCACGGGTCAAGAATCCGAATAGGAAACAAAGAGACACGTAAAGATGGGACCGACACGTTGCCCGAAAGTCGGTAAACAATTACCACACGACGCCGCGTAACATCCCAGAAGAGCGCAGATCTCATCAACATCGCGGCGGAAGCCTGAAATCAAGACATGCGGCAAGTTGAAGCTTCTAGCCGAAAGAATCCCACAATAAAACATTTATGCTTAGATCAAAATAATATTTTGACGCAGTCTTTCGGAAAAGACCGGCGCCAAATGCACTCTTTGTGATTTTATCTCATGCGCCTCGACGTTACTTTGGTGCGGATGAAGTTCTTGGCTCAGGCCTCTCACCGCAGAGGCCCGAGTTCTATCCCAGGCCAGTTCATGTGGAATTTATGATAGACAAAGTGGCACTGGGACAGGTTTCCTTGCCAGTACTTCGGTCCTCGCTGTCAGTATCGTTCCACAAACGCACCTTACTCACACTCACACTCACACTCACACTCACACTCATACTCATACACATTTCACTCATGTCACCGATCCTACATAACCTTCCTCATTGACACGTCCTTAAATAAACACTTCTCTCTCTCTCTCTCTCGCACAACTCTGTTTGTTTATGGCTTATTTTATGGCGCTGTCAAGTGCTGCATACAGCGTGGAGTGGTGCAGTGACTGGTGAATGGTGAGTACTTGCTAGGTAACATACTTGCTAGGTAACATACTTGCTAGGTAACATACCTGCTAGGTAACATACTTGCTAGGTAACATACCTGCTAGGTAACATACTTGCTAGGTAACATACTTGCTAGGTAACTACTTGCTAGGTAACATACTTGCTAGGTAACATACCTGCTAGGTAACATACTTGCTAGGTAACATACTTGCTAGGTAACATACTTGCTAGGTAACATACTTGCTAGGTAACATACTTGCTAGGTAACATACCTGCTAGGTAACATACCTGCTAGGTAACATACCTGCTAGGTAACATACCTGCTAGGTAACATACTTGCTAGGTAACATACTTGCTAGGTAACATACCTGCTAGGTAACATACTTGCTAGGTAACATACTTGCTAGGTAACATACTTGCTAGGTAACATACTTGCTAGGTAACATACCTGCTAGGTAACATACCTGCTAGGTAACATACTTGCTAGGTAACATACCTGCTAGGTAACATACTTGCTAGGTAACATACTTGCTAGGTAACATACCTGCTAGGTAACATACTTGCTACGGTAACATACCTGCTAGGTAACATACCTGCTAGGTAACATACCTGCTAGGTAACATACTTGCTAGGTAACATACTTGCTAGGTAACATACTTGCTAGGTAACATACCTGCTAGGTAACATACTGCTAGGTAACATACTTGCTAGGTAACATACTTGCTAGGTAACATACTTGCTAGGTAACATACCTGCTAGGTAACATACCTGCTAGGTAACATACTTGCTAGGTAACATACCTGCTAGGTAACATACTTGCTAGGTAACATACTTGCTAGGTAACATACCTGCTAGGTAACATACTGCTAGGTAACATACTTGCTAGGTAACATACTGCTAGGTAACATACTTGCTAGGTAACATACTCTGCTAGGTAACATACCTTGCTAGGTAACATACCTGCTAGGTAACATACCTGCTAGGTAACATACTTGCTAGGTAACATACTTGCTAGGTAACATACTTGCTAGGTAACATACCTGCTAGGTAACATACCTGCTAGGTAACATACTTGCTAGGTAACATACTTGCTAGGTAACATACTTGCTAGGTAACATACTTGCTAGGTAACATACCTTGCTAGGTAACATACTGCTAGGTAACATACTTGCTAGGTAACATACTTGCTAGGTAACATACTTGCTAGGTAACATACTGCTAGGTAACATACCTGCTAGGTAACATACCTGCTAGGTAAATACTTGCTAGGTAACATACTGCTAGGTAACATACTTGCTAGGTAACATACTGCTAGGTAACATACCTGCTAGGTAACATACTGCTAGGTAACAACTTGCTAGGTAACATACCTGCTAGGTAACACACCTGCTAGGTAACATACCTGTAGGTAACATACCTGCTAGGTAACACACCTGCTAGGTAACACACCTGCTAGGTAACACACCTGCTAGGTAACATACCTGCTAGGTAACATACCTGCTAGGTAACATACCTGCTAGGTAACATACTTGCTAGGTAACACACAGGGTGACAATTGTGTTCAGGTGTATGCAGCATTCAGCTGAGCAGAATTCAGTCACGCTAAAGATGGAGACAAGGTGTGTGCCTCCGAAACGTCGGAACAATTATACTATTTTTTTTTCCTATGGCACGACAGCCCCTAGGGGGCCTAGGCCTTCTCGTTTTTCGAGGCTTCACGATCACACTCAGACACACCACACTCGGTAGGACTCCTCTGGACGAGTGATCAGCCCGTCGCAGAGACCTCTACCAATTACACTACATTACACTGTGTAAAAAACCCAGACAGCAGTATATTAAACTCCCCATGAGAATCTGAAAACGTATATATGGCATATGTATAGGCATATGTATGGCATATGTATGGCATATGTATGGCTTATGTATAAGCATATGTATGGCATATGTATAGGCATATGTATGGCATATGTATAGGCATATGTATGGCATATGTATAGGCATATGTATGGCATATGTATAGGCATATGTATGGCATATGTATAGGCATATGTATAGGCATATGTATAGGCATATGTACGGCATATGTATAGGCATATGTATGGCATATGTATAGGCATATGTATGGCATATGTATGGCATATGTATGGCATATGTATAGGCATATGTATGGCATTATGTAATAGGCAATGTAGGCATTGAAGTGATAGGCAAATTACAATGTATAGGCATATGTATGGCATTATGTATAGGCAATATGTATGGCATATGTATAGGCATATGTATGGCATATGTATGGCATATGTATGGCATATGTATGGCATATGTATAGGCATATGTATGGCATATGTATAGGCATATGTATGGCATATGTATAGGCATATGTATAGGCATATGTATGGCATATGTATAGGCATATGTATGGCATATGTATAGGCATATGTATGGCATATGTATAGGCATATGTATAGGCATATGTATGGCATATGTATAGGCATATGTATGGCATATGTATAGGCATATGTATGGCATATGTATAGGCATATGTATAGGCATATGTATGGCATATGTATAGGCATATGTATAGGCATATGTATGGCATATGTATAGGCATATGTATAGGCATATGTATAGGCATATGTATGGCATATGTATAGGCATATGTATAGGCATATGTATAGGCATATGTATGGCATATGTATGGCATATGTATAGCATATGTAGGCATATGTATAGGCATATGTATGGCATATGTATAGGCATATGTATGGCATATGTATAGGCATATGTATAGGCATATGTATAGGCATATGTATGGCATATGTATAGGCATATGTATAGGCATTCCGTAAGTAATATTCGAAAATCAAAAATTTAGTTATTTTCTTAGGCTACAATCAGCTTTTTTCCTCGTTAAATTACAGTTTGGAAGAAGGAAAAAGCACAAAATACTATCAAAGGGTTCACGATTCAAATCGAAGCCACTTTGTGTGACGGAACTTTTTTATTCATTACGAACCAAACACCAATGTCTTAAAACACGGCGATTCTCCAAACGAATCAGGAAGTACTCTCGTAAACAAAACTTATCTCGCACGCAATTTGTCCCGCCTTTCCGCATGACGTCAAAAAGGGACCAATCAGAGAAAGAGTCTAAAAGCAGACAGGAAGGGGCACGACGTTGTCTTCGATCAACCAGCGTGAGTGTCCTACGCTTTTACGGAACACAAGTGTATACTTGGCAACGTCTACTGCACAGAGATCCCGCCTCCACGTATACATTGCAACGCTGTGAATGTTTTGAGCTTCATCGAATATGAAAACTAATGTAACTCGGACTTCATACATTTAGTGTTTCAGTCTCTTATTTCGTTTGTAACCGTCTACACAGCGGTATTGATCCTTTTTTGTTCGCGTACCCCAAGATGTAATTTCTCTTCGACTCTATACTCCCAAAGTTGTTGGTGCATAATTCAAGTTATACAGTCTATAATCTACATCTAAAATAAGTTAAATAAATTACATCCAAAATAATGTATTAAATAATAAGTTTTAAATGAGAAAAAGGAGAGTCAAGCTGTTAAATAACAAATATATTATTGTCTATCGTATAAAAATTAATAAAGGAACAAGGTATTTTAGCAAAGCAAAATTATATGCACTATGTGGAATAAAATGAAACTAGCCGCCCAGATAAGAATCGCATAAAGGGGAGAGAGAGAGAGAGAGAGAGAGAGAGAGAGAAATGGCGCTCCCAAATCGCATGTCCTTACGTCCGGTCTGTTGTGGCTAACCCTAAATCTGGCCCTGATTATTCAGTGTTTATCGTGAAATAATATATTATTTTTTTAATTTTACATACGCCTTAAGATGTCTTCGCGTACCCCCGGGGATACGCGTACCCCAGGTTGAATACCACTGCTCTAGAAGACGGGAACAACAGATGGACAGTTACACACCGCCTAACATAAATCTAAATCTAATGCATGAATATCAATATTAGTTCAACAGATGAATTTATGCACTGAATTATTCTATTATGCTTGTTAATATAACTAGATCGCACATCTTGAAATCTTTCTGTGGTTTACACAATTTGTTTTATATATTACTGACATAATACAGCAGTACTTTATTATACTAACAGAACACATGACACTAGCGAGAAACAACAAACAATTACAACGACTGTTTTAAACCATTTACAGAAAAGACTACGTATAATACCCCTGAACGGGTAATAATATTAAAAATAATCACGCATAACTGGCATCTGAAGATGCTAGCTGGATGTCTGTCGCTGTAGGGAGGGAACAGCGGTTGAGAGTAACTGAGGACAATGTGACAATGAAAATTATTTTGATCTATGATCGCTGAAGTGACAAGGGGATGGGAAACTTAAATACGTAATTAAAGAACTTCATAATTCGTAACTCGGAGGGTTCTTTGACACGCACCTTCTTTGACTGAGATGCAGCATTATGCTGTCTCTGCAGGGAATACATGAGCTGTGAGCAGGTAGAATCCACTTGTTCTCATGCGAGATTTCCGAAAACACTCAAACATGTTCGATGCGATATAATTTTATCGGTCTAAAGGAGTGGTTATTGTGCGCAGGTATTGGAAATTATTGTTTGTTCATAGTTATATTTTCAGGACTTTAACAGCATTAATAAAGTTGTTTAAGTGTACTTAAGTTGAAAGAAAAACAAAGTGTATAACAAAATACAAGATTATTTTTCGAATAAAAATGCAGCCTGTCTTCTGTCGTCTAATTGCGACTGACAACCGAACACTGTAACATCTATCGGCCCTTTAAAGAGTAACATTACCCTGAATTATATTTTAAACATTCAGTCCGTACCGCGCAGTAAACACGCTCCGTCTCAGTTATACAAACCAATCAGTTAATGCTGTACAGTGAAATAATCGCTGTTTGTTCTGAGATCCACACAAAACACATAAATACACTGTGTGGGCAGAACGTAGAATTGTTGAATGTTAAACTGGTGGTACATATAGTAACCACAGGGCTTTAGAGGGTTCGGATATAAAGACTCAGTCCGTACCGCGCAGTAAACACACTCCGTCTCAGTTATACAAACCAGTCAGTTAATGTTGTACAGTGAAATAATCGCTGTTTGTTCTGAGATCCACACAAAACACATAAATACAGTCCGTACCGCGCAGTAAACACACTCCGTCTCAGTTATACAAACCAGTCAGTTAATGTTGTACAGTGAAATAATCGCTGCTTGTTCTGAGATCCACACAAAACACATAAATACAGTCCGTACCGCGCAGTAAACACACTCCGTCTCAGTTATACAAACCAGTCAGTTAATGCTGTACAGTGCAATAATCGCTGCTTGTTCTGAGATCCACACAAAACACATAAATACACTGTGTGGGCAGAACGTAGAATTGTTGAATGTTAAACTGGTGGTACATATAGTAACCACAGGGCTTTAGAGGGTTCGGATATAAAGACTCAGTCCGTACCGCGCAGTAAACACACTCCGTCTCAGTTATACAAACCAGTCAGTTAATGCTGTACAGTGAAATAATCGCTGTTTGTTCTGAGATCCACACAAAACACATAAATACACTGTGTGGGCAGAACGTAGAATTTTTAGGCGCGTTCGCGTAGTCACGAAAAGGGTCTATTAGCTTCATCATGTCCTCCCGCCTGTCCCCATGTATCAGCACGGCTCCCACTGAATGGATTCCCGTAACATTTGATACTTGGGGGCTTTTTATTAGAACCTGCCGAGAAACTCCAAATTTGGTTAAAGTCAGACATAAATATTGGGCACTTTACATAAAGATATAAGTATTATTGCTGCCGACGACATAAATTCGTCGTAAAACAATTGTTGTGTAACATTTCATATTCCATATTGTTGACACTGACAAGTAGCTCAACATAGGACTCATAGTTGCGTTTTAATTGCAACAATGGTTATGAAACCGCGTCACGATATTACGTTGTAATACATTGCCTACATTGTTGAGTGTTTAACCTGGTGGTACATAAAGTAACCACTAGGCTTTAAAGGGTTAAACACGACAAACATTGGACTAAATTGGAGAAACTGAAGATACTAAAATATCCTGGTTATTTTTGTAGGTTGGTCACTACTGAGAGAGAAATACATTCATCAAAACTTCCCTTGCAAAGCCACTAACACTCAACATCTGGTTGCAATCGTTTGAGGGTGAAAATGGCGATGTAGATAGCAGGAAATTACTGTTTTCTTTGTGACAGACCAGCCCGAAATTCAACAAAGGGAAGTAGCAGGAAAGGGACCATACAGCAGGGGAAAAAAGTCGCTCTTCCATTGGGTTAAAGGATGACATTTCCAAACGAAGCCGAACTGGTGGCGTTTGTGCGGGCTGCAGACGAGGTACAAGCTGTGGAGTGGAGCATATTTATTGTGTAGGCTCCTAAAGACAAGTGCAAATGGAAGAGGAATTTTTGAAGTACATACCAGTTACACACATGTATTTACACAGTTACCTCATTCCAGTTCTTATCATTTCATTCTGCAGTCTGTCTTACGACAGGTCCCGTTAGCCTCTTCCATTAGAAGCGAGTTCTCCACAGGTGCGATCTACTGCTTCCTCTTTCAATTTCCAGTATCTTCTCTTTTCCTTAAGGTCATCCAGTAGCTACTAGTTTCTTCCTTTCGTCTTCCCGTCATTTCTATCCTTCCTCTAACTTTCCTTCAATCACATGTTTCAGAAGGCAGTTTCTGCGCAAGATGTGACCAATCCAGTTAGCCTAATTACTTCAGTGACAAAAAAGATATGAAGTGATAGTGATGTGAAATTACATGTATCGACGATGAGCCACGTTGACAGCCAGGCTTCATGAGTGAAAAAAATTATTCAGCTGTTTTTGATCGCTGTATCACCTGTAGACAAGCCCTGGCTTCAAATACACTGAACCTGATATACTATATGAAACATACAGAATAGTGAAAGCAACTAATTTTATAAGAAAACCTCACTAAATACAGTCGAACTCGTTATAACGTCAGGAAGGGGACTGAATATTTTGTGTCGTTATAAACGAGTGTTGTTATAACCGAGTAGGTGTAACGTTATGGTTAACAGTGAGGAATTATATTTTTTATATTAGTCTCACTTGCATTTTTACAATTCACTGTTTAAAACATCAACAAAATGCACTTAACTTTAACTTTTGTTATGTATTAATCGACCCTACATATGTTTCGGTTTTATGTAAAACCATCTTCAGGGGGTTCATATAGTTTTTTATACATGTTTTAAATACTGATTTTATAAGTGACTGTACCTTGCATACAAAGATATTGCACAGTGTAATGCCAGAATTAACATTGGATGTGGAATGAACGTAGTTTTGAACCCCCTGAAGATGGTTTTACATAAAACCGAAACATATGTAGGGGTCCATTAATACATAACAAAAGTTAAAGTGAAGTGCATTTGTTGGTATTTTAACAGTCAAGTGAGGAATCAATTGGTACCACAGAATATCTGACGCTATAGACGAGGTGCCCTATAAACCGATGTCGTTATAACCGGGTTCGACTGTACTAGAACGTTTTTTGGTGTTTGACCAGACAGGGATTATGAATATACAGGAATTTTAGTTCGTTGTGAGATTCGAAAGCCGTCTCGCGGAGTGGTACTAAAAAAGACAGACAGAGACATAAAGTTCGTCTACTTTTGAAGAATATTACATCACTATCTCGCACACAGAAGACGATTTCTGTCTTTGTCGGCTTGTAAATATTACAGTTATATTTTGAAAGTTAAATGACAGCCAACACATAAATGTCCAAGGCGACAGGACTAACACATTTCAATGGAACATAAAATGCACGCCTTTCTTATAAAACTCTTCCTCTGGCAAGGACGAGCGGGAACCGTAAATTTTACAGCATTTCCTGCATTAAGAATTTCCTTGACGAAAACGACAGGAATGGACCGCCTGCTGGGACTCAATACAGCATTACCGAACACTTAAAAAAACTGTCAGAGCAGTTCCTGTCATATGACACATTCCTGACAGCAGACTCAGAAGCTGGAAGTGAATGCATATTATAATTATGTGGCGCAGTTGGTTGAGGCACTGCGCTACAAGCCGGAAGGTCGCGGGTTCGATTCCCGATGGTGTCATTGGAATTTTTCATTGACATAAACCTTCCGGTCGCACTATGGCCCTGGGGTCGACTCAGCCTCTAACAGAAATGAGTACCAGGAATATTTCCTGCGGGAGGTAAAGGCGGCCGGTGCTTAGGGCTGACAACCTTACCACCTTCATGTGCCGATTGTCTATAAATCTGGGAGCCTCAACCTCCTGGAACCCTAAGGGCCTGTCCAGGCCTGTAATGGGATTGCTTTACCTTTACCTGCAGAGTGACAGCTCTGTTGTTGCTGCTGTTGATAAAACCGATATATAACTACATTCTACAGGGTCACAATTTATTATCAGCACCTTCACAATCATTATTATTATTGACCTTTTCTTTTAGGACGCATTTTTCAGTAGACATACGCAAGTTGTGAGTCGCAAATTCACTTCTATAAAACGCACTTCTGGGAATCCCAAAGACCCTCAATCAACGCCTCTATCTGCCATGTATTCTCACAATTAAAATAAGTTTGAGACGTACAAATTTACGCCTTAGAATTAGTCCACGTTACATAAAATTAACAAAAGAACAACAACGTTTATGTTGGGTGGGTTTGAGGTTACACGGCGATGTCAATTAAGAAACTAAAATTGTACTATAACAAGGGAAAAAATATAATCTTAAATTTATGTCACGTTGTATTCACGTGCATCTTGATAACTAATTAAAAGCTTTAGACACCAACATATGCCATATATTCTCATAAGTAAGTGAACAGCCCTACATATGTTTCGGCTTTTAACAAGCCATCCTCAGGGGTCAAAGTTTTACATATGCTTTACATCTATTAGTTAAATTTTTAAACAACTTTTACATCCACATAAATAAAATAAATCTTAATTCCAATGCATTATGGTGTTATTACTTACAGCTGTCGAATTATGTAAAATCCAGTGGAATGTGTTTATACTATTTTCCATAAAAGGTTAAAAGTTTCTTTAAAAAATTACATATCTATTGTTTATAAAATATATGTAAAGCATATGTTAAACTTTGACCCCCTGAGGATGGCTTGTTAAAAGCCGAAACATATTTAGGGGCAATTGACTTACTTATGAGAATATATTGCATATGTTGGTTTCTAAAACTCTTAACAATCTTAAATGTTGCCCATTTCAATACAGATCGAAGAGCATTAGAACACCTGTGGGTTGTCAGCGCGTTTTTTTCGTCTACGCTAGCGCCATCAGCAGAGAAACCGGTAAAGCTGCAGAGACAAATGAAAGTCGAGCTGTACAACAATATGGCGTGGCTGAGGACGTTTTCGTCTAGACACGTTTGATGTTGTTTTTCTGCATTAATAACGAAATGGCGGGAAGGTTGTGTTGGGTGGGGTGGGGGAATGTATATTGAGAGATCAACCTGTAAGATTACAGCTACAATAGAACACTCTAATATTCACTGATGGCAGAGGGACGAGGTACAATATGATTCAGTTACAGATACCACTTTACATGAAAATATATCGTATTGTTGGCTCAGTACTCAGAAGCGGAACGCGGGACAAACATTGACACCACGACGCCGAGGAGGTGGATAAGAACATAGCCAAGTTTATCTGCCTTTTTGTTGTTTTTAGTTAGGCCTTAATAGATTTTCTGACGCTGCATAAAATGATTAGGTTATGTAGTAAATATTGAAATAGGAAGAAGGTGGAACGATTGTGAATGAATGGCGAAGGGTCGTTGCTCACTTTAAGGTACTTGAAGAGTACCTTAAGTTCCTTATACTGTAACCGGCAACGCTATGACCAGAAGGATAAGTACCCCCAAAATTCAGGTCAGGCTATCTCACACCTCACACGTTGGTGTTACGTTACTATGGAGAAGCGGTGGATAACTCCACCAGACCGGTTCCGAGGCCAAATCAGCCTTCTATCCAACAGACACGAGAGGCTGTTTTGTGGGATGCTGCCCACTCACGTTTATCTAATATCAAGGTTCATATTACATGGAGCCATATCTCCATTTCCCCAAGTGTACATTGTGTGGCACTTAATTAAGCACGAGGCAACTTTATGACTAATAGCAGATATTTCCAATGTTTATTTTATTTTTCTTTTAATGGCTCGACAGCCCCTAGGGGGCCTAGGCCTCCTCATTATCGACGCTTCACGATCACACACTTTAGATACACCACAATCGGTAGGACTCCTCTGGACGAGTGACCAGCCCGTCGCAGAGACCTCTACCTGACAACACACAACACTCACAACAGACAGACATCCATGCCCTCGGCGGGATTCGAACCCGCAATCCCAGTAAGCGAGCGGCTTCCATGAACCTCTCATTGTTCACGGAAAAGGCTATTGGAATCATAAATATGATGGATGTAAGTATATTGTACTACTTTTCTGCATTCTGACGTCACGTTCATACTTTTAATGGAGGTGAATGTCAGATTCACGTCCCGCCTCTTTAACCCATTAAGGACGAAACTTAATCTGTTTTATATAAAGACCCAGTCCGTACCGCGCAGTAAACACACTCCGTCTCAGTTATACAAACCAGTCAGTTAATGCTGTACAGTGAAATAATCGCTGTTTGTTCTGAGATCCACACAAAACACATAAATACAGTCCGTACCGCGCAGTAAACACACTCCGTCTCAGTTATACAAACCAGTCAGTTAATGCTGTACAGTGAAATAATCGCTGTTTGTTCTGAGATCCACACAAAACACATAAATACAGTCCGTACCGCGCAGTAAACACATTCCGTCTCAGTTATACAAACCAGTCAGTTAATGCTGTACAGTGAAATAATCGCTGTTTGTTCTGAGATCCACACAAAACACATAAATACAGTCCGTACCGCGCAGTAAACACACTCCGTCTCAGTTATACAAACCAGTCAGTTAATGCTGTACAGTGAAATAATCGCTGTTTGTTCTGAGATCCACACAAAACACATAAATACAGTCCGTACCGCGCAGTAAACACACTCCGTCTCAGTTATACAAACCAGTCAGTTAATGCTGTACAGTGAAATAATCGCTGTTTGTTCTGAGATCCACACAAAACACATAAATACAGTCCGTACCGCGCAGTAAACACACTCCGTCTCAGTTATACAAACCAGTCAGTTAATGCTGTACAGTGAAATAATCGCTGTTTGTTCGGAGATCCACACAAAACACATAAATACAGTCCGTACCGCGCAGTAAACACACTCCGTCTCAGTTATACAAACCAGTCAGTTAATGCTGTACAGTGAAATAATCGCTGTTTGTTCTGAGATCCACACAGAACACATAAATACAGTCCGTACCGCGCAGTAAACACACTCCGTCTCAGTTATACAAACCAGTCAGTTAATGCTGTACAGTGAAATAATCGCTGTTTGTTCTGAGATCCACACAAAACACATAAATACAGTCCGTACCGCGCAGTAAACACACTCCGTCTCAGTTATACAAACCAGTCAGTTAATGTTGTACAGTGAAATAATCGCTGTTTGTTCTGAGATCCACACAAAACACATAAATACAGTCCGTACCGCGCAGTAAACACACTCCGTCTCAGTTATACAAACCAGTCAGTTAATGTTGTACAGTGAAATAATCGCTGTTTGTTCTGAGATCCACACAAAACACATAAATACAGTCCGTACCGCGCAGTAAACACACTCCGTCTCAGTTATACAAACCAGTCAGTTAATGCTGTACAGTGAAATAATCGCTGTTTGTTCTGAGATCCACACAAAACACATAAATACAGTCCGTACCGCGCAGTAAACACACTCCGTCTCAGTTATACAAACCAGTCAGTTAATGTTGTACAGTGAAATAATCGCTGTTTGTTCTGAGATCCACACAAAACACATAAATACAGTCCGTACCGCGCAGTAAACACACTCCGTCTCAGTTATACAAACCAGTCAGTTAATGTTGTACAGTGAAATAATCGCTGTTTGTTCTGAGATCCACACAAAACACATAAATACAGTCCGTACCGCGCAGTAAACACACTCCGTCTCAGTTATACAAACCAGTCAGTTAATGTTGTACAGTGAAATAATCGCTGTTTGTTCTGAGATCCACACAAAACACATAAATACAGTCCGTACCGCGCAGTAAACACACTCCGTCTCAGTTACACAAACCAGTCAGTTAATGCTGTACAGTGAAATAATCGCTGTTTGTTCTGAGATCCACACAAAACACATAAATACAGTCCGTACCGCGCAGTAAACACACTCCGTCTCAGTTATACAAACCAGTCAGTTAATGCTGTACAGTGAAATAATCGCTGTTTGTTCTGAGATCCACACAAAAACATAAATGCACTGTGTGGGCAGAACGTAGAATTTGTGAATGTTAAACGTGGTGGTACATATAGTAACCACTGGGCTGTAAAAAGTTACCCCTGGGCAAAGCGCCCCCTAAGTACCCACCGAATAGCAGGCTCAGTTGGCTCCAGAACCGGTCTGGATGCTGTGAAGGAGAAACAAATCACTTGCTGCTATCGGAAATAGAACCCCGATTCCTCGGTCATTCAGCCGCTGGTATAGTCACGACGGCTACGTCATGCCGCGGTAAGTGCCAACGTGAAGAATGTTAATGACCGTCCTGATGAAAGATGGTAGACAGCAGGGGGAGGAGACTACAAAGAAGAAGGAGAATGAAAAAGGCAAATAGTAGAAAAGGGAAAATAAATAATGAAAAAGGAAATGAACAAGAAGCAGAAAGAATCAAGGAAATGAATATCAAGAGTGAGAAAGGAATAAGAAAATTATGTAAAGGAATTGAGAAGGAAAAAAAAAAAAGAAAGTCTAAAACTGTGCTAGATGTTGGGCTGTTGTTGAGGCATACAGTATTCTGGGACATGACGCCGTGTAGCTAGGAATGTACGTACCAACATATCGGATCAGCTTACTGTCTCTATTTTCGTGGAAGTAAAAAAAATGCCCTGAAAATCTATACAGCAATCTGCTCCGGCTGTTGTCACCTGTATCTCAGACGTAACGCAACACAACAATACGCTTTGCAAGTACAAACTGTTAAGTCATATAATTCAGAGGAACCTGCCCAATACGAACGGCATGCGACACTGTCACTCTATCACAGTGTGATTTCCGGAGATCGGAAGTGTACAGGAAATTCTGTGTTAGGTGTCGGAAGTGGAGGTTTGCGTGCTGTGCCACGTGCATGCAACACCCTCCCACGTGATGAATATACGACACAAGCACGAAAAGAGCCCTCGTGTAGACGACAGAACGATCTTAAATTCTTTATAGCTGTGGGGTGCTCACTAAAACTGTGGAATGGCCTTCATCAGCACAGTTTAAAGCAAAAACAGTGGAATAATTAACTTTCATAATTAACACCTCTTGGAGAACATGAGTAACATGAATGGTTGTTTCTTTCTTTGTTTATGGGTCTGTATATCGCAGTGGCCCGCGCGGTCTAAGGCGTGGGTCTGCGGCCGCTCGCTTACTGGGATTGCGGGTTCGAATCCCGCCTAGGGCATGGATGTCTCTTTTGAGTGTTGTGTGTTGTCAGGTAGAGGTCTCTGCGACTGGCTGATCACTCGTCCAGAGGAGTCCTACCGAGTGTGGTGTGTGTCTAAAAAGTGTGGTCGTGAAACCTCGAAAAATGAGGAGGCCTAGGCCCCCAAGGGGCTGTCGAGCCATAGGAAAAAAATATGTACTTTACAGATATTACAACATATTTCAACAAGAATTTCCATCGACCATCTAATTCAATGCCGATCCCAATGGCCGCGCGGTCTAAGGCGTGGGTCTGCGGCCGCTCGCTTACTGGGATTGCGGGTTCGAATGGCGCCGGAGGCATGGATGTCTGTCTGTTGTGAGTGTTGTGTGTTGTCAGGTAGAGGTCTCTGCGACGGGCTGGTCCCTCGTCCAGAGGTGTTCTACCAAGTGTGGTGTGTCTAAAAAGTGTGGTCGTGAAACCTCGAAAAATGAGGAGGCCTAGGCCCCCAAGGGGCTGTCGAGCCATTGAAAAATATATCTCAGTCAGTGAAACAACGATACAAGGTGTACGACTGGCCGCCTGCAGGTTTACTATTGGGGCATACAGTATCCTATGTGATGGGTGCCGAGATTTTTATTCCGGAAGGTAAAAGCGATAGGATCGTGAGCTCACCGCCTGCATGCACCTAATTCTGAAGCTACCTACACGTCGTCATTTGAATACTCTCCCCTTACGTCCTCGTCTCTCGCTGCTTTTGCAAGACATAAATTTACCTTTTATTGCAAAGTCATATTACAAAATCTTATAAAGCAAAAATTAATATTTTACTAAAACTGTAAGAGTTTTACAGATGTTCCTTTTACCGCGTCCCCGAGCAAGGCAGCTTCAGCGCCTAGAATGCCAGCATCCGCCGCGATATCCCGTGACAGCGGTCGGGCTCGGGGACACTTTAAAAGAAACACTCTGTAGTCTCACATCAAACTATCACATTCGTTAGATAGCATTTTGGCTGTACCAAGCATATGTGGGGGACCGAATTTAGGGGCCCCATTACGAGATGTTACTGGCAATACTGACCGTTACAATACAGGGCAGCTGACTTCTGCAAGTCTTCATGTATTGTATTCATGTCTAGTGTCTTCAGTTGCTTTACTAATATCCTGGGTATAATGAGCACCCTATATATTACACAAAAATAATTTATTCTGATGCTACGCATTATTAATTCATTCTATAAGCTGCGCGTAGTCTATCATGTCAAAAACGTTCTGTTCAGCTTGTTGAATGGTACAGCTATGTTAGAGAAATAAGACTGGAGAATTAAAACAGACCTAAATATTGTGCGTTTTGTTAATTTTGATTCTTGCATCTCGCATTAAGTCTTATAACCACCCTGTATATTGTTGTATCTACAATGTTATTACAATTAGTCTAAAGACAATCGGAAACAGCGAAATTTAGAATGTTTATAAGAGTTTGCCACTTCCGGGAAAAGGTGAAGAAACACAGCAAATGTTAAGAGGAAGAATAAAGAGAAAATGCAAGAAGGATGTAGAGTTGGGTAGATGTACTAATTGCACAATCTGAGAAAGTATTTTGTCTTCCGTTTTCTTTCCTTCCTTCTTTTTTTCTTCTTATTTTGTTTATATTATTGAATTATATAGACAGCAGAAATGAAAACTACAAGATCATTTCCAGATACCCGCAATAACAAACACAGAAACATACGAGGAATAACCGCGTGCAACAATACAGTAGAACAACAACAAAGTCCACGTAGATAGAATGAAGCCAGGTGGCCAAACAGAGCGTGCAATAACAACAGATCATGTTTATAAACTATTATTGCTTTCGATATATCTTCTATCTTTTTTCTGTGTCAATTTGAAATTGGATTCCTTGCTATTGTGAAGCACTTCTAATAACGAATTAAACCATTAATACTCTTCACTTTTCTTGCTCTCCATGTTGATTCGTTTTCAAGCTTCAGACAGACGCGACGTCGTAAGACAAAGACAATATATCGACCTGAATCCGTGAACGTTTACACTTCCGCTAGGAGCTGTGCTGTGTTCAGGCTATGGACGTCTGTAGTGACAGATTGTTGTGCTACAAATGTCAAGTATCGTTAACTGGCGACATTAGCAGTGCCAGGACTTTACAGGACACAAAGTATCAAACATTACATCTCTAAAGCAGTAGCAAGAACTTGTTCATTTGTATGGATTTCATGTGAAGGTTTTTAAACAGTGCATACAGCTGTCAAATAGATGATTTGGATTTGTGATAATCAACGAAATGTAATCACGAAGAGTATCCTGTAACCTCAAGTTACTTCGTAACGAATTACTGAGCAAGTAACTTTCAAACACAGTAACGAACGAAACAGTCAAATGATGAGGCACGGAACTCGAATTTCCTCAGAGACACATCCCATATTTTAAAGACCTGTATCAATGTAAAGAATTAAAATTAACTGAAGGGTTTATATGATCAAAAAGGGGAAATTTTACGATGAGTTGAACACGGCAAAGCGGGGCCACTCAGACTATAAATCAGGCACAGAACACAACTGCATGTTGCAGAGAAGTTTGTGAGAAACAGACAGTAGGGATCGTCAGTCAAAACTGTGTTTATAAAGTCTGCGATCTTCTGGGATATTACGCAGGGTCGAGCGGTAATCCTTTACCGACGTTTCGCGACAACCTATCGGTCCCATCTTCAAGGAACAAGAAGTCCAAGAAGAATACGGAACCGCTAGGTTGTCCCGAAACGTCGGTAAATGATTACCGCTCGGCGCTGCGTAATATCCCAGAAGAGCGCAGATGTAATCAACATCGCGCGGAAGCCTGAAGCCACGAACTGTGTTTGAGTTATGCGAATAGCTGTGGATCACGATCAGTACTTCTTCACAGTTATTCATACATCACAACGGGATGTCGTACGTAAGGAACTGATAGTCATTTAATGGGCCAAGAAATTTTCCAAAATTTATGGAATATGATTGCTCACAATCGTGTTCATAACATCCCAACCAGAGTCACTTGAACCCAGATAAGGTAAAGTTCACCCTATAACAGGCCATGAAGGCTCAGAGGGGGAGTAGAGGTATAGCTCTACTCTTTCTTTAACCTCGACGCTAGATGAGGGTGCGTGGTCAGCTCCACGCCCCGGCCGCTTTACCCCCGGGAAAGAGAAACGGTACCCATTGTACAGGAGGCTGGGTGGGCCCCAGGGCCGGTCTGGACGGCTGCAAAAAATATCGCCCCCACCGGGATTTTTTCTTTTTTCCCCCGTGTCCCGTTTTTTCCCTTTGATCCATTTTGTACTTTTAAATCCTTCCCTCCTTCTTCATGTCACTTTACGTTCCATTCTACTGTCCTTATACATCAAACACAACACAAACATCCATGCCCCCGGTGGGATTCGAACCCACAATCCCAGCAAGCGAGCGGCCGCAGACCCACGCCTTAGACCGCACGGCCACTGGGATCGGCATTCGATCCCCGGACCGTCCACCCGTAGCGAGTCGCTATACCGACTGAGCTATCGCGGCCTACAGTTGAACCCAGTTGTTACTCTTAACAAGACGTTACGTGAGTTGAAGTCGCCAGGTCCAGCGGCGAGCTGTGATGACGTCAGGAATGTCTTCATTGTGAACAATGAAGCTAGTAACTTATTTAGTTATGTGGAGTGGCCTGTTTGATTGTGTGAACAGCCTGTATCTGGGGGAGCTGTGAACGGCGTCGTGTGTAATGAGAGGGCAGCACGCGAGGGCCCAACAGTCGAGCATCACCTCTGTCTGTTGTGGACAGCCAACAGGTGGAGGCATCACCTCTGTCCTGTTGCTGGTACAGCCCAACAGGTGAGAGGCATCACCTCTGTCCTGTTGCTGGTACAGCCCAACAGGTGGAGGCATCACCTCTGTCCTGTTGCTGGTACAGCCCAACAGGTGCGAGGCATCACCTCTGTCCTGTTGCTGGTACAGCCCAACAGGTGCGAGGCATCACCTCTGTCCTGTTGCTGGTACAGCCCAACAGGTGCGAGGCATCACCTCTGTGCCTGTTGCTGGTACAGCCCAACAGGTGAGAGGCATCACCTCTGTCCTGTTGCTGGTACAGCCCAACAGGTGCGAGGCATCACCTCTGTCCTGTTGCTGGTACAGCCCAACAGGTGCGAGGCATCACCTCTTTCCTGTTGCTGGTACAGCCCAACAGGTGGAGGCATCACCTCTGTCCTGTTGCTGGTACAGCCCAACAGGTGAGAGGCATCCCTCTGTCCTGTTGCTGGTACAGCCCAACAGGTGAGAGGCATCGCCTCTGTCCTGTTGCTGGTACAGCCCAACAGGTGAGAGGCATCACCTCTGTCCTGTTGCTGGTACAGCCCAACAGGTGAGAGGCATCACCTCTGTCCTGTTGCTGGTACAGCCCAACAGGTGAGAGGCATCGCCTCTGTCCTGTTGCTGGTACAGCCCAACAGGTGAGAGGCATCACCTCTGTCCTGTTGCTGGTACAACTTGTTTGCATTTTATACCCGTCTTTATTAATTTTTCTGTTTCTTCTGAGTCCCTTCGTATCTTATTCGTTCTTTTTTACTTCGTCCTTACTTTCTATCTTTTATTATCGTTCCATCCTTCCCTTCTTGGTTCTGTTCTTTGTCTATTCTTTCTTTTCCTTTCATTAATCATTCTTTTTACGTATGTTCTTTGTGTTCATTCATTTACGTATCTTTATTCATTCTGTGTTTCTTTCCGTCTCTCCCATTCTTGTTCACGCCTCTGTTCTTTGTTTCTGCATTTATCTTTATATCTTTACTTATATTTATCTCTTCGCTGCCCATTTGTCAATTCCTGCCTTTATGTATTTGTTCTTTATCTGTGCATCTATCTGTTCATTTATCTTCCACCTGTTTTCAACTTCTGTTTTCTTCTGCCTTATTCACTACTCTCTACGGCCTTTGTCTTTAAGTATTTTTATTTACCTATCTATATTTATTTCCTTCTGCACTTCTTTCTTTGTTCTTCTTCTTCCGGTTTCCTTGTGTTTGCCAATTAACACAAGCAACTAAGCACTACATAACGTCTATTAAAAGCCTATCACGTACATTTCCGCGGTAGGTCGTACTTAACGTTTTATCTAATCGTCTTAAGCGAGCTACCTGTTTGCCCCATTCACTTACAATGCCATGCAAACACCAATCCAACAGCTTTATCTGCCTGTATTGGCGAATTAGCTAAAACCAATTAAAACGCTGGGTTCTTGCAACAGTGAGACCAAGACGTAGATGGTAGGATAATATTAAAATGGATCTTCAAGAAGTGGGATGGGGGGCATAGACTGGATTGATATGGCTCAGGATAGGGAGAGGTGGCTGGCTGTTGTGAGTGCGGTAATGAACCTTCGGGTTCCATAAAACGCGGGGAATTTCTTGACTAGCTGACGACCTGTTAGCTTCTCAAGAAGGACTTGCTACATGGAGTTAGTTAGTTAGTTAGTTAGTTATGGAGACAGTTTTTGCAACAGCGAGCTACAGAAATATTCTTTCTATAGCACGAATACAAATGTAGATATAAAGCTGAAACAACCTGTGTGAACCAAAATACAGACACAATATTTTGTGGCTGATATCAGTAAGAACACACTTCGTTACTGATACTGAAAAAACAGTGAAATTTATAGAGGGCAGCACTCATGCAGTTGACAGTGACAAATGTGTCCCTAGGGACTATCCCGGGCTCACTTCCATGTCACTCGTCACAAATTAGAGGGCACAAGAAAGTAATACACCTTCTGTCACGCCCACAAGTAAGTGTAGGCTACGGCTATGCAACAAGTTCCGGCAGAACTCACAATGGCCAGTGTTGTTGGACTGCTTATGAACGTATCCAGAGTCTATCACGAATTTCAAAATAACGAAGGCACACAATTCAATAAGATGGACCGTAATGACGTATGGGTGACAGGAGGTATAGCTCCACGCATCCTCAAATTCGGCACTAGTTGGAGGTGATTGGTCAGCTTAATTCTTCCTAATTTAATTGCCTTACCAAACCTAGGACCACAGAAGACTTTACACGAAACGGGTTATAGCCCCATGCCCATTCCCCAACATAAGGATCACCCACTGTCGGCTGTCCGCGACAAGTTGTTACCTGTACTGTTCAGAAAGTGAATTCGTGGAGGCTACAGTGAGCTTGGCAAGTGGCTAGGAGAGTAGATACAAGGAATGCCTGCAGAAGAGAAGTGGGGAAAACTCGTGAGGAACTCTCAAATATAAGGCCGAGGAAGAGAGGTTAGGATAAGAGGTATTAATGGGAAACTTGTTGTGAAGGACGAGTGGTGGATGGAACTGGCTCAGGATTGTGTGTAATGGGGCTAGCGGCGCGGAGCGTCAGAATTCTGTTATTAGAGTTTCAGTTAATCAAGTCAGATGGTGAAGAGCGCAGATTATGAAATTCTTCGTCATGTATTTCCTCCATCCTCTTGTTACTTCCTTTTCCTCAGACACAACTCGACCCCTCAGCAATGTGCCCAAACAGCAGCAATCTGTATTCCCGCTCAAGCGCGCTATTTAACAAGCCGTCAATCGCTAAATTTATGGAGTTGTGTATATTTATACATATACAGACGAACCCGGTTATAACGACATCGGCTTATACGACACCTCGTCTATAACGTCATATATTCTGTGGTACCAATTAATTCCTCACTGTTAACCATAACATTACACCCCTCGGTTATAACAAAACTCGTTTATAACGACACATAATATTCAGTCCCTTTGATGACGTTATAACCGGGTTCGACTGTATATATATAAATGAGCACGGAGCATTGGTAAAATAATACTGGCAGGGGAAAAAACCGAAATATTCGGAGAAAAAATTGCCCCAGTGCCACTTTGTGCACTCTAAATCTTACACGGACTGACCAGGGATCGAACCGAAGCCTCCGCGACGAAAGGTCGGCGACTAACAGCATAGACTTCATAATAAATTGTGTTCATATTTTTAGACATCCTATACACAACAGGTTTCGAAACACCTCTCTCTAGAAATCGATAACTTTGTTGTTTCGCTTGTGGCAGAAGTTGAGTAATATCGAGAAATGGAAGAGTTTCATATTTTAAGGGAAAATGTGTCTGAGATAAATTATTCAACGTGCCGCCTACTTTTTCGCCTAAAAGCTTATGCCTACGTTATATTCCGGAAATGACGTAGATAGTATATCACTAGCGGTGTAATAATATCTCGTGAAATTAATGTGCGTTTCTTTGTGGCAAATTGCTTGTCCATTTACGGCCATTTTAGAGGTTTTGCTGCTAATGTAAGCTTGTATTCCCCACAATACAATTGCACACAGACCTAAAGTTAAGCTGAACATATCTCATTGTGTGTTTCCCCTTTGCTGATAGCAAATAACTGAGGTCAATACAGAAAATTGAGGAAAATACCGCACGCCAAACAGAAGAAATATGATAATAGGAGAACTGAGAAATTACACAACAATTTTTATCCCCAGCTAATGATTTTATGAAGGTTAAAGCAAGGATGAGGTACACATTTTCATATTCTCACGGTGGGTATTTCTCATATCATGGTCTTTCGGACATTGTATACAATAAGGGATTTGTTCTGACATTTAATAAAAAATTAGATGCTTTACAAAAGATCGCATCCCTGTGGAGAACTGCTTTGGAAGAGGCTACGGACCTGTCGTAAGACAGACTGCAGAATGAAGAGGCTACGGACCTGTCGTAAGACAGACTGCAGAATGAAGAGGCTACGGACCCGTCGTAAGACAGACTGCAGAATGAAGAGGCTACGGACTGTCGAAAGACAGACTACAGAATGAAGAGGCTACGGACCTGTCGTAAGACAGACTACAGAATGAAGAGGCTACGGACTGTCGTAAGACAGACTCAGAATGAAGAGGCTACGGACCTGTCGTAAGACAGACTGCAGAATGAAGAGGCTACGGACCTGTCGTAAGACAGACTGCAGAATGAAGAGGCTACGGACCTGTCGTAAGACAGACTGCAGAATGAAGAGGCTACGGACCTGTCGTAAGACAGACTGCAGAATGAAGAGGTACGGACCTGTCTAAGAGACTGCAGAATGAAGAGGCTACGGACCTGTCGTAAGACAGGACTGCTGAATGAAGAGGCTACGGACCTGTCGTAAGACAGACTGCAGAATGAAGAGGCTACGGACCTGTCGTAAGACAGACTGCAAAGAAGAGGCTACGGACCTGTCGTAAGACGAACTGCAGAATGAAGAGGCTACGGACCTGTCGTAAGACAGACTGCAGAATGAAGGGACGGACCTGTCGTAAGACAGACTGCAAAGAAGAGGCTACGGACCTGTCGTAAGACACGCACGAGATGAGAGGCTACGGACCTGTCGTAAGACAGAGACGAATGAAGAGGCTACGACCTGATAAGAAGCAGAATGAAGAGGCTACGGACCTGTCGTAAGACAGACGCAGAAGAAGAGGCTACGGACCGTCGTAAGAAGACTGAAAGAAGCGGACCTGTCGTAAGAAGCTGCGAGAAGAGGTACGGCCGTCGTAAGACAGACTGCAGAATGAAGGCTACGGACTCGTAAGACAGACTGCAGAATGAAGAGGTGACGACCTGTTAAGACAGACTGAAGAGAGAGGACCGTAAGACAGATGCGAAGAAGAGGCTACGGACCTGTCGTAAACAGACGCAGAATGAAGAGGCTACGGACCGTGAAGAGAGGAATGAAGTGACAGCTAAGACAACTGCAATGAAGAGCGACCTGTCGTAAGCAGACGCAGATGAAAGGCACGGCCTGTCGAAACACTCGATGAAGAGGTACGGACCTGTCGAAGCAGACGCAGAATGAGGTACGGACGTAGCAATGCAGAGGGACGAGATGAAGAGCTACGGACCTGCGTAGACAGACGCAGAAGAAGAGGCTACGGACCTGTCGTAAGACAGACGCAGAATGAAGAGGCTACGGACCGTCGTAAGACAGACTGCAGAATGAAGAGGCTACGGCCTGTCGTAAGACAGACTGCAGAATGAAGAGGCTACGGACCTGTCGTAAGACAGACCTGCGATAAGGCACGGACCTGCGTAAGACAGACTGCGAATGAAGAGCTAGAGAGTCGTAAGACAGACTGCAGAAAAGAGGCTACGGACCTGTCGTAAGACAGACAGAATGAAGAGGCTACGGACCTGTCGTAAGACAGACTGCAGAAAGAGGCTACGGACCTGTCGTAAGACAGACTGCAGAATGAAGAGGCTACGGACCTGTCGTAAGACAGACTGCAGATGAAGGTAACGACGAGCAGAAAGGCCGCTCGTAAGACAGACTGCAGAATGAAGAGGCTACGGACTGTCGTAAGACAGACTGCAGAATGAAGAGGCACGGACCTGTCGTAAGACAGACTGCAGAATGAAGAGGCTACGGACCTGTCGTAAGACAGACTGCAGAATGAAGAGTAGACTGTCGTAAGACAGACTGCAGAATGAAGAGCACGGACCTGTCGTAGACAGACTGCAGAATGAGAGGCACGGACCTGTCGAAGAAGAGCAGAGGGTACGGACTGCGAGCAGACTGAAGAAGGCCGGACCGTGTAGACAGACCAGCAGATGAGAGCAGACTGCGAAGAAGAGGATGGAGGACGACTGCAGAAGAGCAGAATGAGAGGACGACTGCGTAAGCAGACTGCGAAGAAGGCAGATAAGACACGCGAGAAGCTACGGACTGCTAAGAGACTGAAGAAGACGAGTAAGAAGCTAGAGTGAAGAGCTAGACGAGAACACTCAGAATGAGATAGGGACCTGTCGTAAGACAGACGCAGATGAAGAGGCTACGGACCTGTCGTAAGAGACTGCAGAATGAAGAGGCTACGGACTGTCGAAGCAGACTGCAGAATGAAGAGGCTACGGACGTCGTAGACAGACGCAGAAGAAGGCTACGGCCTGTCGTAAGACTGCAATGAAGAGCCGGACTGTGAGACAGACTAGAAAGAGCTACGGACTGCGTAAGAAGACAAGAAAGCTACGGACTTCTAGACAGACGCAGATGAAGAGCAGACGCGAAAGATAGTGAGCTCGGACGCAAGAAGAGATAAGAGGTAGACTGGAGAAGACTGCAGAATGAAGAGCTACGACCTGTCGTAAGACAGACTGCAGAATGAAGAGGCTACGGACCTGTCGTAAGACAGACTGCAGAATGAAGAGGCTACGGACCTGTCGTAAGACAGACTGCAGAATGAAGAGGCTACGGACCTGTCGTAAGACAGACTGCAGAATGAAGAGCTACGGACCTGTCGTAAGACAGACTGCAGAATGAGAGGCTACGGACTGTCGTAAGACAGACTGCAGAATGAAGAGGCTACGGACCTGTCGTAAGACAGACTGCAGAATGAAGAGGCTACGGACTGTCGTAAGACAGACTGCAGAATGAAGAGGCTACGGACCTGTCGTAAGACAGACTGCAGAATGAAGAGGCTACGGACCTGTCGTAAGACAGACTGCAGAATGAAGAGGCTACGGACCTGTCGTAAGACAGACTGCAGATGAAGAGGCTACGGACCTGTCGTAAGACAGACTGCAGAATGAAGAGGCTACGGACCTGTCGTAAGACAGACTGCAAATGAAGAGGCTACGACCTGTCGTAAGACAACTGCAGATGAGAGCTACGGACCTGTCGTAAGACAGACTGCAGAAGAAGAGGACGGACCGCGTAGAAGACTGCAGAATGAAGAGGCACGGACCTGTCGTAAGACAGACTGCAGAATGAAGAGCTACGGACCTGTCGTAAGACAGACGCAGAATGAAGAGGCTACGGACCTTCGTAAGACAGACTGCAGAATGAAGAGGCTACGGACCTGTCGTAGACAGACTGCAGAAGAAGAGCACGACCTTCGTAAGACAGATGCAGAATGAGAGGCACGGACCGTCGTAAGACAGACTGCAGAATGAAGAGGCTACGGACCTGTCGAAGACAGACTGCAGAATGAAGAGGTACGGACCTGTCGTAAGACAGACGCGAATGAAGAGCTACGGACCTGTCGTAAGACAGACCAGAATGAAGAGGCTACGACTGTCGTAAGAAGACTCAGAATGAAGAGCTACGACTGTCGTAAGACAGACTGCAGAATGAAGGGCTACGGACCTGTCGAAGACAGACTGCAGAATGAGAGGCTACGACTGTCGAAGACAGACTGCAGAATGAAGGGTACGGACCTGTCGTAAGACAACGCAGAATGAAGAGGCTACGGACTGTCGTAGACAGACTGCGAATGAAGAGCTACGACCTGTCGTAGACAGCTGCAAATAAGGGCTCGACTGTCGTAAGACAGACTGCGATAAGTCGACCTTCGAAGACAACTGCAGAAGAAGAGTCGACGTGAGACAACTGCGAAGAAGAGGCGGACTTCGTAGACAAGCAGATGAAGGGCTACGGACTGTCGTAAACAGACTGGATAAGAGACGGACCTGTCGTAAGACAACTGCAGAATAAGAGACGGTGTGTAACAGAGCAGAATGAAGGCTACGCCTCAAGACTGAGATGAAGAGGCTACGGACCTGCGTAAGCAGACTGCAGAATGAAGAGGCTACGGACCTGTCGTAAGACAGACTGCAGAATGAAGAGGCTACGGACCTGTCGTAAGACAGACTGCAGAATGAAGAGGCTACGGACCTGTCGTAAGACAGACTGCAGAATGAAGAGGCTACGGACCTGTCGTAAGACAGACTGCAGAATGAAGAGGCTACGGACCTGTCGTAAGACAGACTGCAGAATGAAGAGGCTACGGACCTGTCGTAAGACAGACTGCAGAATGAAGAGGCTACGGACCTGTCGTAAGACAGACTGCAGAATGAAGAGGCTACGGACCTGTCGTAAGACAGACTGCAGAATGAAGAGGCTACGGACCTGTCGTAAGACAGACTGCAGAATGAAGAGGCTACGGACCTGTCGTAAGACAGACTGCAGAATGAAGAGGCTACGGACCTGTCGTAAGACAGACTGCAGAATGAAGAGGCTACGGACCTGTCGTAAGACAGACTGCAGAATGAAGAGGCTACGGACCTGTCGTAAGACAGACTGCAGAATGAAGAGGCTACGGACCTGTCGTAAGACAGACTGCAGAATGAAGAGGCTACGGACCTGTCGTAAGACAGACTGCAGAATGAAGAGGCTACGGACCTGTCGTAAGACAGACTGCAGAATGAAGAGGCCACGGACCTGTCGTAAGACAGACTGCAGAATGAAGAGGCTACGGACCTGTCGTAAGACAGACTGCAGAATGAAGAGGCTACGGACCTGTCGTAAGACAGACTGCAGAATGAAGAGGCTACGGACCTGTCGTAAGACAGACTACAGAATGAAGAGGCTACGGACCTGTCGTAAGACAGACTACAGAATGAAGAGGCTACGGACCTGTCGTAAGACAGACTGCAGAATGAAGAGGCTACGGACCTGTCGTAAGACAGACTGCAGAATGAAGAGGCTACGGACCTGTCGTAAGACAGACTGCAGAATGAAGAGGCTACGGACCTGTCGTAAGACAGACTGCAGAATGAAGAGGCTACGGACCTGTCGTAAGACAGACTGCAGAATGAAGAGGCTACGGACCTGTCGTAAGACAGACTGCAGAATGAAGAGGCTACGGACCTGTCGTAAGACAGACTGCAGAATGAAGAGGCTACGGACCTGTCGTAAGACAGACTGCAGAATGAAGAGGCTACGGACCTGTCGTAAGAACAGACTGCAGAATGAATGACAAAAGATATAAATATTCACGTAACCAATGTTATAACCTAAAAACAAAACAAGAAACCAAAGTTTATACCAGAGTGATAATTTGTCACATTACTTTTACGAGAGAACGTTACTTATTTTGAATTTTGGCTTTCAACATAGCATTGAAAAACCGATAACACCTTACCTAACTAATATTGCCATTGTAAAACATAATGCTATTAAATTGTTAGATGCACATATAAAAGGTGCTTACTGTGTTCTAGCAACCAAAAAACTCAAAACAAACTATAAACTCGCGTAATTCTTGTAATTCTATACATAAATTGGACTGATTTTATTGTAAAAAGAAGTTATTTTATATAATAAATAAGAAGCGTGCATTTTGTTGGTTTGAAAAATGTGTGATCAAATTGAAGTGCTCGGTATGAACAATATAAAGTTTATTTCGGATAAACTTTCTGCCTCCATCTTCAGGGTTATTTTATTTGGTTAGGGTGAGTGTTGAAGGATGAGATCGATTTGGCACAGTATTCACGGAGAAAACGACACACACACAACTTTTCTTCTAATAGTTCTAGGAAAGAGTCGATTTGGAAAAGCTAAATGTTGAAGGAAGGACGATACTAAATCTGGCATTTGACAAACGGGCTTTGAAAGGGTAAACTGGATGCTATTCGCTCAGAATCGGGCCCAATTGACTGCTCATATGAATGTGGTAGGTCCCAATGTACATTGGCTATCCGCAGCAGTGGGACATTTCATGACCGGTGGGTAAATACAGTAACCCCTCGGTGGTCCGAATTACCTGATAATCCGGAACACCTCTCCCCGAGGGACCGCTGTATCAACTTCTCAAAAAGGACTCTTCTCTAGGCAGTTAGTAAGATCACAGCTACCAGAACACACCGTATTGTTAAGCAGGTACAATTTATAATTAACCAGTCCGCACTGTCACCATATTAGTACAGTGTAGCATTATCGTAAGTGTGAAGACATTTGGGCTCTTTTTCCATACATTCACCTGGCCATAAAGGAGTACAGACGAAAACACGAACATTTCAACGCCTCCAGTCTCTGTGTTAAATAAAGATCGCAGTTTCGTGTTTCAGCAAATTAACGCCCCTTGCAGTCGGTCTCAGGTTTCCATAGGGGGTTGGGTGTGTCTCAGAATCAGTCTAAACTTGGTGACTGAGTAAAACATTCCTGCTTCGGTCATCCAGTTAGTGTTTCCCAACCCATTAGAATACAAGGATACTCAAAGACTTCAAAAACCTTCGCACACTCCCAAGTTCTGATGCGATAATTTCCTATAGCTGTCTCCTGATACAATACGTACTGACCACAGACTATTGTGAACTTAGGAACTGAATATAAATTCACATTTATTACAAAAATAACAGAGGATATTAGGCGCTGGCTGGAGATCCAAGACCTGCCGCGAGGATTGAGAACCCGCGCGGTGGCCTTAGAATAAACCTCGCAACTCCCTGGGGGTCCTCGGAGCGCAATTTGGGAACTACTGGTCTAATATTTACATCGTCACGGTACTGACTGAGCTATTGCACGTGTGCAGGAATGGCGAGCATCCGAATTACCCCAAAACTGCGCTGTGACTGACCACCTTGTATGTGGGTTCACGCAAGGTGTGTAACGGGCCAGAGCATGCATATCAGGGCGTAATTTAAGAGACAGTTTGAGAAAAAAAGCTTACATCCAAAACGACACTGCTGCAGTTACAAAGACACGATGTTACAAACGGTACACGTGTGTTAGTCACTGACGAAACGGACAAGAAGACCGCCTGAATTTGGAATACCGACATCAACCATGTAACATTGCATGCTTCCCTGACGATCGTTAAAGGATTAACCGAATACGTCGCAGTGCATTTTATAAGCGGGCACGCGGTGGCGCAGTTGGTTGAGGCACAAGCCGGAAGGTCGCGGGTTCGATTCCCGATGGTGTATTGCAATTTTTCATTGACACAATCCTTCCGGTCGCACTATGGCCCTGAGGTCGACTCAGCCTCTAACAGAAATGAGTACCAGGAATATTTCCTGGGGGTAAAGGTGGCCGGTGCGTAGGGCTGACAACCTTACCACCTTAATGTGCCGATTGTCTAGAAATCTGGGAGCCTCAACCTCCTGGAACCCTAAGGGACTTTCCAGGCCTGTAATTGGTTTGCTTTACCTTGCTTTTATAGTTTATAAAGCTTATTTTGACGGTGTTTATTTAAATATTACTCATCGAGTACACGGTACTGTGAATGAATTCAAGACACCGAACTGAAATTTCGCTCTAATATCTGTGACTGATACAGCATTTAACATAAACTTTGAACCAACAGGCAGATCAGACCGAGTGTTATAGTACTACCTCTGATATGACGACACTAAATAATTTTCGAACAGTTAACCGACCCGAATATTGCGTATTACTCTGTTAATAACCTCTGCTATTGATACAGCTTTACTAAACAATCTGCCATTCAACCAAGCAACCAACCTTGACGTCATATCATTCTGCCAAACATCGTAACACGTTGCTGACAAACACGCGATTCAATCAAGCGACCAACTTCGTTATGTAACTATGCTAAAGAAACGTGTGATTGATACAACGTTACTAAATAAAGTGCGGCTCAACCAACACTCGGCAGATCTGTCCCAAGCATTAAGAGCGAAACTGACCAAGCCGCTGGACTTCAGAACACTGCTACAAAGTAGGTTAGCCACATTTGTACTATCGATCCAGGGTACTCCCCGACGCCTACACGAAGGCCCGACGTCTGGTGTACGTCCTCAGGTGTTTATTGTATCCACAGGGTCAGGTCTCTGCTCTCTTCTGATCAGGTCTCTGCTCTCTTCTGGTCATGTCTCTGCTCTCTTCTGGTCATGTCCTGCCTCTCTGTCATTCTTGCTCTCTTCTGATCATGTCTCTGCTCTCTTCTGATCATGTCTCTGCTCTCTTCTGATCATGTCTCTGCTCTCTTCTGATCATGTCTCTGCTCTCTTCTGGTCATGTCTCTGCTCTCTTCTGGTCATGTCTTTGCTCTCTTCTGGTGATGTCTCTGCTCTCTTCTATCATGTCTCTGCTCTCTTCTGGTCATGTCTCTGCTCTCTTCTGATCATGTCTTGCTCTCTTCTGATCAGTCTTGCTCTCTTGTCTTCTCTGCTCTTCCTGATCATGTCTCTGCTCTCTTGTGGTCATGTCTCTGCTCTCTTCTGGTCATGCCTCTGCTCTCTTCTGATCATGTCTCTGCTCTCTTGTGGTCATGTCTTGCTCTCTTCTGTATATCTCTGCTCTCTTCTGGTCATGTCTCTGCTCTCTTCTGGTCATGTCTCTGCTCTCTTCTGATCATGTCTGCTCTCTTGTGTCATGTCTCTGCTCTCTTCTGGTCATGTTTCTGCTCTCTTTGGTCATGTCTCTGCTCTCTTCTGATCATGTCTCTGCTCTCTTCTGGTCATGTCTCTGCTCTCTTCTGATCATGCTCTGCTCTCTTCTGGTCATGTCTCTGCTCTCTTGTGGTCATGTCTCTGCTCTCTTCTGATCATATCTCTGCTCTCTTCTGGTCATGTCTCTGCTCTCTTCTGGTCATGCCTCTGCTCTCTTCTGATCATGTCTCTGCTCTCTTGTGGTCATGTCTCTGCTCTCTTCTGATCATATCTCTGCTCTCTTCTGGTCATGTCTCTGCTCTCTTCTGATCATGTCTCTGCTCTCTTCTGGTCATGTCTCTGCTCTCTTCTGTCATGTCTCGCTCTCATTGTCATTCTCTGCTCTCTTCTGATCATATCTCTGCTCTCTCTGGTCATGTCTCTGCTCTCTTTTGGTCATGTCTCTGCTCTCTTCTGGTCATGTCTTGCTCTCTTCTATTCCGAAATTCCGACTTCTTGTCTATACAAGTGACAAACGGAGCCACAATAGCAGTTTTAAGAAGGGAAAATAAAATTAAAGGCTGTAAAATTGAATAATAATATATAAAATAGAACCAAACATGGCAAACGGAGGTATCACATTAAGCATTTACAAATTACATTCCATTTTTTTTGCTGCCTATAACACATACACAATAACTGATATCTACGTTACACAAACCTACTGTTAGCAGTATGTTATTCTGTACGTACGTTCCGCGCACTGTTTCTTCACTGTGTATAGGTCAACGTTGGGCTGATGAGTCCCAGGTTGACCTACACACAGTGAAGAAACAGTGCGGGGTTTCAATACAACCGGGGAATAAATAATAATAATAATAATAACAATGTCATCCCAGTTGAAATTCTACTTAATAAGAACGTGAATTATATACAGAAGAACAGAAATTCTGACACCGGAAATTTAAAATAAGTTATGAGTTCTTGAGAAAACACTTGGACTGATATCGACATTTTATCAACCTTGGACCAAAAAAATGGAATGTAATTTGTAAATACTTAATGTAACACCTCCGTTCGACATGTTGTGTTCTATTTTATATATCATTATTCAATATTACATCATTTTATATTTATTTTCTCTTCCTAACACTTCATGAAAGCTAACGACTAATCATATAATTTTGTATTGTCTTCATCTATAGTTTGTTAAAATTTAAGAGCGTGAAGACGACCTAATATAGGTCGAAACATGTCGCTTAATTAAACATATGGACTACATTGTCTAATAAACACAGTTGTGTTGTGACTGATATCGATTTTATTTGTCCAAGACAAATCATTTTGTGATCTTTATGCGACTTAGATAGAGGTACAGGATTTTTATTATGACTGCGAGTGAAGGATGGTGTTTAGAATACTTGTCAACAGGCTGTTAACTTATCTGCCGCGCCACTTGACACAAGTGGCCTGCTTTCAGTGGGCCCATCATCATTACCCCCTTTTTATTCCGTCAGATTACTTAAAAGAATGGGTTCTGAGCGTAAACACAACACTGTGTCGACACTGCAGCTCTCTGCTTCGTTCAGGACTACCAAATTCACTACTCTGTACTTAAACAGCATTTAATATGTTCATATATACACTCTGGCGGACTGTTTTAAAAAAAGTGCCTATAAATTAGTCTACATTAGGCTATTGCAAACAGAAGAGTTCTTCTGTACAGAGTGCTACCGCTCTGCTAGCCATGAAATTATTTTCCTTTTATGGAAACAGAATTTCATATTCACATCCTGTTTATCCGTTTTAATATTATTTTTAAATATACGCCTATGTCTCCGAAGTTGTCTCCCATCTTCAGGATTTCGACTAGAACGTTTTTTATATTTCTCATCAGTAAACACAATATTATTTCAGCAACCGCTGACTTTTATTTTGAAATTACTTATTAGAGATTACAATTAACAGCTTGCACAATGTACAAGGAACATAACAAAAATTGTACCTGTAACCAATTTAACTAAAATTAGTACATGAATCTTAAAGTTATAAATAGGGGAAAAAATAAAAATGAAAATAATATTTGTGAAAAAATTAAAAAAAAACACTATGTTGGATGATGAAGTGGATTACAATAGTATATGTTTTGGTCGTTTGTGTTTATAGCCACCGACGTTAATAATTAGCGAAATCAAGGTTACGTTAAACTGATGTATTTTTTTTTTATCTTTTCAGGTTTCCCGTTTCCCGCAATTCGAACCGGATACCCCGCAGTTCTGCCGAGTCAGTATGGGTAAGACGGCCACGGCCACCTTCTACCTGAGTCATGTTTTTATTAACACTGCGACGTGCAAAGCTGTGTTGTAGAACTGTGCTTACCTTTGTTGAGTTACTGGCCCTTATCCCTGTGTCTGACGTAGGGATGCAGGGACAGAAGTGAACTGCCCTCTTGTAGATATGACGTCGTCTGTGTAGCTCAGTCGTGGTTCGAAGGACCCGCAGTGTGACGTAGCTAACCTAGCTAACCTTCAACATGGCCGGTCTTCTCGCCATGCACATAGCATACCTGCCACGTCAAAGCAAGAAATTAGCTTTCAGATTGTTCCGTGTTTTTTTGCGACACTTACAATAAATATAATAAGTTCTCTTCTCCTCCAAATAATTTACAGAAATGTAATTCGCATTACGTTTTCGCACCGTCAATTCATATACACTTTAATGTAGGCTGCTGTGGCTTGGAAAACTTTTTCATGTATCGACCCCTTCCACAACCCCAGGGGGCTGTTACGTCACTCCCCACCCCCCCCCCCTGTAGTGCACGGTCCTCTCTTACAAACGAATATTGGTAGTGATAACGTTCGGTGCCGACAAGCGCTTTGGGATGGTTGAAATAAGAATGTAGCAGCTTAAGGAAAATAGTTCATGAGGTAGAGAGTGACAAGTCACCAGCGCCTTCATCCCCACCAATCATGCGACTTGTTTCCGCGGACTTAAAGTACAAATTCACTCCAAATTTTTTGTGTTGAAAAGACTTCTTTATGTCTTGAAACAAAAGAGGAAAATCTAGGTGTCGTTAAAGAGACGACGATAATTTAAGAAGGAAATATTTGAGACACGTCCGTTACACCGAGGTTGGTAAACTGCTGAATAAATGTTGTGCACGAAAGGTACAATGAACTTAATAGTATTCATTCCGTACATTTTATCTCTATATTCACAGTCCGACAAATGTACAATTTAATCACATTAATTGTGTAATTTCACTGTCCTACATGTTTCGAACTCTTAATTTGGGTTCATCCTCAGGGACTTATCGTCTCAAATTACACGATTGTAAAGAATTCGTTGTATCAATTGATGTAAAAATGTGTAATTTGAGATGATGAGTCCCTGAGGATGAACCGGAATTAAGGGTTCGAAACATGTAGCACAGTGTTACACAGTTGATGTGATTAAATTGTACATTTGTCGGACTATAAATATAGAAAGGTACAAAATTTTACTGCAAGTCAACATTTAAGAACTGCGGTGCGCATTATAATGGACGAAACTCGCTAGGCGCGTCCAACAACGATACGGCTGTATTCTATGCCTTAGGAACTTTTCAATTCTATGGCTTGCGCGATAAGATAACGTGTTATTACTATGCCAGCACCGTTGGAACGCAAAGCAAAATTGTGGGTCCGGGGACTTCCCCACTGTCCCTAAGCGCGATTAGCAATTCCTTATCAATAAAGCTCCAACATAATGACACGGAAAAACCAACATTGCGCGCAGTCACTTGCACTGACCGTAGCATTGCACATTTGTACGTTTTACACAAACAGAAGTATCTACGCTCTGTCAGCAATTCCTGCTATCACGACAGCAGTCGTCCATCTGCACTCAGTTTATCCACTCCTGTGCCAATTGACCATTTGTACGTTTTACACAAACAGAAGTATCTACGCTCTGTCAGCAATTCCTGCTATCACGACAGCAGTCGTCCATCTGCACTCAGTTTATCCACTCCTGTGCCAATTGACCATTTGTACGTTTTACACAAACAGAAGTATCTACGCTCTGTCAGCAATTCCTGCTATCACGACAGCAGTCGTCCATCTGCACTCAGTTTATCCACTCCTGTGCCAATTGACCATTTGTACGTTTTACACAAACAGAAGTATCTACGCTCTGTCAGCAATTCCTGCTATCACGACAGCAGCCGTCCATCTGCACTCAGTGTATCCATTCCTGTGCCAATTGACAATTTGTACGTTTTACACAAACAGAAGTATCTACGCTCTGTCAGCAATTCCTGCTATCACGACAGCAGCCTTCCATCTGCACTCAGTGTATCCACTCCTGTGCCAATTGCCATTTGTACGTTTTACACAAACAGAAGTATCTACGCTCTGTCAGCAATTCTGCTATCACGACAGCAGCCTTCCATCTGCACTCAGTGTATCCACTCCTGTGCCAATTGACCATTTGTACGTTTTACACAAACAGAAGTATCTACGCTCTGTCAGCAATTCCTGCTATCACGACAGCAGCCGTCCATCTGCACTCAGTGTATCCACTCCTGTGCCAATTGCCATTTGTACGTTTTACACAAACAGAAGTATCTACGCTCTGTCAGCAATTACTGCTATCACGACAGCAGCCGTCCATCTGCACAGTGTATCCACTCCTGTGCCAATTGACCATTTGTACGCTTTACAGAAGCATTAGTACTGCTTCTCTGCCACCACGCCCTTCGCTTCGCCACAAGAACACGAAAACACCAACACTGCTTGCTGCCTCCGGTAGCGTACTGCGCTGTGACAGTGCTTAAGGTAGCAATTCGTTTAGCTGTTGCGTCTAGTGACTGATACAAAGAAGTTAGGAAATTTAGTCCTAGCCTAACTACAGTGGGCATTCGCTGTCCTACAAATGTGCTCCTCCAGATAATTTCCAATTTCTTGTCATCCTAGCAGCAGCGCTACAATCACGATGCATAAACTTTTACGATCTATTGTAGAACTGTTACTAGGAGGCTGGGAGGGGAGTGGGAGGGAACTATCTGGAGCACCGCATTTGGCATAGCTGAATCTAAATTTATATCATGACTCCAACCTGCCGTTAGTAAGGGCCAATTTTTCTGAACCAGGCACTCCAAAATTATTCAGATTTAGCACGCTCTTGTTTATATGTTCTGTTGTTTATTCAGCTTGTTACTCCACCTGCCATTAGCGTGTTGAACATGTGTCATGTGTTCATACATGTGTGTCGAACACTTTATCTTTCAAGAACACACCTTCAAGGTTGATGATACAGGTGTCACTCATCATGGCGATAAAACACTAGATAAGCCTGTCATTAGACAAACGATAAACAAATAACCAATTCTAACGTATAGGAAGGTCTTTTCCCGGCGGTAAAGTGACTGGAGCGTGACGCTAGCACTAGGTTAAGTATATGTAGAACTATACCTTTGCTCACCCTATACGCCTTCATGGAGTGCAAAAACACAAATTTACTTTTACCATTGATTGAGATTTGGGTTACACAAATACACAACTTCTGCTGTTCTGGTTTTATTGTATTGAACATTAGTACAACCATCAATTATGAATGTAGTATCATGGAAAATTAAGCGGCCGTGGCCTATTTTAGACTTCTGGCAGATTTTCTGCCTGGGTTTTTCACGGCGCTGTTAGCGTTCAGATTACGTGGCGTCGGCGGAACGATGATTGGTCAATGAAGAAGTGGAAGGGACACGGAAGGAACGTCAGTGCCATTGGAAGGGCGGCACGGAGGAAAACCGTGAAAATGTCAAAAAAAAAGAGGAAATTATTTGAAAGGCAAGGGGGCAGGGACTTACGAGATGGTTTTGAGGAGGCAAAATGCAGTTCATAGTTACATCGTCAACAACGACGCTGCTGAATTTCGGTTCATGAAAGTCTTACAAAATTTCGGCTCTAAACGAATGTAAGATGATTTTAATCCTTTAGATTTCGGTGGTAAATAAAAGTACCGCTAGGTTTAACACTAAACCCTCTAAAACGTTTCACCACACAGTGTATTTGTATATACCTGTCGGTCCTTACAATAAACAGCAAATATTTCCATGCACACATTTCACCGATCGGTGTGTCTAATGGGAGCATATTGTTCTCTGGGAGGTACGAACTGAATCTTTGTATATAAAATAAAGCATAATTTTGCCTTCAATGTGTTAATACTGTAGGATCTTTACGGCAAGGTAGATCCCCAGTATGGAGTAACAACCTCTGGTTTCCTCAAACTGTAAATCAGTTGCGGGTTAAGGATCTCTGGTGGCAGACAAGACACCGAATTGCCATTCTACACAAGTTGACCTATCCTCTAAATATAGACCCGCTACATCTGGCGACTGTCTGTCACAATAGCTCACAGCCTCCAGTTTCGCTAAACATAGCTACGGAGCTGTTATGTAGAATCTGGTTGCAGTTTCCAAATTCGGAATTCTGAAATGTTATCAGGTTGACTTGCATTTAATTCAATGAACTTGGCGAATTTCGTAGCAGCAAAGAAGTGTCTAGACTATCAAATGTCCAAGCAACATTCTGTATAATGTAACTAAATGTGAAGTTTTGAAGTAAGGATTGAATGACATACTGCTTATAGCAAGATGGGACAGTCGTGTAGCTTGATAAAGAATATAACATATGAATTTTATATTGCTATCACCGTGCATTTTCACTAATTCAATTTATTTTATTTACACCAACTAATGCACACGTAAAACCATTTTTTTTGTGGTTTTTATTGTAAATTGTCACCCCTACACGTGTTTCGATCCTCGGATCATCATCAGGGTTTTTTTTAAAAAGCCCTAACAATGATCCGAGGATCGAAACACGTGTAGGGGTGACAATTTACAATAAAAACCACAAAAAAATGGTTTTACGTGTGCATTAGTTGGTGTAAATAAAATAAATGGAATATAAACATATATTACGTGTGTGTCTTGCCTACACGTCAGTTAGGTCTGTCGTTTTTATCACTATTTAAAATCCGAGGATTTTATTTTTATATTAATTCAATTCAATTCAATTCAATAGATATTTATTAACGTGCAGGATTAACAGCACAAGTGCCTATTATAAAGCCAGCACAAAGACACAAACAAAACACAAAACAGTACAAATACAAATAAACAAAACACTAAACAGACAAAACAAAAACAATATTGCACAAAAAGAAGCAATATAAATTAAGTACTGTGGCAAAAAACCTATACCGTGGAAAAACACAGATAAGTTGATTTAAAAATGTCACAGATTAGCGCAGAATCTGTTTTGATGAAGTAATTGGTTTGCTAAACATATCGACGTCTTTACACACACGGTTAGCAGTCGAAACACATCTAGCAGACGGAGTGTTTTTACAAGTAGCATGAATAATAATAATAATAATAATAATAATAATAATAACTCCATGTAGCACAGTCCTTCTTGAGAAGCTAACAGTTCCTCAACTAGTCAAGAAATTACCCGTATTTTATGGAACCCGAAGGTTCATTACCGCATTCACAAGAGCCCACCACCTGTCCCTATCCTGTGCCAGATCAATCCAGTCCATGTACCCCATCCCACTTCTTGAAGATCCATTTTAATATTATCATCCCATCTACGCCTGGGTCTTCCAAGTGGTCTCCTTCCCCCAGGTCTCCCCACCAAAATCCTGTATGCACCTCTCCCCTCTCCCATACGTGCTACATGCCCGCCCACCTCATTCTTCTTGATTTGATTACCCGAATAATGTTTGGTGATCAGTACAGATCATTAAGTTCCTCGTTATGCATAATAATAATAATAATGGAGTTTCTTCTATGTGCGGTCGGACGTTAGGTTTTACATAAAGTTGAGATGTAAGTCAGTCGTGATGTAAGTTACTTTTCCCTCTGCTGCACACTCAAACACATCAGTTACCATCTGCTGCACACTCAAACACATCAGTTACCATCTGCTGCACACTCAAACACATCAGTTACCATCTGCTGCACACTCAAACACATCAGTTACCATCTGCTGCACACTCAAACACATCAGTTACCATCTGCTGCACACTCAAACACATCAGTTACCATCTGCTGCACACTCAAACACATCAGTTACCATCTGCTGCACACTCAAACACATCAGTTACCATCTCCTTACCTTCTTCTCTTCGCAACGCTCTACCTTGCCTTTAGCCTACCTTTAACAGAAGGACGAGAGGACACTGGCTAGGGAACTTCAGATGTGGACACTGGCTGGGGAACTTCAGATGTGGACACTGTCTGGGGAACTTCAGATGTGGACACTGGCTGGGGAACTTCAGATGTGGACACTGGCTAGGGAACTTCAGATGTGGACACTGGCTGGGGAACTTCAGATGTGGACACTGGCTGGGGAACTTCAGATGTGGACACTGGCTGGGAAACTTCAGATGTGGACACTGGCTGGGGAACTTCAGATGTGGACACTGGCTGGGGAACTTCAGATGTGGACACTGGCTGGGGAACTTCAGATGTGGACACTGGCTGGGAACTTCAGATGTGGACACTGGCTGGGGAAATTCAGATGTGGACACTGGCTGGGGAACTTCAGATGTGGACACTGGCTGGGGAACTTCAGATGTGGACACTGGCTGGGAACTTCAGATGTGGACACTGGCTAGGGAACTTCAGATGTGGACACTGGCTGGGGAACTTCAGACGTGGACACTGGCTAGGGAACTTCAGATGTGGACACTGGCTGGGAACTTCAGATGTGGACACTGGCTGGGGAACTTCAGATGTGGACACTGGCTGGGAAACTTCAGATGTGGACATTGGCTGGGGAACTTCAGATGTGGACACTGGCTGGGGAACTTCAGATGTGGACACTGGCTGGGGAACTTCAGATGTGGACACTGGCTGGGGAACTTCAGATGTGGACACTGGCTGGGGAACTTCAGATGTGGACACTGGCTGGGGAACTTCAGATGTGGACACTGGCTGGGGAACTTCAGATGTGGACACTGGCTGGGGAACTTCAAATGTGGACACTGGCTGGGGAACTTCAGATGTGGACACTGGCTGGGGAACTTCAGATGTGGACACTGGCTGGGGAAATTCAGATGTGGACACTTGCTGGGGAACTTCAGATGTGGACACTGGCTGGGGAAATTCAGATGTGGACACTGGCTGGGGAAATTCAGATGTGGACACTGGCTGGGGAAATTCAGATGTGGACACTGGCTAGGGAACTTCAGATGTGGACACTGGCTGGGGAACTTCAGATCCGTGAAACTTCTGATACCCCCCCCCCCCGGCAACAAATGTAGTGTCCCTCATAATACCCGCTACGGTATTCAGGCTTCAAACAGCAGACATACTGACATAGTTACGGTACAGTTGATACCGTAACTAGACTATAACAAGTAAATATTACCATTTGGATGAAAAAAAAATTTCTAGATATATGTAAAGATTTACAAGCTGCATTAGCAGCAGAAACGCTTTTAGCAGAGAAAAAATTGCTGGGGGGGAGGAGGGGGACGATAAACATAAAGAACAAGTTCACACTTTCCGAGCAAGGACAGGAAGTTACACCGTGTCTAGCACCGAGGACCAATGTACTGAGCCGTGACAAACATTTATATGCAAATTGTCTGACTGATGTCGTGTAGTGAGTAGATTGTGAAGATGCAGCGTGATATGTTATTGCGTGCTGTACTGAAGATGCAGCGTGATATGTTATTGCGTGCTGTACTGAAGATGCAGCGTGATATGTTATTGCGTGCTGTACTGAAGATGCAGCGTGTATATGTTATTGCGTGCTGTACTGAAGATGCAGCGTGATATGTTATTGCGTGCTGTACTGAAGATGCAGCGTGATATGTTATTGCGTGCTGTACTGAAGATGCAGCGTGATCTAACATATGTTATTGCGTGCTGTACTGAAGATGCAGCGTGATATGTTATTGCGTGCTGTACTGAAGATGCAGCGTGATCTAACATATGTTATTGCGTGCTGTACTGAAGATGCAGCGTGATCTAACATATGTTATTGCGTGCTGTACTGAAGATGCAGCGTGATATGTTATTGCGTGCTGTACTGAAGATGCAGCGTGATATGTTATTGCGTGCTGTACTGAAGATGCAGCGTGATATGTTATTGCGTGCTGTACTGAAGATGCAGCGTGATATGTTATTGCGTGCTGTACTGAAGATGCAGCGTGATATGTTATTGCGTGCTGTACTGAAGATGCAGCGTGATATGTTATTGCGTGCTGTACTGAAGATGCAGCGTGATCTAACATATGTTATTGCGTGCTGTACTGAAGATGCAGCGTGATCTAACATATGTTATTGCGTGCTGTACTGAAGATGCAGCGTGATCTAACATATGTTATTGCGTGCTGTACTGAAGATGCAGCGTGATATGTTATTGCGTGCTGTACTGAAGATGCAGCGTGATATGTTATTGCGTGCTGTACTGAAGATGCAGCGTGATATGTTATTGCGTGCTGTACTGAAGATGCAGCGTGATATGTTATTGCGTGCTGTACTGAAGATGCAGCGTGATATGTTATTGCGTGCTGTACTGAAGATGCAGCGTGATCTAACATATGTTATTGCGTGCTGTACTGAAGATGCAGCGTGATATGTTATTGCGTGCTGTACTGAAGATGCAGCGTGATATGTTATTGCGTGCTGTACTGAAGATGCAGCGTGATATGTTATTGCGTGCTGTACTGAAGATGCAGCGTGATATGTTATTGCGTGCTGTACTGAAGATGCAGCGTGATATGTTATTGCGTGCTGTACTGAAGATGCAGCGTGATATGTTATTGCGTGCTGTACTGAAGATGCAGCGTGATCTAACATATGTTATTGCGTGCTGTACTGAAGATGCAGCGTGATCTAACATATGTTATTGCGTGCTGTACTGAAGATGCAGCGTGTCTAAGTATGTTATTGCGTGCTGTACTGAAGATGCAGCGTGATCTACATATGTTATTGCGTGCTGTACTGAAGATGCAGCGTGCTACGTATGTTATTGCGTGCTGTACTGAAGATGCAGCGTGATATGTTATTGCGTGCTGTACTGAAGATGCAGTGTGATATGTTATTGCGTGCTGTACTGAAGATGCAGCGTGATATGTTATTGCGTGCTGTACTGAAGATGCAGCGTGATCTAACATAGTTATTGCGTGCTGTACTGAAGATGCAGCGTGATCTAACATATGTTATTGCGTGCTGTACTGAAGATGCAGCGTGATCTAACATATGTTATTGCGTGCTGTACTGAAGATGCAGCGTGATATTGTTATTGCGTGCTGTACTGAAGATGCAGCGTGCTCTAACGTATGTTATTGCGTGCTGTACTGAAGATGCAGCGTGCTCTAACATATGTTATTGCGTGCTGTACTGAAGATGCAGCGTGTCTAACGTATGTTATTGCGTGCTGTACTGAAGATGCAGCGTGATCTAACTATGTTATTGCGTGCTGTACTGAAGATGCAGTGTGATATGTTATTGCGTGCTGTACTGAAGATGCAGCGTGATATGTTATTGCGTGCTGTACTGAAGATGCAGCGTGATAACTATGTTATTGCGTGCTGTACTGAAGATGCAGCGTGATCAAATATGTTATTGCGTGCTGTACTGAAGATGCAGCGTGATCTAACATATGTTATTGCGTGCTGTACTGAAGATGCAGCGTGATTAATGTTATTGCGTGCTGTACTGAAGATGCAGCGTGCTCTAACGTATGTTATTGCGTGCTGTACTGAAGATGCAGCGTGCTTACTATGTTATTGCGTGCTGTACTGAAGATGCAGCGTGCTCTAACGTATGTTATTGCGTGCTGTACTGAAGATGCAGCGTGCTCTAACTATGTTATTGCGTGCTGTACTGAAGATGCAGCGTGCTCTAACGTATGTTATTGCGTGCTGTACTGAAGATGCAGCGTGCTCTAACATATGTTATTGCGTGCTGTACTGAAGATGCAGCGTGCTCTAACGTATGTTATTGCGTGCTGTACTGAAGATGCAGCGTGCTCTAACATATGTTATTGCGTGCTGTACTGAAGATGCAGCGTGCTCTAACTATGTCATTGCGTGCTGTACTCGAATTTCGATTTGTTAAAAGAAGGAAGTGCTGCGTGCCATACAAAAAGCAGAACTTGAGGGGGCTTGCTGAGACACAAAAGTTGAGAGATGTATTGGAGGAAGACACTTATCTCATCAAACCTAAATTCGATGGAAGGCGAGGAATTGAAGAAATAACTGTGAAGAGAGTGTTTAAGAAGTGTTTCTTTTTGTGTGGTGAAGGGCCCCGCAGCAGATGCTACGGACGCACCGCAGCCTTAAGGTTTATTGTGCAACCCTGTGATGAAGATGATTAGTTTTTTTTCGTTTTTCCTTGTAATGGAGCACCGGTGGAATGAAATTGACGGGGGAAAACAGAAATACTCGGGAAAAAACCTGTCCCAGTGCCACTTTGCCCACCACAAATCCCACCCACATAGACTTACCCCGGATCGAACCCGGGCCTCTGCGGTGGAAGGCCGGCGACTAACCGCCTGAGCCATGGCACGGCCGTGTTTAAGAAGTGTTTAAGAAGGAAAAAGGTCTGTTGGAAAGCCAAGAAAGAGATGGTTGGATGATGTTAAAAATGAGCGGAAGAAAAGGGGGTTTTAAGGGCTGGAGAAAAATTGCTAGGGATAGAGACACCTTGAAACATATCCTGAAGGAGGCAAAGGTCATGCATGGACCGTACAGCCAATGGAGAAGTACCACAGGGACATTATCTGAATGAGTTACTTCTGAAGTGACACTCATACTATGAAAAATGAATTCGGTGGGCCTTTCCAAACGTAGTAGGTACATTTGGGTGTTACTCCGTCGAACAAAACTGGGTCTTCCCAAAAGAGACCGAAGTGTCTCAACATATGCACACGACGTTACGTGTTTCACGTTTCCAAGAAAATTGCTGTCAAAATGGCGGTCTTTTTGGGAGGGACCTTTACATCCTATAGTGGAGGTTTATTCCGACGTTGCGGAGGGACTTACCGCCTCCATGCTGAAGCTTCCACCTGCACCACACACACAGTCACCCTCTCAATTTGAAGAAAATGCGTTACTGAGAAACGCCGGAACAAGACTTTACTGTACAGCGTGAAAACAAAAAGAAAGCGACTTCCATCAGACGATGTTAAATTTTTTTTCTGGGCTTGCTGCTTACATTTCTTTATTTATTATCTCTGAAGTAGGATCGACATTGGCACCACTTCGTATACGATCTTTAAATACTCTGAGTATTAGAGATCTTGAAAATATATGCAATTTTGTTTATGCAGTTTCTCTTGTAGAATGTCAAATTAGAAGATGGCCGCGGAAAATCTGTATTTGTGTTTCGATTTAACAGCGAAAACCAAGGGAATACTGAGTCTAAAATACACTGAGGATTTTTACATATTGCTTCATTGCAAGTGTTACGCAGTAATAAATATGTTCATAATTGCTGCTGTAAAAGTTACTGTGTTTAAGTAAAATTGTTACAAAAGTATTTATAAACTGTACTTGAATACAGATGTTAGAATATAAGAGACAGACACATTTTACTGGTTAACAATTATAGTTCAACATAAGTTAGTTTAAAGGATGTCATTCTGCTGTTTTACTCGTATTTATAACAGAAATTAAGACAAAATGCGTCCAAATACAACCACGTTCCATTTGTGACACATAATATGTTTCGACCGATTTAGATCATCTTCAGGTTCACAATCATTATTTTTCAGATCTTTCCTCAATATGATTTCAGGCTTCCGCCGCGATGTCCCATCTTCAAGGGTCAAGACCCGTGAAGATGGGACCAATACGTTGTCCCGAAACGTCGGTAAATAATTACCACACGACGCCGTGTAATTACCCAGAAGACCACAGATTTCCTCAATATGTTTTGAAGAATAATAATTGTGAACCTGAAGATGACCTAAATCGGTCGAAACGTGTTTTCTATGTAATAAATGGAACGTAATTGTGTTTGGAGAGATTTCGTCTTGATTTATGTTATAAGTTAGCTTCACAAAGCTAAATATAAACATCATAAGTTGTTGTAATTTGTTAACAGTTCGTGCTACATTAACAAACCCTTAAAATTACCGAAATTTGATCGAAAATTGTTGATCTTCTTTTAAAGACTGTAAGTAGGCCCGCGATAGCGCAGTCGGTATAGCGTCTCGCTACAGGCTGGACGGTCCGGGGATCGAATACCGGTGGGGGCGAGATTTTTCGCAGCCGTCCAGACCGGCCCTGGGGCCCACCCAGTCTCCTGTACAATGGGTACCGGGTCTCTTTCCCGGGGGTAAAGCGGCCGGGGCGTGGAGTTGACCACCCACCCTCATCTAGCGCCGAGGTTAAAGAAAGAGTAGAGATATATCTCTACTCCCCCTCTGGGCCTTCGTGGCCTGTTATAGGGAGAACTAAGTAGGCTAATGAATGTCCTGTGACCACACATAAATGCTAACAATTTCACGGTGCAGTTTCTGCGTGTTGCTGTTTCAAAAGACACACACGAATCACCGCTAACTGCTGCTTTAAATTCGCAAACGAAGCAGTCCATATTCACCGGCGAAACACAAGACGCTTGTTCACACATTATTACTACAATGACAACGAACAAACAAACGAACAAACGTATCAATGGAAGTTCTTCATAGAACAAACAACTACAGAATATTTGTTTCCTCTAGCCGTATTCCTTCGCATATAGAATTAAAGCCAACTGGACACGTGACCAGTGCGAGATAATAGCTGTACAGACGGACAGACAATAACGGCAGAGAAACTCTTGACAAAGATGTTTATCAGACCACCAAACAGAAAAACAGCGGCTTTAGAGTTTCTTTATGTCTGTCTGATTTCAGTTTGCGTGATATTTAGAGCAGACGGAGCTGTATTTTTCACTATAAAATGGTGTTATTGAAGTTGGCAAGCCACCAACACCATGATCATAACAAGCCGGACTGTGACAAAGACGGAATGTGCTGTATTGCTGGAATGGAATATTATGAAGGAAGAAGAGTTCCCTTTGTGACGATTTGCAGAAGGGCGTAATGTTGACAGAGGAAACCAATGACTTTATATGAAGGAAGACACTCAAGATGCAATAATTAGAAAAAGAGAGTCTATTAATACAGGCAAAGAAACGTGTTCAATGGGATATTGTTATTGGTGTTACTGACTGGCTGTAGCTTATTTAGCGGCGTTGTTTCAGCTACCAGCTTTTCCTACTCGGAATCTTGAACCGTGAAGATGGGACCGATACGTTGTCCCGAAACGTCGGTAAATAATTACCACACGACGCCGTGTAATTACCCAGAAGACCATACATTTCATCAACATCGCGCCGGAAGCCTGAAATCAAGGTTCTACAGGCTAGTTTCTATGTATATGAAGACCATCTTGTAGCACTAGTTTCGAAGGAAGTATTCCTGGTTTCATTTTAGATTATAATTTGGATTGACTGAGGAAAACCAATACAAAAACAGTGACAATAGTCATTTTTCCAACGAAGATTCAAAGTGACTACCTCGGAATAACTCTGTATACAGCTATAACAATATGATCGATAATGATTATAATGATAATAATAATAATAATTGTTGTTAGGCCGTGCCATGGCTCAGGCTGTTAGTCGCCGACCTCTCACCGCAGAGGCCCGGGTTCTATCCCGGGTCAGTCCATGTGGAATTTGTGGTGGACAAAGTGGCACTGGGACAGGTTTTTCCCCGAGTACTTCGGTTTTCCCCTGTCAGTTTCATTCCACCGGTGCTCCATTACACGGAAAAACGAAAAACACTAATCATCTTCATCACAGGGTTGCACAATACGCCTTAAGGCTGCGGTGCGTCCGTAGCATCTGCTGCGGGGCCCTTTACCACAAAAAATATATAAATTGTTGTGGTTTGGTGAATGTTAGGCTTAAAATTCGCAGATCGCACTGGTCGTTCGTGACGGCCACTTCACTATAAACAGAACCAAAACGTTCGTGACGGCCACTTCACTATAAACAGAACCAAAACGTTCGTGACGGCCACTTCACTATAAACAGAACCAAAACGTTCGTGACGGCCACTTCACTATAAACAGAACCAAAACGTTCGTGACGGCCACTTCACTATAAACAGAAACAAAACGTTCGTGACGGCCACTTCACTATAAACAGAACCAAAACGTTCGTGACGGCCACTTCGCTATAAATAAAACCAAAACGTTCATGACGGCCACTTCACTATAAACAGAACCAAAACGTTCGTGACGGCCACTTCACTATAAACAGAACCAAAACGTTCGTGACGGCCACTTCGCTATAAATAAAACCAAAACGTTCATGACGGCCACTTCACTATAAACAGAACCAAAACGTTCGTGACGGCCACTTCACTATAAACAGAACCAAAACGTTCGTGACGGCCACTTCACTATAAACAGAACCAAAACGTTCGTGACGGCCACTTCACTATAAACAGAACCAAAACGTTCGTGACGGCCACTTCACTATAAACAGAACCAAAACGTTCGTGACGGCCACTTCGCTATAAATAAAACCAAAACGTTCGTGACGGCCACTTCGCTATAAAAAACCAAAACGTTCATGACGGCCACTTCACTATAAACAGAACCAAAACGTTCGTGACGGCCACTTCACTATAAACAGAACCAAAACGTTCGTGACGGCCACTTCACTATAAACAGAACCAAAACGTTCGTGACGGCCACTTCACTATAAACAGAACCAAAACGTTCGTGACGGCCACTTCACTATAAACAGAACCAAAACGTTCGTGACGGCCACTTCACTATAAACAGAACCAAAACGTTCGTGACGGCCACTTCACTATAAACAGAACCAAAACGTTCGTGACGGCCACTTCACTATAAACAGAACCAAAACGTTCGTGACGGCCACTTCACTATAAACAGAACCAAAACGTTCGTGACGGCCACTTCGCTATAAATAAAACCAAAACGTTCATGACGGCCACTTCACTATAAACAGAACCAAAACGTTCGTGACGGCCACTTCACTATAAACAGAACCAAAACGTTCGTGACGGCCACTTCACTATAAACAGAACCAAAACGTTCGTGACGGCCACTTCACTATAAACAGAACCAAAACGTTCGTGACGGCCACTTCACTATAAACAGAACCAAAACGTTCGTGACGGCCACTTCACTATAAACAGAACCAAAACGTTCGTGACGGCCACTTCACTATAAACAGAACCAAAACGTTCGTGTTTATATCTATTTGTTCTCTTCAAATTTCGTTACAACTTGTAGTTAATACGCGTAATACATTTTACCTTGTACATTTAAATTCCCACGCTTCTATTGTTATCACTTATGGACATCATTGAACAGTTTTTCAGCATATTTGTACTTATTTTCTATAATTTTTATCATCTGTTGTGATTAGTGACCGTCCATAATTCCTTATTCGTTTATTTGCCTTCGGCTTCTAATTTCAATTGTTTCTTACGTTTAACATAGAGTTTTCTTTGCTTATTTGAGTTAATTCTGTCCAATGGTTATTACTTCCACACTCATATTTTAGCACGATGTGTACAAAATACGCACTTTATACTGTTTTAATAAAATGATCGTTTCTTTCACAAGGGCGGACGTTTGAACAAGTAATATGGTACGTATGTGCTGTAAAACAGTTCTTGTTCAAAGCAAACATGCTTCGCAATTATGGCGGTAATTATTCTGAGACAGTGAGGATGGTTTGAAAGAATTATAAAGTACTTCTTCACTCACTTTTATAAGTATTTTATCAAATAAAATATTAATGTATTTAAAGTTACTATGTCATAAAATTTATCGGATCTTTTGGAAAGGAGGGCGCCTTTACAAAGTTCACAATCCTTTCGGTTGTTATAATCAAACATAGAGAAGAGTTAATAAATATTTCATATTGTTTATGAGATAATATTATGACAATGAAGTACACAACTGTAGTTCAACATACGATATTAATATGTCAAAATATTTTATGGAAATGTCAGTTAAATTAGTTTCTAAACAAACACATTAAGACAGAGGAAAAGAGCAGATGACTTTGTTATTAGTGTAATTGGTGGCGAGTAAACATGGCTGGCCTCATGAATGTAGTTACGTTTTATGAGACAGCGTCTTGAATATGAGGTTTTGTAACCAGACAGTCAGCCATGCTACTCCTGCTGACTAGCCAAAACAAACATGGCGGGCCTGCTGGTAGTGTTTGTTGATGTACGGCTTTATCTTCACAGCAGGTGGCAGATGTGTAGCTAACTAAATGTTTTTTTTTCTGTACACATAAACGAACATTATTCGCATATTCTCAATAAAATATTTTAGGCCACTGCTGCAACATATCCCGTAAGTTTTTTTTTTTTACCGGATTACGCTTTGACACGTGTAATGGAACTACAAATATCATGCAAATATAAGACTGGGAATTTTTATCGTAAAACTTCAAACGTCTGCAAGTTTCATATTCAAAATTAGCGAAATAATTTCGGTTAATACTGGCGTATTAATGGATTTAATTTCATTTCAGTCGCAGTCGATTACCTTCAGCCCTAAATACATGACGTTCAAAGTGAAGTTTATAAGAATTACAAACACAGATAAACCGTTGCACAATTTCACGTTATATTCACCGTGCATCATGATAACAAATCAAAAGTTTAAAAAACCAACATATGCAATATATTCTCATAAGTAAGTCAATTGCCCCTACATATGTTTCGGCTTTTAACAAGCCATCCTCAGGGGGTCAAAGTTCTACATATGCTTTACATCTATTTTATAAACAATAGATATGTAATTTTTTAAAGAAACTTTTAACCTTTTATGGAAAACTAGTATAACACATTCCCCTGGATTTTACATAATTCGACAGCTGTAAGTAATAATACCAAAATGCATTGGGAATTAAGATTTATTTTTTTCTATGTGGATGAAAAAGTTTTTTAAAAATTAAACTAATAAATGTAAGCATATGTAAAACTTTGACCCCCTGAGGATGGCTTTTTAAAAGCCGAAACATATGTAGGGGCAATTGACTTACTTATGAGAATATAGTGCATATGTTGGTGTCTAAAACCTTTAATTAAACAGATAAACCGATTACCACAGTAATATTTCATACGGGAAAAGAAATAATTCCAGTAGTTTCTGAAATTTGTATTTAAAATATTTTCCGATATAATTTAGCAAATATTTTATTAAATAAAAATTATATTATTTTGTATCTCATACCAGGATAGTATAACTACTGTATACGGCACAGCGATTCAGAGCAGAATTCAATCAACTTAACACCGTCTATGTCTAACGAAGGACTCAAGATCCGCCTTCTTTCGAAACCGCTAGCAAGAAAAACATGACGGCTGAGGGAAATCTACATTTATCCTTCGTCTTGATGGAAAAAATTGAGCAACTCAAGGCTAACAGATAGGAATGGCCGTGCTCTGTTATCGAGTTAGTAAAATGACCACGTGAAGCTCAGGCAGCGTTTGTACGTCGCTCCGTTTGCGCGCACGCTTCATCTATCAAATACCTTAAGACACTTCGATAAAACTAGGTACAGGGGACCTACAGCCTGCTGAACATCGTCGTACGGATTTTATTTTGGGCCCAATTTGACCACTACAACATCTACAATGTAGAACTCTTACAAAACCACAATTTTATTTTGGGCCCCATTTGACCACTACAACATCTACAATGTAGAACTCTTACAAAACCACAATTTTATTTTGGGCCCCATTTTACCACTACAACATCTACAATGTAGAACTCTTACAAAACCACAATTTTATTTTGGGCCCCATTTTACCACTACAACATCTACAATGTAGAACTCTTACAAAACCACAATTTTATTTTGGGCCCCATTTTACCACTACAACATCTACAATGTAGAACTCTTACAAAACCACAATTTTATTTTGGGCCACATTTGACCACTACAACATCTACAATGTAGGACTCTTACAAAACCACAATTTTATTTTGGGCCACATTTGACAACTACAACATCTACAATGTAGGACTCTTACAAAACCACAATCTTATTTTGGGCCCCATTTGACCACTACAACATCTACAATGTAGGACTCTTACAAAACCACAATTTTATTTTGGGCCCCATTTGACCACTACAACATCTACAATGTAGGACTCTTACAAAACCACAATTTTATTTTGGGCCCCATTTGACCACTACAACATCTACCATGTAGGACTCTTACAAAACCACAATTTTATTTAAAATATTTTCCGTAATGACGAAATTTATAGTTAAAAAGTGGGGCAAAGAAAAAAAAACTACGGCGCCATTTGACTATAAAATTTCTACGTTTTTCACAACACATTTTGCTTCTGCTTATCTTTACGGATTAGGTCGCTTAATGCACGTTCCGCTCTCAAGTTCCCCCTTCCAGCACCTCCTTCGCCCTCCTCTGACCCATACCCTGGAGGCCGTTCCAACTACTCTACCTGTTCCCTTTCCACCACTTTCTGTACGCGGTGATCTCTTCAAACATACTTGCACCTTATTTTATCTGCCAAATATCATTTGTCACTTCTCGTCGCTACTCCGTCCCGCGTCGACTGAGTAGGCTCCGTGTGTAAGATAAGCAGCCGAAAGACGTGACAAACTGTATTTGTCAGGTAAATTAAGGACCTTATATTGAACTACATCCCCGTGTGGTGACCGGGGAAAAGAATAGTCCCACTGGAGCCCATGCAGGTCGTACAAGGCGACCAAAATGGGTACCCAGTGCCTGGGGGTATAGCTGGGCCACCCTGTCCCGGGGGTTATAAATTCGGTGGACTGGCCCTCCAGGTTGGGGGTTGGGCGACAGGCTGACAACCTGTCACTGTAAAAAGCTGACCGTTAGGAAACCTAAAATGTGACCTCGGAACAGTCGGATAGAATGGAATCGACGTAGGCAATGGAGAAGGATTAATGAGATGAGGATAGAAACTTGGAATATACGTACATTGCACAGAGCAGGAGCAATGAGGGAAAAGTCAAGTATTTAATAATAATCCCCAAGGAAGTCGACCAAGAGGACGACCAAGAAACAGATGGTGGAATTGTGTACAAACAGATTTTTTTTAGTCCTCCTCTTCTACCTACTCCGGTTTTCCCGTTTCAGTGACGAGGTTTGTAAGTTCTTTTGATCACACTGAGAGACACACCACAGTCGGTAGGACTCCTCTGGACGAGGGATCGTCTCGTCGCAGAGACCTCTACCTGACAACAACACACAACACTCACAAGAGACGAACATCCATGCCCCCGGTGGGATTCGAACCCACGATCCTAGTAAGCGAGCGGCCGAAGACCCACGCCGTAGACCGCAAGGCCAACAAACAGACATTAAGAAGTGTAAAATTAACAACTGGAAAGAAAGGTCAAAAAATAGAGCTGACTGGGAAAGGGCCATTAAGGGGGCAAAGGTCCGCATTGGACTGTAGTGCCACCGAAGAAGAAGATATTGAACTACAATTTCTCACGTATTTCAGTACCCGTTATTCTCTCTAACAATGCAAATCCAAACACAGGTCTCAAGACCTCATTGCCCTACCTCCAAGTCTTCACACACCCCAGTCATCCCGTGTCCATTTCACTGCAGTATTTCACGACTCCTTTAACAAATACGAAACAGAAGGGCAAGATAAACGTCTAAAAAGATTATCATCGTCTTCTGGGATTTGATGCCGTGTAGTCTGGTAGAAATTTACCAAAGTGGGCAGCTACCACAGTAAGAAACTTAAATCTCGAAACCTCTTTGGAAACTTTATACACCGCAACTGAAGTACACGTACCTACCTAGCTATCTTTTTATTTACATCATGCATTTTGCCATATTTTGATACAAATTGATAGATGTAAAATTCAATTTCCACAGCCATTAGAGCAATAAGTGCAATATCAAATTGTCTTCATCAATTGTTATTAACTATGACTACGTGTTTCTGTTAAATTTAGCCATTATTGCAGTTCCAAATCCTCTTATTGTGTTTGGAACTAAAAAAAATGCCTGGAACTAACTGGATAATGGCTAATTTTAGCCGAAACATGTCGTCATGTTTCATGTCAATAACGATAACTCGCTGTTGTACTTATTAACACACTATAGCTGTGCAACCCGGACTTTAGACGTATTCACACTTTTGTTAAGCGTTCGGTTAGTAAGGGATTTCATTGTTTTGCGGCTTTTACACAACCCCAGACATTACAGTCCTTTTGAAGAAGCTTATAGCCGCTCAACTCACCAAAAATTCCTCGCCTTTTTATGGACTCCAAAGACTCATTACCTTGTTCACAACAGATGGACATATAAGCCTATCGTACGCCGGCTAAATCAAATCGAAGCCCCAAAACCTAATTTCCTCAAGATTCATTTTAATAGTATCCTCTTATTTACAACTACTGTTGTCACGTGATCTCTTATCTAGATTTTTTCCTATTCAGTTTTCACTAACAGAAATCGTCTTTTGAAAATTTAACGGGAAGTCTATTGTAGGTGGAAATATATATATATATAAAAGATATATATATATATCTTATATATATATAAGATATATATATATATCTTATATATATCTATGTCGCCGATCCCAGTGGCCGTGCGGTCTAAGGCGTGGGTCTTCGGCCGCTCGCTTACTGGGATTGTGGGTTCGAATCCCACCGGGGGCATGGATGTTTGTGTTGTCTTTGATGTAAGGACGGTAGCATGGAACGTAAAGTGACATGAAGGACGAAAGGATTTAAACTGTACAAAAATGGATCAAAGGGGAAAACCCCCGGACAGGAAAAAAAAAAAAAAAAAAAAAAAAAAAAATCCCACCGGGGCATGGATGTCTGTCTGTTATGAGTGTTGTGTGTTGTCAGGTAGAGGTCTCTGCGACGGGCTGATCACTCGTACAGAGGAGTCCTACCGAGTGTGGTGTGTCTAAAATGTGTGATCATGAAACCTCGACGAAACGAGGAGGCCCAGGCCCATATAGGGCTGTCGAGCCATAAAAAAAATATATCGATGTCATCTGATAATTAACTTCAATTGTCAGGCAAAGACAGTCAGCACATCCTTTACACTTTAATCCAATCAATTATAAAATGCTTTCTGTGATAATTTTGACACATATATATAGGTATACCACTTTGTTTCTACCTCATGCCACTGCTCTGCTTTGTGCCTACCCACCAGGAGAGCCCAAAATGTATTTAATGAGCCTGTCGTAGTGTTGGAATGCTCTAGTCCTGACAACATTCATTGTGCTGCCAACATTTCCATCTACATCTGACACAAAGTGGCTGGCTCGTTTTACATGCACGTCAGAAACGTCGGCAGTGTGGTGCACGGTCGCAGTGTAAATGACCTTTCACTATTTATCTGAAGAGGAAAGAAAAATGAAAAAATCAAAATCACTTGCACAGAGACGTGTATAACTATCAGCGTATTGCGTGTGACAGGCGTGTGTTGGGGTTGGCGCTCTATTGATTGCACCAGAGAGTGTCCGAGTATTAACTTGAGCACTGCGAGGCTAACTCCGTGAGCAAACAGACCCTCATGTCACATGCTATTATAAAACGTCCGTTGGATTAGGATATTTTTCATTAATAACCTTTTTCATGTGATACATATGTATATATATATGTATATATATGTATATATATGTATATATATTAACGTTGTGTTCACAGTGCATCTTAACGTTAAGATGCACTGTGAACACAACGTTAAATTAATCAATGCCCAACAAGCAAACCCCATATATCACTATCAAAACATCAAAGCAAAACTTCACAAAACAAAGGCGTCCATTTGGTTTAACAAAACACGCAAAACACAACAACTCTCACCAAACTACATAAATATTGCAGTAAACGGCAACAATACGCAAAACACACAACTCTCACCAAACTACATAAATATTGCAGTAAACGGCAACAATACGCAAAACACAACAACTCTACCAAACTACATAAATATTGCAGTAACGGCAACATACGCAAAACACAACAACTCTCACCAAACTACATAAATATTGCAGTAAACGGCAACAATACGCAAAACACAACAACTCTCACCAAACTACATAATATTGCAGTAAACGGCAACAATACGCAAACACAACAACTCTCACCAAACTACATAAATATTGCAGTAAACGGCAACAATACGCAAAAACAACAACTCTCACCAAACTACATAAATATTGCAGTAAACGGCAACAATACGCAAAACACAACAACTCTCACCAAACTACATAATATTGCAGCAAACGGCAACAATCAAAAGAACACAAAAAAACTAAATATATGTACATATATTTATACCTGAACCTTCACAGTTTGTACGAAACGCAGAGGCTGGTTTTTACCCGGAGGATAGTGTTTTAACAGGAGGGCGATGTTTTACCCGGAGGATGGCGTTTTACACGGAGGATGGTATTTTACCCGGAGGATGGCGTTTTACCCGGAGAATATTGTTTACCCGGAGGATGCTATTTTACCCGGAGGATGGTATTTTACCCAGAGGAATGTATTTTACCCGGAGGATGGTGTTTACCCGGAGGATAGTGTTTTAACAGGAGGCGATGTTTTACCCGGAGGATGGCGTTTTACCTGGATGGTGTTTTACCCGGAGGATGGTATTTTACCCGGAGGATGGCGTTTTACCTGGATGGTGTTTTACCCGGAGGATGCTATTTTACCCGGAGGATGGTATTTTACCCAGAGGAATGTATTTTACCCGGAGGATGGTGTTTACCCGGAGGATAGTGTTTTAACAGGAGGCGATGTTTTACCCGGATGATGGTGTTTTACCCGGAGGATGGTATTTTACCCGAGGATGGCGTATTACCCGGAGAATAGTGTTTTACCCGAGGATGGCGTTTTACCCGGAGAATAGTGTTTTACCCGGAGGATGGCGTTTTCCCCGGATGATGGTGTTTACCCGGAGGAAGGTATTTTACCTGGAGGATGGTGTTTATCCGGAGGATAGTGTTTAACAGGAGGCGATGTTTTACCCGGAGGATGGCGTTTTACCCGGATGGCGTTTTACTCGGAGAATAGTGTTTTACCCGGAGGATGGTGTTTTACCCGGAACAATGTATAATAATGTAGGAACCTCCAGTCATCAGGGTAATACGCCTTGTCCTCTGGTGGATAGCTACCGCGTTTCCTACGATCACAATACCTTTATCGTCAGGGCCAAATAATCTTCCTGTACAGTTTTTCCCTGAAGAGGAGCGCATTAAGATCGTACATAAATAACACTGTGTATTCCGTCTGACACAACCTGTATTTGTTATTATCTTCGCAAACACTGCATGTTTCCAGCAAGCAGATTATCATCAGGTGTTTATTTTATATAAAAACTTAAAATTCAAGGTAAAAATGTAAAATTAAATTAAGTTATAAACCAACTGATGCACACTAAAACCACTTTTTATGTAGCTTTATTATTAAAATTGTTAAAATTGTACCCCTACACGTGTTTCGATCCTAGGATCATCGTCAGGGGTTTAAAACATGTATATGAAGTGACTGTAGCTTTCAACAAAAAAAAAACCCCTGACGATGATCCTAGGATCGAAACACGTGTTGGGGTATAATTTTAACAATTTTAATAATAAAGCTACATAAAAAGTGGTTTTAGTGTGCATCAGTTGGTTTGATAACTTAATTTAATATGACGAAGATGCACGGTGTGAAAGTGCGAAATGTAGAAATGTAAAGTTTTGCGAGACCTCACAAATTACATAAAATATAAATTACAAATCGATTATATCTGCCTACAGTCATATGATTTGTTTCGGCATTGCTGTTGACAAGTTTATCGATGTTTATATTTAATTATCACTTTAAATTTACTAAGTCCGGATATCGCAGGATGCAAAGTGATTTGCGAGAAAATTTTGTTTGGGGTTGTATAGAAGGGGTTCGATTTCCGATAAAGTACAAGAGTTTTCCTATCTTTCCGAAAATATAGTAAGCAGTTTAGCTATGATCAAGTTGTTGAGCTTTATGAGTAGAGATACCAAAAAATTGGAGACAAACGCAACTATTTATTATTATGAGCCTAAACGTGTAGCTATTATGCAGATTTATAACAAAGATTTGCGTTTGGAGACTGTTTATTGTAGCTATCTTTTATAGTAGCTACGGAGCAACGTCGCGATTCATACAGTTCAAAGAGGACAGTGAATAAAGAAGGCACAATACAGCTTTTAGCTATAATGGCAGAGACAAGAACTGCACACGGAAAATTTAGTTGGAAATCGGTTTCTTTTAAAACAGAATAGAAGATAACATTAAGATGGATCTTGGTTAAATAAGTGAGTTAATTTTAAATAATTAATAGTCGTTCATTGAGTTACAAGATACGATATTAAAACCAATAAATGCACATAACCGTATGACAGTGTATTATACACACTGAATACCTGCTACATGTTTCGGCCATTCGTATTGCCGTCTTCAGGGAGGTGCATTATAAAGAATACATACCTCGAAATATTACAGAAGTTAATGGAACCAATGCGCAGATATGAAATATTAAATTTTGAAAATATGTTTTAAAATATGCGTTAAAGATTGAAATACAGATAAAATATTTGTGATTCATTCTGCAGTATAGCTGACGTCAACATTCTGCAGTATAGCTGACGTCAACATTCTGCAGTATAGCTGACGTCAACAAATCCTTGTTTGGATGGTGATTTACCCACACATATTATTCACTACTCTTAACTAACTAAACTAACTAACCAACTAACTAACTCCATGTAGCATAGTCCTTCTTGATAAGCTAACAGGTCGTCAGCTAGTCAAGAAATTCCCAGCGTTTTGTGGAGCCCGAAGGTTCATTATCGCACTCACAACAGCCCGCCACCTGTCTCTATCCTGAGCCATATCAATCCAGTCCATGCCCCCCATCCCACTTCTTGAAGATCCATTTTAATATTATCCTCCCATCTACGCCTGGGTATTCCAAGTAGTCTCCTTCCCTCAGGTCTCCCCACCAAAACCCTGTATGCACCTCTCCCCTCACCCATACGTGCTACATGCCCCGCCCACCTCATTCTTCTCGATTTGATCACCCGAATAATATTTGGTGATCAGTACAGATCGTTAAGTTCCTCGTTATGTAGTACTATTCACTACACATCGAATAAATCACATATTTTAAAATCTACTGTTTCATATCTGTGGCGTGGGTCTTCGGCCGCTCGCTTACTGGGATTGTGGGTTCGAATCCAGGCCGATCCCAGTGGCCGCGCGGTCTAAGGCGTGGGTCGGGCATGGATGTTTGTGTTGTGTTTGTTGTAAGGACGGTAGTATGGAACGTAAAGTGACATGAAGGACGAAAGGATTTAAACAGTACAAAAATGGATTAAGGGGTAAAACCCCGGACAGGTAAAAAAAAAACCCACCGAGGACATGGATGTCTGTCTCTTGTGAGTGTTGTGTGTTGTCAGGTAGAGGTCTCTGCGACGAGCTGATCACTCGTCCAGAGGAGTCCCAGCGAGTGTGGTGTGTCTCAAATGTGTGTGACCATGAAACCTCGACGAAACGAGGAGACCCAGGCCCATATAAGGCTGTCGAGCCATAGAAAAAAAAATTCTTTATAATGCACCTCGCTGAAGATGGCCGCATGAGTGGCTGAAACGTGTAGCAGGCATACAGTGTGTGTAATGTATTTCATACACTTATGTGCATTTGTTGGTTTTGATATCGTACGTTATGTGTGAGTGAGTTTGCTCGGACCGATATGCAACTGCAGGTTTGGCCTCGGCTTATTCGAGCAGGAAGTAAATTTGGTTTAACATGACAGTTATGCTGGTGATGCTAGCGATGATGGTGATAATTATAATAACATAATATACCGGAAGAGGTTGCGCAACTAACCAGGATGCTGGCCTACATTTAAAACGTATCACTGTGACAAAGTTTATAGTTTTTATCACATGACTATACTTTACAACGCTGTCATCTGAAGATAGAGCATCAGCTGTAGGTTATACCGAGTTAGAAAAACAAGGCAGGTTTTAAAGACAAAAAAAATGAACAGTAAGAGAGCAGACACAGTGAATGACGGGGAAGTACCGGAACTTAATGACATTTCCGATATAGCGATCTAGGGGGAGGGAGAGTGTACAGTCATTAGCTCATACATTTTGCGTTGCGTGACAAGTAGCTGTCCGGAGAAGGGGAGGGGTTAATGAGTACTATGCTTCCACTAGCGGCAAGTAATAGGGTATTAAGAGGCGACTGCATTTATGAGGGGAAATTCATTGATTTGATGGAGAAGTGAAACATGTTGGTACCACTGACGGCCCTCTTTAACGGTTCATTTTTCACACCTGACATGTGACATTAAAAGTACGTCACAGGGTAGAGGTATAGAGGATCAAGGTGTAAACGAAAGTATTCAATCCGTTATTTCATGACGTTATATCAACTGCGGAGGTTCAGGATCATTCAGTAGTGGATTCTCTCAAGATGCTGGCAGTGCGTGACACAGAAAACAGTAAGGTTGCACCTGTGCACGCCATAAAGGCATATGGCGGAGTAGAGGTATACCTCCAGTCATTCATAATCTCAGCACTAGATGGAGGTGAGTGATTAGCTTCACGCTCCGATCGTTTCGTCCCGGAAAGAGCAACCGGCGCCCATAGGAGGCTGGATAATTCCCAGAGCCGGTCTGGACGTTTCGGAGAAGAGAAAAAATATTATTCGTGACTGGAATCGAATAAAGATTTCGCGGCCATTCGACCTTTAGCCCAGTCTCCATAACGGCTCCACTGATTCATTACAATACAATTACGTCCGACATGACAAGTGCCTAATGCAATATCTTGCTATAGGGCAGGGCGGTACTGTAGTTTCGTCCTCCACAGTACAACGATAATGGGAAACCTGATCCTGCAGAGCATAAATGTAACATGGGACGAGGAATAAGCTACACCTAGATCTGCGCTCTTCTGGGCTCTTACGCAGCGTAGATTGGTAGTTTGTTACCAACGTTTCGGGACATCCTAACGGTACCACCTTCAAGTGCAAAACAGTCCAAGAACTGGAAAAGAACTGGACTGCTTGATCCTTAAAGATGGGACCGATAGGTTGTCCCGAAACGTCTGTAACAAACCACCAATCTACGCTGCGTAAAACCTCAGAAGATCGCAGATGTTTGTACCGCAACGTTCACCTAACGTCCGTTTAGTGTTCACTTCATTCATTCATTCATTCATTCATTCATTCTGCAGTCTGTCTTACGACAGGTCCGTAGCCTCTTCATTCTGCAGTCTGTCTTACGACAGGTCCGTAGCCTCTTCTTTCTGCAGTCTGTCTTACGACAGGTCCGTAGCCTCTTCATTCTGCAGTCTGTCTTACGACAGGTCCGTAGCCTCTTCATTCTGCAGTCTGTCTTACGACAGGTCCGTAGCCTCTTCATTCTGCAGTCTGTCTTACGACAGGTCCGTAGCCTCTTCATTCTGCAGTCTGTCTTACGACAGGTCCGTAGCCTCTTCATTCTGCAGTCTGTCTTACGACAGGTCCGTAGCCTCTTCATTCTGTAGTCTGTCTTACGACAGGTCCGTAGCCTCTTCATTCTGCAGTCTGTCTTACGACAGGTCCGTAGCCTCTTCATTCTGCAGTCTGTCTTACGACAGGTCCGTAGCCTCTTCATTCTGCAGTCTGTCTTACGACAGGTCCGTAGCCTCTTCATTCTGCAGTCTGTCTTACGACAGGTCCGTAGCCTCTTCATTCTGTAGTCTGTCTTACGACAGGTCCGTAGCCTCTTCATTCTGCAGTCTGTCTTACGACAGGTCCGTAGCCTCTTCATTCTGCAGTCTGTCTTACGACAGGGCCGTAGCCTCTTCATTCTGCAGTCTGTCTTACGACAGGTCCGTAGCCTCTTCATTCTGTAGTCTGTCTTACGACAGGTCCGTAGCCTCTTCATTCTGCAGTCTGTCTTACGACAGGTCCGTAGCCTCTTCCAAAGCGAGTTCTCCACAGGGTGCGATCTAGTGCTTCCTCTTTCAATTTCCAGTATCTTCTCTTTTCACTTCATGCAGTTGAGAAATTAGAGAAATGAAAGTTATGTGCAAAATTCGGTTCATATGGACACTGCCGGAACTAAGACCAGCAAGTTTCTGCCACATAAGCAGGCGCGTTCTATTATTTTGTACGCAAGCTACGTAGTCAAACCAGCAGCAAGTCTCAGGAAACTTCTACACTGTCTATCAATACTTGCTGCTATTTATAATTTTATGTGCCACGTACAGCACCGTACTACAACACTTCAGTGTAACAGGGGGGGGGGCACACAGACATTGCAATTGTTCCGCAGTATCAGAGCAGTGACACGAAGCACGACGCCCGGACGGCGCCTAAGAAATCGTGTGTTAAGCAAATGACTTCTCGTGAAGCCACGAGTAAAACAGATTAATGGTAGGGAATAAAATCGTCTGTGTTTCTCAGGGGTGGGCCAACTGAAGACGAGTAACCACTTGTAACACTCGTCACGGATATCTGTTACTTTGCAAGTGTAACGATCGTCATGAAAGATTAACGTGGTAAAGCGAGGAAATATGGCGCTGGTTCGTACAAACTTGTCTTGCATTACAGTCACTGAGTTTAAATAAAAAATTACACTCACAACTTAATGCAGGCCCGTCCATGTGGGATTTAAGGTCAACAAAGTGGCATTGGAAAAGGTTTTTCTCCGAGTACTTCGGTTTTCCCCTGTCAGTATCATTCCGCCTATGCTCCATACTCATTCATTCATCTACCACCAACGCTGTATAATGTTTCTCTCCCAGTACTTCAGTATTCCCCTGTCAGTATCATTCCGCCTATGCTCCATACTCATTCATCCATCTACCACCAACGCTGTATAATGTTTTTCTCCCAGTACTTCGGTTTTCCCCTGTCAGTGTCATTCCACCAATGCTCCATACTCATTCATTCATCTACCACCGACGCTGTATCATGTTTTTCTCCTAGTACTTCAGTTTTCCCCTGTCAGTATCATTCCACCAATGCTCCATACTCATTCATTCATCTACCACCGACGCTGTATCATGTGTTTCTCCTAGTACTTCAGTTTTCCCCTGTCAGTATCATTCCACCAATGCTCCACACTCATTCATTCATCTACCACCGACGCTGTATAATGTTTTTCTCCCAGTACTTCAGCTTTCCCTGTCAGTATCATTCCACCAATGCTCCATACTCATTCATTCATCTACCACCGACGCTGTATAATGTTTTTCTCCCAGTACTTCAGTTTTCCCTGTCAGTGTCATTCACCCCAATGCTCCATACTCATTCATTCATCTACCACCGACGCTGTATCATGTGTTTCTCCTAGTACTTCAGTTTTCCCCTGTCAGTATCATTCCACCAATGCTCCATACTCATTCATACATCTACCACCGACGCTGTATAATGTTTTTCTCCCAGTACTTCAGTTTTCCCCTGTCAGTGTCATTCCACCAATGCTCCATACTCATTCATACATCTACCACCAACGCTGTATAATGTTTCTCTCCCAGTACTTCAGTTTTCCCCTGTCAGTATCATTCCACCAATGCTCCACACTCATTCATTCATCTACCACCGACGCTGTATAATGTTTTTCTCCCAGTACTTCAGCTTTCCCTGTCAGTATCATTCCACCAATTCTCCATACTCATTCATTCATCTACCACCAACGCTGTATAATGTTTTCCTCCAAGTACTTCAGTTTTCCCCTGTCAGTATCATTGCACCAATGCTCCATACTCATTCATTCATCTACCACCAACGCTGTATAATGTTTTCCTCCCAGTACTTCAGTTTTCCCCTGTCAGTATCATTGCACCAATGCTCCATACTCATTCATTCAACTACCACCAAAGCTGTATAATGTTTTTCTCCCAGTACTTCAGTTTTCCCCTGTCAGTATCATTCCACCAATGCTCCACACTCATTCATTCATCTACCACCGACGCTGTATAATGTTTTTCTCCCAGTACTTCAGCTTTCCCTGTCAGTATCAATCCACCAATGCTCCATACTCATTCATTCAACTACCACCAACGCTGTATAATGTTTTCCTCCCAGTACTTCAGTTTTCCCCTGTCAGTATCATTGCACCAATGCTCCATACTCATTCATTCATCTACCACCAACGCTGTATAATGTTTTCCTCCCAGTACTTCAGTTTTCCCCTGTCAGTATCATTGCACCAATGCTCCATACTCATTCATTCAACTACCACCAACGCTGTATAATGTTTTCCTCCCAGTACTTCAGTTTTCCCCTGTCAGTATCATTGCACCAATGCTCCATACTCATTCATTCAACTACCACCAACGCTGTATAATGTTTTTCTCCCAGTACTTCAGTTTTCCCCTGTCAGTATCATTGCACCAATGCTCCATACTCATTCATTCATCTACCACCAACGCTGTATAATGTTTTCCTCCCAGTACTTCAGTTTTCCCCTGTCAGTATCATTGCACCAATGCTCCATACTCATTCATTCAACTACCACCAACGCTGTATAATGTTTTTCTCCCAGTACTTCAGTTTTCCCCTGTCAGTATCATTGAACCAATGCTCCATACTCATTCATTCATCTACCACCAACGCTGTATAATGTTTTCCTCCCAGTACTTCAGTTTTCCCCTGTCAGTATCATTGCACCAATGCTCCATACTCATTCATTCAACTACCACCAACGCTGTATAATGTTTTTCTCCCAGTACTTCAGTTTTCCCCTGTCAGTATCATTGCACCAATGCTCCATACTCATTCATTCAACTACCACCAACGCTGTATAATGTTTTTCTCCCAGTACTTCAGTTTCCCCTGTCAGTATCATTCCACCAATGCTCCACACTCATTCATTCATCTACCACCGACCCTGTATAATGTTTTTCTCCCAGTACTTCAGTTTTCCCCTGTCAGTATCATTCCACCAATGCTCCACACTCATTCATTCATCTACCACCGACGCTGTATAATGTTTTTCTCCCAGTACTTCAGTTTTCCCTGTCAGTATCATTCCACCAATGCTCCACACTCATTCATTCATCTACCACCGACGCTGTATAATGTTTTTCTCCCAGTACTTCAGTTTTCCCTGTCAGTATCAATCCACCAATGCTCCATACTTATTGCTTCATCTATCGCCAACATTACACAATCTTAGTAGGTGCTAACAGTTTCGTTACACCAAACACCTCTCTCTCGTTCTACTCAAGTACATTGTGGCTTGTACTTGAGCGACAGTAAATTGTACTGTGTTTGTAATACTCACTGGCAACATGCAAAAATCATCTCAGATCCAGTTTTGCGCACCCCTGATTTACATTAGTGAAGTGAAATTTCAGGAATATACAGTAATTTTATTTTAAGCAGTGAACCAAAAATACCGTCCATTTACAAGACCCCAGCAATTCATCTGTGTCCGCGTTTGCAAAGCTGCGATGGTCATTAAAACAGAATAGCAACTAAGAAGGGTTGTCTTGATTTTGCGACTTTACAGAGCGGAATAATATTTTGTGCACAGTCTAAAGTTAACATCGAACTAGGGCGACTGACATAAAAAGGATCAAATTTCGTTTCCTCCCTGTAGTTAGCATGACGCTAAAATAATGTGACACTAACTTCACGGCTCACTGTCTTTTTTGAGAAGTGATATTCACTTAAATGGCCCAAAAAAATTCCTGGATTGTATGCAACCCCGATACTTCATTGCCTTTTTCACAAGATCCCGCCAGCGGACCACATCCTGGGTCAGATTAATCCAATTTTTACTCTCATACCTAGTATAATTATGATCCATTTAACTAACATCCTCCAATGCATGCTTACTTAAACCAAGTCGCATTTTCCATTTATATTTTGCGAGTGAAGTTGTCTATGAATAGGCTGCTACATTTTCCGCATGCCTCCTACCTTTAACAGTGTTTCCGATGTAACTACCGCACCTAATAATAATACCTGGTAAGATCAATCGCAATTATACACAAATAATCCAGTTCCTAATACTGTGGTATTTTGGGTTATGACACCGTATAGACTCGTAACTTTGTAATAACGTTTCTGTGGAGCCTACTGCCTGCAACTTCAGCGAAGACATCTTCTGCACTAACCAGTGAATAACTCCAAGGAGCAGACCCCTTCCTCAGTCGCTAACAGGTCCTCAGCCAGGAAAGAGATTTCCCCCATTTTGTACAACCCAAATGTTTGTTAGGCTAGGCGCACACTTGCGATTTATTGCCGCCGCGACTGAAAAGTCGCAATCGCCGAAAAGTATTGTGGTCCGCACACGGCGACCAAAAAATCGCTAGTATATTTCAGTAATGGTATGGATTTAATCGAAAGTACTTGTGTGATTGCCTTATTACTCCGTATGAAATACAAAAAAAAAAAAAAAGACGCAAACGAAAACATTGGGTGCGCCCACTTATAAGTCAAAGACCCATTAAAGGTCAATTCTACAAAATTCAGGAAGACTTACTGGGCCATCCTAATAAATTTTTCCAATGTGTGATGGTGAATCATCAACAGCAGATTCGTTATCAGACATAATTCAATATCAATAACAAATAATTCAAATACAATAATTTTCAATGATAGATTTCTCTCCAAGGATTGAACTGCGACTAAACAGCAGCAGACGCAAGTGTGAGCAGGTTCATTCCTGTCTATGTAACCCATTTTAATTCGCGACAGTCGCGTCGTTAGTAAAATAGGGCTGGTTGCATCTTTTTAATCGCTGCTTTTATTTAGTCGCATGTGCGCGCATTCATACTGAAAACAGTGTGTTCTATTTGTGCGACTAAATAATCGCGCGACAGAAAATCGCAAGTGTGCGCCTAGCCTTAAATGTTCACATAAACCGTCACTTGTCCCTGCGCTGAGCCAGCACAATCCCGTCCACACCATTCCGTCCTGTTTAAGAACCATTTTAATAATATTCTCCTACCAGCTCCTAGTACCGACCCTGCTTTACTAAAGACCAGAAGACATCACGAATTTTAACTGTCTCAAGTGGTACAGTTCAGTCCTTTGACCACTTATGGCATAACGAAGAGGGTAGAGTAGAGCTACTGCACCTTTGAGATATACATAGTCTTGGACCGAAAAAAAAAAGAAGTGGTCGCGGGTTCGAATCTCATACAGGATACTACATTTATTTATGTTTTCTGTAACTCACTCGTCACCCAAACGCACGCTTCGACTTTCATCAGCACCAGACTTTACAATTTAGTGACTTCACAGCGAAACAGCCCTTCAGTTGTGGTTGCTGGTATAGTGACTTTAAATCGTCTTCCGGAAAGTATGCAGGCCTATTGCCTATTGCCTATTGCCTATTGAACAGCATTTGTTTGATGTTTATAGGATATTAGGTGCGTCTTACACAAATGTACGTAAAACGTATTTGAAAAACGGTTATAGTTGTCCCCGTGCATGTCATGAAGGCGTATGGTGAGTTGAGGTAAGGCTACACTTATTTCTTAACCTCGACACTAGATGGAGGTCCAGTTTACGACAGGTAGAAGGGCCCCCGGTACCGCTGAAGGACCCTAGGTGGGTTCCACAGCCGGTGTCGCCCTTCGAAGAACGGAAAAATCTGCCATCCCTGCGGGCAATCGAACCACGATTTCTCGGTTGTTTAGCCCCAAAATATCTATGGAGCGAAGTTTAATTTTCGAAACGGTTTCAAAGGGCTCAGGGGAAATATTTTGCCAAGTAAACGAACTTTGGGAATTCCGTGAAGCCTAAAATTCTAAGGAAAGAATTATGAAGATAAGACAAATGGAAATAGCGAGAAGTTGTGGCAGATAGCGCGGTATTTACGACCAGTTTCCTGTAAAATTTCCCCAACCACACAAACACGTCACCATTTGACACATATATAGGTCTGTAGGCTAACGGATCTCCGTTACTTGCACGTGCGCGGGTAGCCATGATTGTTCTTCTTAACGTACATAGCAACATGTATTTCGAGCAACATAAGCAGACATATTGCTGTTCTCTCTTCACATCAACATAGCTGCTGTGACCCCTTAGTTATTGCTACCAAACAAGAAGTCAAATAGCTACACGATTAACACGACCGCCATGTTGTTTTTCGCTATACAAAGAAATGTGTCTTTTAAATATTACTTACTTTTCTAAGAAAAACTAACGCTTAAAAAGCCAGTCTTTTACATCAAGCCACGGTAGTGTCTCTCACCTCAGAAATTCGCACGACAGCCTTGTTGTTACATTGATGATCGAAAATTAAAAATAAAAACAAGAGTTAACCTTGAAACGCAGGACATTTACATCGAATTTCATAGAAATTCATCAATTCGTTCAAACGTTGTCTGCTTGGTTTAATTGCTATATATGACATTTTTTTATGTATTTAAATTATCATATATAATGTATAGCTTTAATTTTAATGTACACTTTATGTTTTTGGAAGATAACAAAGGATTAATTAGTTGTATTTATATATTTAGATACATTTTTTTACTTATTAATAAAATTCATCAAGAGTACATAAATTCCACAACAGTATATAGTACGACATAAATCCAGACAGCAGTATATAAGTACGTACATATAAATCCCAGACAGCAGTATATAAGTACGTACTATAAATCCCAGACAGCAGTATATAAGTACGTACATATAAATCCCAGACAGCAGTATATAAGTACGTTATAAATTCAGACAGCAGTATATAATACGTACATATAATCCAGACAGCAGTATATAAGTACGTACATATAAATCCAGACAGCAGTTATAAGTACGTACATATAATCCAGACAGCAGTATATAAGTACGTACATATAAATCCAGACAGCAGTATAAGTACGTACATATAAATCCCAGACAGCAGTATATAAGTACGTAATATAAATTCCAGACAGCAGTATATAAGTACGTACATATAAATTCCAGACAGCAGTATATAAGTACGTACATATAAATCCACAGCAGTATATAAGTACGTACATATAATCCAGACAGCAGTATATAAGTACGTACATATAAATTCCAGACAGCAGTATATAAGTACGTACATATAAATCCCAGACAGCAGTATATAAGTACGTACATATAAATCCCAGACAGCAGTATATAAGTACGTACATATAAATTCCCAGACAGCAGTATATAAGTACGTACATATAAATTCCAGACAGCAGTATATAAGTGTACATATAAATCCAGACAGCAGTATATAAGTACGTACATAAAATTCCAGACAGCAGTATATAAGTACGTACATATAAATCCCAGACAGCAGTATATAAGTACGTACATATAAATCCCAGACAGCAGTATATAAGTACGTACATATAAATCCCAGACAGCAGTATATAAGTACGTACATATAAATCCCAGACAGCAGTATATAAGTACGTACATATAAATCCCAGACAGCAGTATATAAGTACGTACATATAAATTCCAGACAGCAGTATATAAGTACGTACATATAAATCCCAGACAGCAGTATATAAGTACGTACATATAAATCCCAGACAGCAGTATATAAGTACGTACATATAAATTCCAGACAGCAGTATATAAGTACGTACATATAAATCCCAGACAGCAGTATATAAGTACGTACATATAAATCCCAGACAGCAGTATTAAGTACGTACATATAAATCCCAGCAGCAGTATTAAGTACGTACATATAAATCCCAGACAGCAGTATATAAGTACGTACATATAAATCCCAGACAGCAGTATATAAGTACGTACATATAAATTCCAGCAGCAGTATATAAGTAGTACATATAAATCCAGACAGCAGTATATAAGTACGTAATATAAATCCCAGACAGCAGTATATAAGTACGTCCATATAAATTCCATTTCTTATGATCCAGAAATCCCGCGCGCAATATTGCAAGGACTGTGCAGCAGGTAACAACAACATACTAACACAGTCCTATGCAGCTCTCCTATGACATGTATATCCTTTCTGCCCGAAACACAAAACATTTGCGCGCAGTGGACATTTAAGTCGAACAGTGTACCGGTCGCAGCACACTGTTGGTAGCCTAGTGTTCGTGTTCCGCCTTCACTGTTGGACGTCATCTTACGTGGGGTCAACAGTTAGGTCAGTCATTTAATGAAGATAATGAAATAGGCACAAAGCTAGCCGCCGTGTTTTGCTTCATGAACTTACGTTCCCTGTAACTCCAATTGCCATTGTTTTCATTTTATTGTCTTACTGAGGAGATGAAATTTGAAACGCGGTACATTGACGAGTTGCATATATGCGCCATTTAATTTCCAGATCATCTTAAAGGTTAAAGGTCGCAGTTTACTGACAGCCAGTTTCCTGCTAAGTACTCAGCATATGAATACTTCCTCTTTCCAGAAAAGCCCTGGGCTGATCAGGGAGAGGGAGAGAGAGAGAGAGAGAGAGACAGACACACAGAACAACGTCATGAAAATTATGGACCAATCAGAGCCCAACAAATGGATCACCTGTAAAAACATGTAGGCCTTTTGTGAGGGTGTGAGTGTGTGTGTGTGAGTTTGATTTTGTTCTGTTTATTATTTCCAGTTTTATTTAGATCTCTATTCTTCTGTCTGGTACAGAGTGTCTCTTTTAAAAGTGTACCCAGTTTGATTACATTGCAAACGGAGGAATATTTTCCAAATGTTGTTTCTATTGCTTGGAATATTACTGGTTTCGAAGTTTATTTATTGCACATATAAGTCTGTTGTTTTAAATCTAAGCGGACCAGAGTCTAGACACTACGGTCAACAGAGTCTACAGTCTACAATGCTCATGCATTTCCTGACGTGTGTGTAATACCGGAAGGGCCGTGCCATGGCTCAGGTGGTTAGTCGCCGGCCTCTCACCGCGGAGGCCCGGGTTCGATCCCGGGACAGTCCATGTGGGGTTTGTGGTGGACAAAGTGGCACTGGGACAGGTTTTCCTCCGAGTTGTCGGTTTTCCCCTGTCAATTTCATTTCACTGTTGCTCCATTACTTGTAAAACTTGGTCAAAAAAGATCTGCTCATCTTCATCACAGGGTTGTACGAAAGGCCTTAAGACTGTGGTGCGTCCGTAGCATCTGCTGCGGGACCCTTCACCATGTACAAAAGAAAAATACCGGAAGCTTTTCAAATGAAATTTGCAGATCTGAAAGTTTGATGTTACGTACCGGTTTTTGTACAATGCGCCGTTTTTGAAAATAAAATATTTTCAAAATCTGTATTATTATCTTCATGTAAAGTAGCAGTTATGCTGGTATCGTAGCGACCAAAATTAACTTACGCCAACAATTATGCTCCAGAATAAATAATACATTCGAAATCAGCTCAGTACATTCGGAGGTGAAAGATGCAGACTGACAGTTCAAGGCGTGACCATCCGAAAACAGACAGATAATTAAGACAGATTAAAGGTAAAAGCGAACTTGTCCCTTTGAATGCCATGAAGGCATATGATTAAGTGGAGGTATAACTCCACTCATTCTTAAACTCGACAATAGCTTCACACCCCGACTGCTTTACCCCTGAGGGCGTGGCTCCAGGTGCCCATTGAACAGGAGGCTGGCGACAGCCAGGACGCTTTAGAGAAAAGACAAACCTTTACCTCCTGTCAGAAAACGAACCAAAATTCATCTGTTGCCCGGCTCATAGCCTAGACACTATGTCGACTGAGCTATCCCGGTTCCTCATGAGAATGGATATAAATTTACAATTTTAGGCCAACAAAGGGAGTGTTTCTAAAGACGGAAGTGGTTATTAGCTGTCCAGTTGTGTTATCGTGTTCTGTTGAAACAAGTTTAGAATTTGTTGTCAAGTAAGTAACACGTGTTATCATTACCGCCCTCGTTTGAAGAAGACGTAGGTGGGTTTAACCGAGTCATGGGCCCAGTTGGAAATTACGTGACATGGCCTTATCTACAAGTGTCCGCGATGTAGTTGGCCAGCCAGTTTTGAAACACTCTGTTGACAAAAAGGCCACTTTTCAAGTGACATTTTACAGTGTTAGGGCCACAAGTTGATATATTTATGCGCAGTACAGACTGTACCTAAAAGGAATATTATTTGCCGTTGATTATTTCAACCAACAAATGCACCTGGACAAGATTGTCACTGTTTTCTTTATTAAAAGAGTGCCCCAATACGCATTTCGGCAATTGTATTGCCATCATCAGGGTTTTTTTTTAAGTAAGTTGTTACATAGACCAATTCTTAAGTTACGTCATAACAGTGAGTCGATATTTGTTATTACCACTTCATATAAATTTGTATAATTAGTGGTATTGTTAAGCTGCTAAATGGTATTAAAATTCAAATTAACAGTAAAATCGAGTGGTATATACGAGTATAAACTACTTGCTGTGGTATATACCACTCGATTTTACTGTTAATTTGATTTTTAATAACATTTAGCAACTCAACAATACCACTAATTATACAAATTTATATGAAGTGGTAATAACAAATATTGACTCACTGTTATGACGTAACTTAAGAATTGGTCTATGTAACAACTTACTTAAAAAAACCCTGATGATGGCAATACAATTGCCGAAATGCGTATTGGGGCACTCTTTCAATAAAGAAAACAGTGACAAACTTGTCCAGGTGCATTTGTTGGTTGAAATAATCAATTGTACAAAGATGCACGGTGAATATAAAGTGAAATTATTTTCCGTGTTTATCAGTGCTTCTTGATATATTGGACAGAATAATTCAGCACTGTAAAGTGAAATTACTTGCTCCTTGCAATGGAGTGTCTACACACTGTCTTACAGAATAAAACGAATTCTAGTTTTTCTTTCAATTACTAATTTCATGTTACATATCTGGTTTAGAGCGAACGTTCCGTGCTCTCTGTACAGGACTACGTATTGTACACGGCCATATTGTTCATACAGTGATAAATTCAAAATTTCGTTTCGTTCCCAGCTTTAAGGTTCTCACAGTGGTGTTGAAGTTTCAAGTCTTCTGAGATGTGACTCCGTATAGACTGGGAAATAGTTACAGACGTTTCGAAGGAATTCTTCAATTCGTGGACCCTGAAAATGAGGGCAACGCACACTTTCGAAACGTCGATAACTATTTACCAGACTACATGACGTAACATCTGGAATTCTGGAGTCTTCATTTCGTTAGCTAGCAACAGAATGCCCGTATATGTTAGGACCGACAATATATGATCAGGATCCGCCAGATATGATCAAATCCGCCAGTATAAATCAGATCCGCCGGTTATGATCAGGATCCGCCAGTATATGATCAGGATCCGCCAGTATATGATCAGGATCCGCCAGTATACGATCAGGATCCGACAGTATATGATCAGGATCCGCCAGTATATGATCAGGATCCGCCAGTATATGATCAGGATCCGCCAGTATATGATCAGGATCCGCCAGTATATGATCAGGATCCGCCAGTATATGATCAGGATCCGCCAGTATATGATCAGGATCCGCCAGTATATGATCAGGATCCGACACTGGGGCCATATCGTTGCGAATAAATCGCGCTTGACACCTCAAGTATCGGAAAAGAGAGAAAATTAAGAAAAACTGCGCCATATATACAAGGTGTCACAAAAGTCACTTGACGGAACATTCCATTGTGAAACATCGAGTGCGAAGTGACTTTTGCGTGACTCTGTATGTATATATTATTTACAAACAATATACGTTGTTGACGTAAATTCCTTCCGTCACCACCAAATATTTTTTTTTTTTACAAATTTGTGATCATATTTACTGACGGCAATTTTACCCTGGAACACTCTTCTAAAACGACCACGTCATACGGTATCAAATTTACGACGAATACGATAGGAACAAATTATAAATTTTAGTCAAAATGGTAATAAAAGGTGCGACAGTCATAACACAAAAATGTCCTTGCAATATAAAGAAGAACTTTCAAATGGGTACACTGTTAAATGAACACTCGATACAATGCACGGTGGTGGAGTTTGCTGTGAAGATTTCAGACTTTTGGTGCTGGATTTGCTGATTCCTATTACTCAGAGAACTGTCTGTTATTTCTAGGCAATTGGTGTTGTGGTTATTCTATTTTTTCTACACGTGTGGGTGATTTTTCACTTATTTATTAAAAATCAAAATGGGAGACACTAGGGAGGTAGCAACAGAAATAAATTATAGAAAAATATGGACTCCTGAAATAAATTAATGGAAAATGTATGGTAGTTGTAAGGTTAAAAAGTCACTGAATTGTTTAATGAAATGAAGACAAACCATTTCATGTACAGGGCATACACAAAAGAATGGTGCGGTTTCAAAAGTGAATAAAAAAATTTATGTCTCACCTTACACGGCACAACATACACCGTCAGCGGCGGCAACTGTCCAAGTTTCTCATGCGCTACCAGCAGTTCGCCTCTCATGCTTACTGCGTGGCTCCCCCCCATTTTCACAGAAATGTACGAGTGCTTCTCAATCGTGTTCTTCCACAGCGCTGGATCGGACGTGCTGCTGCAAATGGAGACAAGAACCTTCTCCCTTGGCCACCCCGTTCGCCAGATCTTACACCGTGCGATTTCTTTCTTTGGGGGTTCGTTAAAGACAGCGTTTATTTACCACCATTGCCCACGTCCATCCATGAAATTCGTGATCGGATAACGCATGCACTGCAGGCCATTACAGCGGACATGCTACACCGGGTCTGGGATGAGTTTGATTACCGTGTGGATGTGTGTCGTGTGACCCAGGGTGCACACATTGAAGGATTGTAATTACCAAATGAGAAACTTGGACAGTTGCCGCCGCTGACGGTGTATGTTGTGCCCGTGTAAGGTGAGAAATACATTTTTGATTCACTTTTGAAACCGCACCATTCTTTTGTGTATGTCCTGTATAAAACTAAATTAATATCACGCCTACAAAATTACAAAAAATAATCTGTGCCGTGACAACTCCCACTGTGTCTCCTTTGTCACTTTTCCTTAAATTAAATTCTCGTAGTTCATCTTGAATGTAGTCTTTGGATTTCATTTTTTTGTTAATTTTATATAATAGTGTGAGTATTTTCTTAGAGTAATGATTTGTACAAGTATTAACTGGCAGTGTTTCCAGGTTTGTTGGTGTATAACCCGTTTGCATAATCGACTGTATGATTTGTTGGTTTGCTGCGGACATTGTTTCTAAACTCTGTTTAGAAGGTAATGATCACATAACTTGTAATTATTAGAAACGTTTCATTTTGTAACTTATTGTATTTAAAAAACAAATAATTGAATTAAAATACGTGAAAATACGTAGATACTAATATTAACTTAAAAAGACAGGCATTTAAAATAACATATATAAGGCATGAAATTTTTAAATCCTTAATGTTTAGTTAAACTGAACAAGTGTTTAATTCTACAAATGAAGTGTTCGATTTGCGAAGAATGAAATTAAATTAGTGTGGCAAATATAAATTTCAAATTTTAGAATGATGATTTTCTTATAAGAACATTTCTGGTTACTTCGAAACAAACGATATGTTAACCAAGATAAACATTTTACTATCAAATAAAAAAATTATTTTGAGAAGTGAAACGTGACAGATGCATTGTAAATGTTCTATATATATTAATATAAAAATAACGTGACTTTTGCTTATAAATGAAACCCAAATACTACACTTTGAAGGCGAGATTTATCCGTTAATTCAAAAAAAATAAACTACTGAATTTATGTAATAGCTTTATTTTTTACCAACAGATGCACTAAAATTATGTCGTATTTTTTACACCCCTACATATGTTGCGACTATTTATTAGTCATGACTAATAAATAGTCGAAACATATGTAGGGGTTTAAAAAATACGACATAATTTTAGTGCATCTGTTGGTAAAAAATAAAGCTATTACTTAAACACAAAATGCACGACGAATATAATGCGAAAACTACTCAATTCGTATTAACGTCAAACACTATTACAGAATTTCGGGGGCCTTCACCTGAAAGTTATACAAAAGCTGTGAGCTTCAGAAGCAATCAAGTGTTGTCGGTGTTTCCAAGTAACATCTCACTCACCACTGTGCCTGATTTGAGTGCGTGTGCGCGTGTGTGTGTGACTGTTTTTCACCCACATAGACCAAACACATGTATACAATCAACACTGTGACTTCTTTGGTGTGCTTTTATGCTGTGTCCATGCTTTGTTACTCTTCTCGCTTTCCTCAGACTTCCTGTACGAGGTATTCACGTACGTACGAATTAATTTCAGGCATCGGGCAGGAGAATGACAACGCAACTGAGCAGCTCACAGACCAGTAGAACTTCAGGCAACAGCGTTGAAACCTTAATACGTAGTGTGCAGAAGTGTAAACCGATTATGGACTAAACTTTTCATATATTTTCAGTGCCATCAAGAAGAATGAGATGGGCGGGGCATGTAGCACGTAAGGGTGAGGGGAAAGGTGCATACAGGATTTTGGTGGGGAGACCTGAGGGAAGGAATCACTTGGAAGACCCCGGCGTAGATGGGAGGATAATATTAAAATGGATCTTCAAGAAGTGGGAAGGGGGGCATGGACTGGATTGATATGGCTCAGGATAGGGATAGGTGGCGGGCTGTTGTGAATGCGGTAATGAACCTTCGGGTTCCATAAAACGCGGGGAATTTCTTGACTAGCTGACGACCTGCTAGCTTCTCAAGAAGGACTCTGCTCCATGGAGTTAGTTAGTTAATTTTCAGTGTCTTGGTTATCGTCTTTATGTGACAGCATTATATTGAGCGTCAATCCTCCTTGTTTCCTTCCTTTCTATTTATTTTTTCTTCTTTTCGTAAGAGAACAGTTTACCAATTCGCGGACGCAAAACCGCGAAAGACAATACTTCATACGTATGAGGTGTTAGTTCTTAGCTTATTAAAGTGTTCAAGGCGGCCGGAGAATTTAAATGAAGGCACAATGCCATGCAATTTTAATGATTACTTACGATACTTAGATTAATGCACAACTGGAGACGTTGTATGACGTGATTGGCGCGTCACAGGGCACACATTTTATTCTGGACAACTTCATGAAGCCACTAGAAGACTTAAGCACTGAAATGACAGCCTTACAACAAAATTTTGGGAAACAGCTAATGTCAAAAATGGATTGAAGTGACGAAGCCCTGAGTCTAACGTCGGAACTATTTGATCAGGTTAGTAACCGCTAGGCCGATCCGGTGGCCGTGCGGTTTAAGGCGTAGGTCTATAGCGGCTTGATTCCTGGGATTGCGGGTTCGAATCCCGCCGAGGGCATGGAAGTTCGTCTCTTGCGTTTGTCGTGTATTGTGTAGATAGCGGCCTCTGCGACGGCTGATCAATCGTCCAGGGGAGTCCTACCGGGTTTGTGTGTGTGTCTGATTGTGTTTGATCTAGAAACCACAACATTGAGGCGGCCTAGGCACGAGTTGGGCTGCTGCGTCACAGAAAGACAAATAATCGCTAGCGTTCCATTAAATGGGGAATTTCTTCAAATGAAAAATCTTCTGAGTTTTGAAACCGTGTACAGAAATGTATTTGTTTCGGCGTTTCGGAGGAATGTGCTGCTCTAGGTGAATTATATTCAGTCATGTTAAAGGTGGAGGCAGTAAGTTCTTCCGAAGCATCGAATGAAAAATAGCACCAAACAGTGTACAATATTAGCCCACTGCATGGTTTTAAAACCCAGACGGAGTGTGTTTACTGCGCGGTACGGACTGTATTTATGTGTTTTGTGTGGATCTCAGAACAAACAGCGATTATTTCACTGTACAACATTAACTGACTGGTTTGTATAACTGAGACGGAGTGTGTTTACTGCGCGGTACGGACTGTATTTATGTGTTTTGTGTGGATCTCAGAACAAACAGCGATTATTTCACTGTACAACATTAACTGACTGGTTTGTATAACTGAGACGGAGTGTGTTTACTGCGGGGTACGGACTGTATTTATGTGTTTTGTGTGGATCTCAGAACAAACAGCGATTATTTCACTGTACAACATTAACTGACTGGTTTGTATAACTGAGACGGAGTGTGTTTACTGCGCGGTACGGACTGTATTTATGTGTTTTGTGTGGATCTCAGAACAAACAGCGATTATTTCACTGTACAACATTAACTGACTGGTTTGTATAACTGAGACGGAGTGTGTTTACTGCGCGGTACGGACTGTATTTATGTGTTTTGTGTGGATCTCAGAACAAACAGCGATTATTTCACTGTACAACATTAACTGACTGGTTTGTATAACTGAGACGGAGTGTGTTTACTGCGCGGTACGGACTGTATTTATGTGTTTTGTGTGGATCTCAGAACAAACAGCGATTATTTCACTGTACAACATTAACTGACTGGTTTGTATAACTGAGACGGAGTGTGTTTACTGCGCGGTACGGACTGTATTTATGTGTTTTGTGTGGATCTCAGAACAAACAGCGATTATTTCACTGTACAACATTAACTGACTGGTTTGTATAACTGAGACGGAGTGTGTTTACTGCGCGGTACGGACTGTATTTATGTGTTTTGTGTGGATCTCAGAACAAACAGCGATTATTTCACTGTACAACATTAACTGACTGGTTTGTATAACTGAGACGGAGTGTGTTTACTGCGCGGTACGGACTGTATTTATGTGTTTTGTGTGGATCTCAGAACAAACAGCGATTATTTCACTGTACAACATTAACTGACTGGTTTGTATAACTGAGACGGAGTGTGTTTACTGCGCGGTACGGACTGTATTTATGTGTTTTGTGTGGATCTCAGAACAAACAGCGATTATTTCACTGTACAACATTAACTGACTGGTTTGTATAACTGAGACGGAGTGTGTTTACTGCGCGGTACGGACTGTATTTATGTGTTTTGTGTGGATCTCAGAACAAACAGCGATTATTTCACTGTACAACATTAACTGACTGGTTTGTATAACTGAGACGGAGTGTGTTTACTGCGCGGTACGGACTGTATTTATGTGTTTTGTGTGGATCTCAGAACAAACAGCGATTATTTCACTGTACAACATTAACTGACTGGTTTGTATAACTGAGACGGAGTGTGTTTACTGCGCGGTACGGACTGTATTTATGTGTTTTGTGTGGATCTCAGAACAAACAGCGATTATTTCACTGTACAGCATTAACTGACTGGTTTGTATAACTGAGACGGAGTGTGTTTACTGCGCGGTACGGACTGTATTTATGTGTTTTGTGTGGATCTCAGAACAAACAGCGATTATTTCACTGTACAACATTAACTGACTGGTTTGTATAACTGAGACGGAGTGTGTTTACTGCGCGGTACGGACTGTATTTATGTGTTTTGTGTGGATCTCAGAACAAACAGCGATTATTTCACTGTACAACATTAACTGACTGGTTTGTATAACTGAGACGGAGTGTGTTTACTGCGCGGTACGGACTGTATTTATGTGTTTTGTGTGGATCTCAGAACAAACAGCGATTATTTCACTGTACAACATTAACTGACTGGTTTGTATAACTGAGACGGAGTGTGTTTACTGCGCGGTACGGACTGTATTTATGTGTTTTGTGTGGATCTCAGAACAAACAGCGATTATTTCACTGTACAACATTAACTGACTGGTTTGTATAACTGAGACGGAGTGTGTTTACTGCGCGGTACGGACTGTATTTATGTGTTTTGTGTGGATCTCAGAACAAACAGCGATTATTTCACTGTACAACATTAACTGACTGGTTTGTATAACTGAGACGGAGTGTGTGTTTACTGCGCGGTACGGACTGTATTTATGTGTTTTGTGTGGATCTCAGAACAAACAGCGATTATTTCACTGTACAACATTAACTGACTGGTTTGTATAACTGAGACGGAGTGTGTTTACTGCGCGGTACGGACTGTATTTATGTGTTTTGTGTGGATCTCAGAACAAACAGCGATTATTTCACTGTACAGCATTAACTGACTGGTTTGTATAACTGAGACGGAGTGTGTTTTACTGCGCGGTACGGACTGTATTTATGTGTTTTGTGTGGATCTCAGAACAAACAGCGATTATTTCACTGTACAACATTAACTGACTGGTTTGTATAACTGAGACGGAGTGTGTTTACTGCGCGGTACGGACTGTATTTATGTGTTTTGTGTGGATCTCAGAACAAACAGCGATTATTTCACTGTACAACATTAACTGACTGGTTTGTATAACTGAGACGGAGTGTGTTTACTGCGCGGTACGGACTGTATTTATGTGTTTTGTGTGGATCTCAGAACAAACAGCGATTATTTCACTGTACAACATTAACTGACTGGTTTGTATAACTGAGACGGAGTGTGTTTACTGCGCGGTACGGACTGTATTTATGTGTTTTGTGTGGATCTCAGAACAAACAGCGATTATTTCACTGTACAACATTAACTGACTGGTTTGTATAACTGAGACGGAGTGTGTTTACTGCTCGGTACGAACTGACTCTTTAACCACAATTCAGCTTACTAGTAAACTTTAACAACTATCAGTATAATAAATTTAGACACCGTGAATCAGATCAGTCTTCAACTCATCAGTACGAGGAATGTACATCCTCGGGTGACTTTCACTCACGCATGAGATGAGTCTTCTGTATGCGTACTGCGTACGTTATGCGTTACAAAACTGGCGAGCGTTCAGTTCATGACAGGATGACAAAAGTAACTTTTGTTACATTTAATATGATTTCCTCTTCTAAATCAGTGACAGTGATAAGCAGATATAAGTTAGAGTATATATACATTGCCGATCGCAGTGGCCGCGCGGTCTAAGGCGTGGGTCTACGGCCGCTCGCTTACTGGGATTGTGGGTTCGAATCCCGCCTAGGGCATGGATGTCTGTCTGTTGTGAGTGTTGTGTGTTGTCAGGTAGAGGTCTCTGCGACGGGCTGATCACTCATCCAGAGGAGTCCTACCGAGTGTGGTGTGTCTAATGTGTGTGATCGTAAAGCCTCGAAAAATGAGGAGGCCTAGGCCCCCAAGGGGCTGTCGAGCCATTGGGAAAGAATCTAATTCAATGCATGAAGCAAAATCCCTTTTGTAAAAGTGACTGTCGCTCAGCTACATTTTTTTCTCGAGAGAATGAAGTGAGTGAAACCTATCTGTAAGGAATTAAGATCATCGAAACTTGCATATATCATCTCATAATTTTATAAATCTAATCACCAAAGCCTTAAGTGTATCTCAGTGAAGACAATTCTACCTGTTTACAATAACATCACTGTGGCACTGAATAGTACATGAATCAGAGCAGCAAACTGCACAGCATGCAGCCGACACCATCTGCTTATACGACAGACCCCATGCTATACTGAGCGGACTGTCATATTACACGCCACGTGTGGTACACTTGGGATGGGGAAATAGTCACGTGGCGCCAACTAATGGCTCCCCTTGTTTGTGGCAAACTTTACTCGTTCTAAAGAAGCTGTGGCTTTTAACACATTGTTTTCAGAACCGCACAAATCGATGTCGGCAGAAAATTATGTGCGAAATTATAAGGGAGGGTTTGGTGTTTTTAAAACTGTGGTCCGCGAAAGGTACCGCATAGAGTGTAAGGCGCTTAAATGCGTTCTAGTGAGAGTCAGGGAGAACACAGCAATGGGGAAGTAACAAGATACTAGAGGAAATTACATAAAGATGGGCGGCTTGATTTAGAAGCTTCACAAATGTTATTACTGCGATAAAACAAAGCAGCACAGGATTACTGTCGCCTACAGCAAGCATCGTAGAGACGAGGGATGCTCTTCTACGTTCATTCGAAACGTCGGGGAGAAGAGAAACGCAGTTATACAGCGTCACTCCCTAGAAGACCCGGATACTAGCAAATCCGTAGTTTCGTCTTTACACCAACCTGCTCAGATTAACGTTATCAGACCTCATAGTCGCGCTGTTGAACACCCGGTGTGCCGTACTGCAGTGCAAAAGGTCAGTAACAGTACTTATCTTTAGAGAAGGGCTCGCACAGAGATGTGCAGCGCCGGGCACATTCGGCAACTTCTCCGACATCTCTAACAGACGGCGTAATCTAAAGTAAGGGCGCCTTGAAGATTCCAGTCTTCTGGGATGTTGAGCTGTTATTAGGTAAATGGTTCCCGACGTTTCGAAGGACCGTAGTGCATTCATCTTCAGGGCAAAGCTTCAATTTTTAATATAAAAGTTGATGGAAATTTTACTGCTGCTAATAATATCACATCTCCTGAGAAACTGAAAATCGATCGAACTGGTTCAAAATATTTCGTTTTACGTTTATCATCAGAGAATATGGTACAGCAACATATCAATGACAATTACGGGCGTTTCGAAAGAACCTCATAAAAAGCAGTATTAGATGCTAAAATAGGAGCGTAATTAATGTGGAAGAAGCTAAGGTAATGAGGATCTCAAGGCAACCAGCCGCCGTACAGATTGTGATAGATCAAAAACAATTGGAGAATGTGGAATATTGCAACTATTGGTGTAGCATCATAACAAATGATGCAAGGTGTACACGTGAAATTAAATACAGAATTGTCATGGCAAAAGCAGCATTCAACAAGAAGCAGACTCTTTTCACCAGCAAGCTGGACTTAAATTTAAGTACGAAACTAGTAAAGTGCTACATTTGGAGCGTAGCTTTGTAAGGTGCTGAAAAGTGGACACTTGGGAAAGTGGATCAGAAGTATCTGGAAAGTTTAAAATGTGGTGCTGGAGAAGAATGGAGAAGATCAGTTGGACCGATCGTGTGAGAAATGAAGAAGTATTACACAGAGTGAAGGAGGAGAGGAATATCGTACATACAATAAAAAGAAGAAAGGCTAACTGGATTGGTCACATCTTGCGTAGAAATTGCCTTCTGAAACACGTGATTGAAGGAAAGTTACAAGGAAGGATAGAAATGACGGGAAGACAAGGGAGAAGGCGTAAGCAGCTACTGGATGACCTTAAGGAAAAGAGAAGTACTGGAAATTGAAAGAGGAAGCACTAGATCGCACCCTGTGGAGAACTCGCTTTGGAAGAGGCTACGGACCTGTCGTATGACAGACTACAGAATGAAGAGGCTACGGACCGTCGTAAGACAGACTGCAGAATGAAGAGGCTACGGACCTGTCGTAAGACAGACTGCAGAATGAAGAGCTACGGACCTGTCGTAAGACAGACTGCAGAATGAATGAATAGCAACGCACCAGTATGGTTGTTCGGGATTAAGGCCTGTCATGATTCTGAGTGTTTTCTTGACGAATCACAGATGGTGTCTCTTGCATTCCTATATAAATCCTGTAATATTACTTAATTATCTTACAATTATACCTTGAAGAAGGAGGTTTGTTACACCGATATTTCTGTAATTGTTGCTAATGGAGTGACACTGTGACATTCAGAAGGCGATGCAATGAAGATCAGCTTTCTTGACAAGTCTCATATACAGTCCATCAGACCTCACGGAGTTAAAAGTACTGCATGTTGTCCATAAGGTTGTGGAACAGATCACGATGAAGATGAAGGCTGTGCCTGTCGCAAGAAGGGAATCGTTGTAAACAACAGCCCACAGTACTGTGCTTACAGTGCAGTGACTAGCTACGAAGATGACCGATACAGTCAGGTACCTTCTAATGGATATCAGCAGCCTTGTATCTAGTGGCTGCCACAAACACTTTCTCGGGACTAAAGTCGCCGGAGCCGATCCCAGTGCCCGCGCGGTCTAAGATGTAGTTCTGCGGCCGTTCGCTTGCTGGGATTGCGGGTTCGAATCCCACCGGGGGATGGATGTCTGTCTGTTGTGAGTGTTGTGTGTTGTCAGGTAGAGGTCTCTGCGACGAGCTGGTCACTCGTCCAGAGGAGTCCTACCGAGTGTGGTGTGCCTGAGTGTGATCGTGAAGCCTCGAAATGAGGTGGCCTAGGCCCCCAAGGGGCTGTCGAGCCATTGGAAAAAAAAAAGTCGCAGGAGCACAAACTTGGTTAACTTCAATACACTACAGAAGGCGTATAATTCGTGGATTTACTTAATAGGTTACAGCACTGGTAGCAGAACCAGAAGGCCCATAGATTTTCCGCTAACAAGTCTAAGAAAGCTCGCACCATTGGTCATAAATCTCGAAATATTTCAGCCCCTGCCCATCCTCAAACCCAAGATAGGTTTCAAAATTATCAGGCCTTCGCTACAAAAAAAAAAAAAAAGGCCCTTGTGGAGACAACGTTCATCCTTCCGTCCGCGACCTGGTAAGGTAAAGGTAAAGCAATCCCATTACAGGCCTAGACAGGCCCTGAGGGGTCCAGGAGGTTGAGGCTCACAGATTTATAGACAATCGGCACATGAAGGTGGTAAGTTTGTCAGCCCTACGCACCGGCCGCCTTTACCCCCAGGAAATATTCCTGGTACTCATTTCTGTTAGAGGCTGAGTCGACCCAGGGCCATAGTGCGGCCGGAAGGATTATGTCAAGGAATTAATTCCAATGACACCATCGGGAATCGAACCCGCGACCTTCGGTTTGTAGCGTAGTGCCTCAACCAACTGCGCCACCGCGTGCCCGTCCGCGACCTGGTATCAGTCACTAAACCGTTTGTCGGATTTTCATAAAATTCGGTACACGAGATCTTCACAAAAAGTTGTAGAAAAAGTGCAGATTTCGTGAAAATCAGCTCAGTGACAGTAATACTTTACTTAGAGAGAAAATTAATGTCTACGCGCACTTTCCGTGTTTCTTGACGGATTTCGTGAAATTCGCTGTAGTAGGTAGATCTTCTTCATACATGCCTTTGGTAATTTCCGACTTTCGTGAAAATAGGTGCAGCGAAAGCCTTACATTACTTTTGGAACGTAAATTAGTCTGTACACATATTCCCACAATTTTTAATCGATTTGTATAAAATTCGATACAGCAGACACTTGAGAGATTGCGAGCCTCACGAACATCGCCATATTGTAAGCCACACTTCACTCAGAAGTGTAAATTAACTTGCATCCGTACTTTATACATTCATTATCCGATTTGGGTGAAATTCAGTATAACGGATTTGCATATAACGCCGTTAAACAGTGACAATTTCATGCACATAGGCGTAGGGAAAGCCATACTTTTCTTAAGGGCGTACACAAAATTATATTTACGCATGCGCCTTAACATTTTATGACAGTTTCTAAGCAAAGAACGCCTTGGTAAAGTGTGTATACTACGTCACGGAGTGCAACATTTGCAGTCTTGTTCTTCCATCTCACTCTCGGTCTTCCAAATAGCCGCTCTCCAGTTGGTGTCCACCAGTAAACTTATTAACGAATTCCTTTTCTCCCAAGTTCTAGCCAGGTGACAAACACATTTAATCGCCCAGATTTCGTAATCCTAACAACAGTAAATGACATTCACAAGTTTCACGCTCCATCCCTCTTGTGACCAAACGTATCGTCCACTCAGTCTCGCAACACGCGACTGTCGACATACAAATTCAAAATGAAACAAAAATAACAAGAATTTTCTCAATGGTATTTTCTTTAAAACAGACAAGACGTGGTCGCCAGAGTCTCAAGTTTAAAATGAGTGGATTTTTACCTCCATTTCACATTCCTCCTTGGCAAATGATCTATAATTCTATGCGTATCTGTGCGTGTGCACCACGTCAAAGTTTTTTTTTTATTTTGCTTCCACACAGAAATCAAAGGCTTGTGATGTGTTGAGACGTACATGAAAGCTGCCGCCTAGAACTGGCATCCACTTTGTTCCTATACAAATTTAATTGCCGGAGAGCTAGGGGAGAGTAAGTTAAATATAACAGCCTGGGGTAACGTTGGACTTCTTTATTACAGAAGCAATTCTATTAAAAATAGCACACTCGATCAAAAATTATGAGTTGATGGACGAACCACTATAAACTAATATTCGCTGAAAGAATCTGGAGGTCTTCGGAAAGTTTGACATTTATGTAGTAGAAGAGTTGCGAACATATGGAAACCGGGAAACCACAAAATATAACAAAATATATTTAATATCGCGGAAAATAGAAGGACACGAAGCGAGCTTCACAATAAGCATGTATCAACAGAGTGTCAGTATTTCGATCAGACCAACACCCAACTAACTACCAAATCCTTCTCAAGTTCCAAACCCATTGAAACAGCTCCTGCATAATTCTGTCCACAGCAGAACCAAAATTCTAGCACCTTGATAAATTAAACTCTTTCACTCGATGTGTGATAATGGTAACATTTATAACCGATCTTTGCTGGTTACTTTTTGTAAATTAATATACATCAATTTACAGGACAGTTCTTTTCAAAGGTTTTAACTTTATTTCCATTATAACAATATAAACGTTAACACAATACCATCCGTCCAGTCCATTCCTTTACTGAACGCCAACTGACGCGGGACACCTGGTCCTTTGTCCTTCCTGCTATATTTAGAAGAGTTGAGAGGGAAAGCCGAACTGCTCCAACAATACTAGTATATAAATGCTCCAATAGTGTTCGGCTACACATTTGTACTCCGTCATTCATAAGGATTTCGAGAAATTTCAACAACAAAAACATTCATAAGACGACTCTAACTGACAGCAACTGAACCCTGACTGACAAGCCGATATTGTCTCAACCGGGCAACAAACTGCTGTCTTTTTTGGAACTGAGGGTCATTTACCGTGCCCACAGCAGCCCGCCACTTGACCCTACCCTACGACAATTTTATACAGTCTACCCTACACATTGTTTCTTTAAGTACTTTTTAGTATTATTCTGCATCGACGCCTTGATCTCCTGAACAGTCTCTTCCTTAAAGTTTTTTTTTAACTCGAATCATGCACACACTTATCAACCCCTCCATACGTGCCACATGTCCCACCCATCTCACCCTCCTTTTAATTTGAGCACCTATAATTTTTGGTGAATATTTCAAATAACGAAACTGCTCATTAAGCAGTTTTTCTTCATCCTTCTTTTACTAGTTCTTTCTTAGTTCCAAATATCCTCGCCAGCACTTCTTTTTTTTAAATACATTCAGTCTATAAATAGTCCTGATAATAATTTCCGGTGACTGACCGTTGTATAGAGGTTTGGATGTGCTGTTTTCGGACTGAATAGATTTTAATTCTTATAATAGCCTACAGTCCGCTGCACAGGTAGACACTCTTCCTTACAACGCACAGTACAGGTAACATTTATGCAGGCAGTATAAACATTAATCCTTTCACGTTATATTCAACTGCAAACTCCTTTGTTACAATCGTCGGCCCAATATTAACCAGGTTTTCTACTGTCACATGTTGCAATTTCCGTTTTAAATTGCACTCCAGAAATTTTAAATTAATTTTCACTCTTCGGCTCCACAATTCCCCCCCCCGTGTACATATGGTTAGGATTGTAGATTCAACCCTTTTAAGAATGACTGTACACTGAGGGCCGATCCCAGTGGCCGCGCGGTCTAAGGCGTGGGTCTACGGCCGCTCGCTTGCTGGGATTGTGGGTTCGAATCCCCCGGAGGCACGGATGTCTGTCTGTTGTGAGTGTTGTGTGTTGTCAGGTAGAGGTCTCTGCGACGGGCTGATCACTCGTCCAGAGGAGTCCTACCGAGTGTGGTGTGTCTAAAGTGTGATCGTGAAGCCTCGAACAATGAGGTGGCCTAGGCCCCCAAGGGGCTGTCGAGCCATTGAAAAAAAATAAACTGAGGAGACTATAAATTAAGAAATAAGGGGTATATTGAGGGACACCATGTTTATTATTGCGAACAACGGAGATTTTACTGGAATGTTTCCAGGCAGCGCCCGGTTGTCCTTCTGATAAAGGTAGGGTGGAGGCACGGTATAGCTTTCGTAAGTGAAGGAAGTATGAGAAGTGGACTGTCCGAGTATGCAGCAGATGTTAAAGAAAGAGTAGAGCTATACCTCTACTCCCCCTCTGGGCCTTCATGGCCTGTTCTAGGGTAAAATTTACCTTTACTTTACTGCTTCATGTCAAACATTTGATAGCACTAGGATGACTGCGCTTGGGCGGAAATTTTGAAGTTAATGTTGGCAGGGCTGAATTGAAGGTCGGCGTTCTTTTACATTAGATATAAAAATTCAGTTCGTACCTCGCAGAGAACACACTGAGAATCGAATGTAACATCGACAACCGGAGGAGAGATCGGGGATGTAGGATGGTCAATAACCTCCCCTGCCGGCTACAGCGCTGTGACCAGCACAACAAGTCCGGTTGGCAGTATGGGGCTCAGTGATTTCCATCTGTTTGGACCCCTTTAGAGGCACCTGGTGGACAAGCGATTTGCAACAGACACCGACGTGAATCAAGCTGTTACCTCCCGGCTAAAGACACTTGACACCGATTTCTTCAGCACCGGTATACATGCCGTGGTGTCACGGTGGGACAGATGCTCACATGCCATGGTGACTAAGTGCAGGTGTGATGTGTGCCATCTGGTACCGTACGCCGTGCGTATATCAAAGTCAGAATAATGTTATTGGCTTTAGAGTGTTTGCTGCCTCATTTTCTTGAAGCCGCCTTGCACGTTGATAGTCTGATGAATCGGTATGCCTTTAACTGTGTATTGCAGAATAGCTTTTGGTGGAAGTATGGCATTTGGGATTTCGATCAATTCTGTGAGACGGTTTATGGGAGAAAATGAAAAGTTAATTTGTGGTTTTGTTACGGATTAATATGACTGAAAATTTGAATTGTCCTATAAATTTTGGTGGAGGTATCTACACAGAATATGAGTAAAAGTAAGTGGAATTGTTTAAGTCCGTTAATTGTCACATGGGAACTAGGCATTTAAGTCCGTTAATTGTCACATGGGAACTAGGCATTTAAGTCCGTTAATTGTCACATGGGAACTAGGCATTTAAGTCCGTTAATTGTCACATGGAACTAGGCATTTAAGTCCGTTAATTGTCACATGGGAACTAGGCATTTAAGTCCGTTAATTGTCAATGGAACTAGGCTTTAAGTCCGTTAAATAGTCACATGGGAACTAGGCATTAATCGTAATTGTCACATGGGAACTAGGCATTTTAAGTCCGTAATGTCACATGCTAACTAGGAAATTAAGTCCGTTAATTGTCACATGGAACTAGGCATTTAAGTCCGTTAATTGTCACATGGGAACTAGGCATTTAAGTCCGTTAATTGTCACATGGGAACTAGGCATTTAAGTCCGTTAATTGTCACATGGGAACTAGGCATCTAAGTCCGTTAATTGTCACATGGGAACTAGGCATCTAAGTCCGCTAATTGTCACATGGGAACTAGGCATCTAAGTCCGCTAATTGTCACATGGGAACTAGGCATCTAAGTCCGCTAATTGTCACATGGGAACTAGGCATCTAAGTCCGCTAATTGTCACATGGGAACTAGGCATCTAAGTCCGCTAATTGTCACATGGGAACTAGGCATTTTACAGAGCAGTATGGTATAAAGCCTGACACGGTCTCTAACGTCGAATTAAAAAAGATATTTCAATGGTTTGGGCACTGACACTAAACCACAGAGGGACATAAGGCGTTCTTTTTTACTTCGTAAAGAACTCCTATCCTTACAACATTTCAATTAATTTTGTTGTCTCTTGATGCTTTGCATGTTACAATGAAGTATATATATCACATTGAAACCGGTTTTCCCTTCCCAGATTTTATATGACATTTTGTGCCCTGCCGGGGTAGAGGGGTACAGTAGTCTGTACGGAGAGTAGGCTACTGGCTGCACCGTCCGGGGTTCGAATTCCGATAGAGGCAAGAGATGTTTCTCCTCTCCAAACCGTCCACACTGGCCCACCTAGCCTCCTATTCAGTGAGAACAGGCGTCCTTCCCTTGGGATGAAGCGACCAGGGCGTGAAGTTAACCACTCATCTCCATATAGTTCCGAGGTTAAGAATGAGTGGAGCTATACCTTTACTCCCCCACATGCCTTCATGGCATGGACACGGAAAAACTATACTTTACTTTTATTGTATGCCCTGACATCTCTTGACATATTGAGTTATTGACCTGCAGGGTACGAATTTCTGAGTTAGCCTGAAACTTTACAAGCAAAGACATGTCTTTTTTGATGAAAATATCGATACTCGTGTTTGATTAGAAACGACGTGGAACTGTTAATTTCGCATTCATTCCGGATTTATCACATGAGACATATGTGATGTATTTTACATCAGTGACATCTGCAAACTATTCAGAGAACTTCCTGCGTCTTAGAGTTTTAAATACAAAACAGATGTCTCTACGACACTTTTCACGCGAGGAATTAAATTTAGAGTGTAATAATGGATTCATATGACCGCGTTTCACGAGGTTTTTCAAGGCGCTTAAACTCTTGTTACGCTGATGTTTGTAAAATATGTACAGGCATTGAGGAAATACAACAAAATTTTACGTAAAGTATAGTCACGACATTTGCACGAAATAATAGCAGTAAGACAGAGAGAACACGACAGTCACTGGACGTTCGCTAACCCGTTTGTCTGACTCTGGCGTCTGGCCAGGGCGCATTTAGAAACGGCACCTGTGTTGTCATTTGTCTCATTTTTCTTTCTATTCGTCTTTCTTTATATGTCCCTGTACCAGCAATAACATGGGTATCAAATTTTCAACAACAGAGCACCATGACGTGAAAAGAAGCCTCCAAAGACGACAGTAGTTGTACTTGTATATACTGCACGAAGACCTTTAATAGCTTTGCGTAGGCTTCATTTATCACGATAAAGATAGGTTGAGATGCGCAGTTCTGTAGGCCAGTAGTTTTCAACAAATGGGTCACGTCTCACTGATCAAACAAGTATAATCTGTGTCCAGCAAAATGCTCAGACCACACTTGTTGTTGGCAAAAGACCAGAGGTTCGAAACTGGGAGACGGCCCTCGCCACCAGATACCATTCATTGTCACTTCCATCCATTTCTTGTTCTTACATTGTACTCATTTAAAGCTACCCCATTACAGGCATTAGGGCTCCAGGAGATTAAGGCTCTCAGAATTTCTAGACAATCGGCACATGGAAATGGTAAGGTTGTCAGCCCTATTCACCGGCCGCCTTTATCCCCCAGGAGATATCCCTGGTACTCATAGTGCGATCGAAAGGATTAGGTCAATGAAAACTCCGAATGACCCCATCGGGTATCGAACCCGCAACCTTCCGGCTTGTAGCGCCACTTAATATCAATGTCCCATGTTCTTTCTCTCCTATCTATGTTTGCATGACAGCTCAACAAAGTTAATACTTTTGCAGACTAACTCCACGGAACAGAGACCTTCTTGAGAAGCTAACAGTTCCTCAGCTAATCAAGGAATTCCCCGCATTTTACGGAACCCGAAAGTTCATGACCGTATTCACAAGAGCCCACCATTTGCCCCTGTCCTGAACCAGAACGAGCTCACTCCCCATCCTATTCTTCAAGATCCATTTTAATATTGTCCTCCCATCTACGCCTAGGTCTTCCGAGTGCTCTCTTTCATTCAGGTCTCCCCACCAAAACCCTGTATGCACCTGCCTTCTCTCCCATACGTGCTACATGCCCCGCCACTCTCATTCCCCTTCATTTCATTACCCGAATGATACGTGATGATAAATACAAATCATGAAGCTCATCACTACGTAGTCTTCTCCATTCCCCTGTCACCTCATCCCTCTTAAGCCCAAATAACTTCCTCAGCTGATATAGTGTAGTCGGTATAGCGACTCACTACTGGCTGAACGGTCCGGGGATCGAATTCCATTGGGGAGAGATTTTCTGCACCCGTACAGACCGTCCCTAAGACCCACCCAGCCTCTTATACAGGGTGGGGTCATATCCAGTGATAAAGCGGCCGGGGCGTGGCGTTGGCCACCCACTCTCATCTAGATACGAGGTTAAATGAGGAGTAGAGCTGTACACGTCCACTGTCCCCTCTGTGAGTTCACGGTGGGTTATAGGTTATAGGTTATAGGGTTATAGGTTATAGGGTTATAGGTTATAGGTTATAGGTTATAGGGTTATAGGTTATAGGTTAACATTTCTCAGTGCCCTATCCTTAAACACACTGCTTCAATGTGACAGACCAAGTTTCAAATGCGTGTGAAATAACAGGAAAACTACACTTGTGTATGTTTTAATTCTTACGCTTGTTTCTACGGAAGCAAAAGTTTTCCCTCTTGCTGTGCAAGTCAGCGCAACTTTCCGTCTTGCACAGATGTACGAACGCACACGTAATTTAAAGACATTCTAAATCAGAGTTTACATGAAAATATTTGGACTGTGTCTGTAGCACGAATTGCTGCTTTTACGATAGGCCATTACATTACACAAGACGTCACGGTGTACAGCTTACGTTACAGGCCGATTGTAATGCAGCAGTTACAGTCAGCTATATAATGCAGTAGTGACAGTCAGCTATATAATGCAGTAGTGACAGTCAGCTATATAATGTAGTAGTGGCAGTCAGCTATATAATGCAGTAGTGACAGTCAGCTATATAATGCAGTAGTGACAGTCAGCTATATAATGCAGTAGTGACAGTCAGCTATATAATGCAGTAGTGACAGTCAGCTATATAATGCAGTAGTGACAGTCAGCTATATAATGCAGTAGTGGCAGTCAGCTATATAATGCAGTAGTGACAGTCAGCTATATAATGCAGTAGTGACAGTCAGCTATATAATGCAGTAGTGACAGTCAGCTATATAATGCAGCAGTGACAGTCAGCTATATAATGCAGTAGTGACAGTCAGCTATATAATGCAGTAGTGACAGTCAGCTATATAATGCAGTAGTGACAGTCAGCTATATAATGTAGTAGTGACAGTCAGCTATATAATGTAGTAGTGACAGTCAGCTATATAATGCAGTAGTGACAGTCAGCTATATAATGCAGTAGTGACAGTCAGCTATATAATGCAGTAGTGACAGTCAGCTATATAATGCAGTAGTGACAGTCAGCTATATAATGCAGTAGTGACAGTCAGCTATATAATGCAGTAGTGACAGTCAGCTATATAATGCAGCAGTGACAGTCAGCTATATAATGCAGTAGTGACAGTCAGCTATATAATGCAGTAGTGACAGTCAGCTATATAATGCAGTAGTGACAGTCAGCTATATAATGTAGTAGTGACAGTCAGCTATATAATGTAGTAGTGACAGTCAGCTATATAATGCAGTAGTGACAGTCAGCTATATAATGTAGTAGTGACAGTCAGCTATATAATGCAGTAGTGACAGTCAGCTATATAAAAGCCTAAGAACATTTATATCGTCTGTTAAATTACGCCGTATCGACTGGTAAATAGTTACCGAACCCGCACCAGGAATCCTTTCCTGAAGGTAAAGCGGCCGGGGTGTGACACTAACCACTCATTTCCATCTAGAGCCGAAGTTAAGAATGAGTGGAGGTATTCCTCCACTCCCCCTAAATGTCTTCATGGCGTGGGCAGGGATAATTTTACCTTTTACTGATAATAATGAGAAACTGGATGGATTGTTCCCAAAGGATATTTTGTATGAGGTGGCGCTAGACGTCTCTATTCCCTAGCCGCAAGGCCAGTTTCGTAGTCATGTCGTTACCACAACACCACCAGGAACACGACTCAGGCTCTACACGTCACAAAACGCAGTTTCAGAGTACCCCATTACCGACTGTGACGTTTCTTCTAACCTTTCCATGGACAGGATCAATATCTGTCTTAAAGCGAGTCCACAGACGCAAGGAACTTAAGCCATAGCGTCGTGTGATTGGTAGAGGCGTTACTCTGCCCAAATATCATTGGATAATCCGCACTCCTCTTTGCTATTGGATAATCCGAGCAGAGAGTGCGCAAATTCCGAATACACCCTGACTGGACACAAGGAACACGATGTTACCACCCCAAACCGTGACGACACAAAAATTGCTGTTCTATAATCTGCATTTTAGATCGACCAGAACTCGGAGATAGAAACACACAGAGTTAAGCACGTCATTTTTTGTCGGGAGGCGACGGGTTCGAATCCTTAACACTCCTTCGTCTTCGAAAAATCCGGGGTTCAAATCCGGAGGTCAGCTATACACACCTACAGTTTTCGTGTTCGTCTAGCGGAAATGACTGCCTCAAATGGAGCTTAATTATGTCACCAAATTGAGCTTGATTCGTAATGTAAAGCTTTCATGGCGACTGAATTCAATTAAATATTCTCGGGTTAGCATCGCGTCAGGTGGTTAAATGGAGAGTAAACCGACGTTTCGATTACCATCTCTGCCCTCGTCATCAGGGAAATGAGGCGACTAGCCCGAGAATATGTTATTGTACTTGGTTCATTTTATCAGCGTAGTCTATCGTATACAAATTGCTACACAATACGTGTATAAGCTGTCTAATGTGCTGTCGACACTCCGTAGGCCGACAGGTTCTCGCAGATAACACGATACAGGTTCCTAAGTAAAGCAAAATATGGGCAGCGGGAAACTGCAGGGAACATGTGTACTGGAATTACTTTAAGTGTGTAAACAAGTGGAAATTATTGGCGGCATTTATAAGTTCCTGCGGGCCATGTGTTGCGATGTTCCGCGTATCACAAGATAAACACATGGGGCTGGGATCAAGCAAAGAATTTCTTTGGAGTTGTAAAGGCGAGCTTATTTTAAATCGCGAGTTGCTAGCTTTACGTAAGGACGTTTCGTTAAATCAGCCATCAAGACAACATAACTGGGCAAAGCAATCAAATACTTTTATCAAACTCCTTACCAATATACTGACTGACTGACTGACTGACAAACTGAACGTACTGACTAGCTCCATGGTACAGACCCTTCATCGAAAGGAACATACCGAACCCCTCTATTATTTAGTTACGATTATTTTCAGGAGCCGCAATATCGTTCAGAACCAATTGTCTTTTGGACTTTGTCCATCGTCCTGGATAAAATATAAATATAAAAATATATCATAATATAAAACCACACGTTTCGGAAGATGACTTTTCTTCCGTCTTCAGGTGATATATATTTTTATATTCTATCCAAGACGATACACAAAGTCCAGAAGACAATTGGTTCTCAATGTTATATACCGTCGTCAGAACCCTTTAGAATCCGAGATATCGTACTTGGCACTGCGACCAGACTACGGGCTGAAGGGTCCCGGGTTCGATTGCCGGTAGGAACAAGAGATTTTCTCTTCTCCAACCTGTCTAAACCTTCTCTGGGGGCCCACTTCGCCCACCACTCAATGACAATGCGGTTCTTTCCCGGAGGTAAAGCGACCGGGGTGTGACGGTGACCGCACACACACACACCTCCATCTAGCATCAAGGTTAAGAATGAGTGGAGTTATGCCTCTATCAACCCTATAGGCCTTCACGGCGCGGAACGGGACTTTACCTTTACGAACAGTTACATCATCGAGGAATTGTCTGTTACGAAATCCAAGGTCTTTGTACTCGCCACTAAAATGACCATAGGGGCAATCTGTATCGCGACAGCAGGGCGGCAGGCCGTTTGCCCTCGTAATGGTCCCTGTGTTCACAGTACTGCGCACAAGACACAAATACTCCGATCGGCATTACAATGTGACATTCTTCGTATTGGAACTGACTAATTACAGCAACCAGCAGCGTTCAAACTGCCCCCACACGGTTCACAGACCAGCGACACCTTGCACTGGCGGTAACAAACAGAAGTGACAATAAAGGGTCGCTACAGTCTTGCTGTCACATAAACACCACACATTATCACACACACCGCATAAACGATAGCAGTGGGCATAATTTTTAAAACAGTTTCATGAGATTATTGACCAAAAAAATAATAAACCACGCCTTTCTCCCACCTCCCCAACCTTTTGGCTTCCAAAATATAAAAAAATGGCTGACAAAATAGGGCGCAATTTAGAGCAAGATCACGTGACTGGTAATGTATCTCACGCCGCCTACTATACCAATAAGCGTAATGTCGCACGCAAATGGAGACAGAACAGCGTCGAATCACGCAAAGGACAAGGTAGCCACACTTTGTAATGGTGCCAGCAACAAAGATGGATTGTTTGTTTAAAAACGACGCCACGTAGGGTCATATCAAGACGCGTTTTTGCATACTACAGGACAGATGTCTGTCTTTTACCTGTTTGTGAGGTTTCCCACCTAATAAGTGTGCTCTAAATTAAAGTAATTTTACGTTTGAAGAGACTATAGTGGGCTGGCCTCATAGCAGGATGCATCATTATTGTATCCCCTAGAAAGTAATGGGAGTATAAACGTAATATTATTCATTCCGTACATTTTATCTCTATAATTATAATCCGACAAATGTACAATTTAATCACATTAATTGTGTAATTTCACTGTCCTACATGTTTCGAACCCTTAATTTGGGTTCATCTTCAGGGATTCATCATCTCAAATCACACACTACTTACACCAACTGGTACAATTGTTTACATAGTAAAACATGAATGATTTACAATTGTGCATATACACTGTTTAAAACAAATAAAAGGTGAAAATTGTAATTGTTGGTTGTTTCGAGTCTTACATTGGTTAAAATGTTAAAAGTTGTATAAAAGTTGAATAGTCTGTGTTGTTTTGATATCCTGTTTATCGGAGTTGGTTGACTATTTGGTGGTGAGAACTGTACTGTTCTCTCACACCAGTTGGTGTAAATAGTGTGTGATTTGAGATTATGAATCCCTGAAGATGAACCCAAATTAAGGGCTCAAAACATATAGGACAGTGAAATTACACAATTAATGTGATTACATTGTACATTTGTCGGACTGTTAATATAATGGGAGTATGTTTCGTAGGAAGAGAGCATGTGGGAAAGCCTAGATGTAGATGGGAGGATGCTGTTTCGAGAGATATCGCAGGTTTGCGACAGATAAGGAATTGTAGGACGGCAGAAACAAACAGAGAACGTTGTACGAAGAAGATCGGGAATGCCATGGCCCAAAAATGGGCCGCAGCACGTTACAAGAAGACGAAGAAGAAATTAATGTTATTTCTTCTTATGTTATTCGTACCGTACATTTTTTTATCATTTTGGTTCTATCCGACAGATGTACACTTTTATTTTCTATTATTCAATACATATATAATATACAATAATAGAAATAGAAATAATAGAATAATAGAAAATAAAAGTGTACATCTGTCGGATAAAAACAAAATAATGTTAATTCTTTTATAAAATTGCATATGAATATATAATAATTTCCTGTTTAATTCACAAAAAAAAAATTAAATCTTCCCAGTCATGACACACAAATCACATCTACGCTTTATAAAATACAGGGTGCTACTCACGCGTGCACGCCAATATCCGATCTGCACAACAGCCTACGCTCTACTGCTCCCTCAACCAGCTAGACACGAGACGGGGTTTTTGCTCAAACAAAACACACTTTCTCTCGGCTCCACCCCAAAGCGGTATGTGCCCCCTTTTTGTCTTCTAGAACAAGCTGCTGGTGTCATGTGAAGGGCTCATACAAGTAGGTTGCAATCGTCTGGGCCTGACATTTTTCTGTAGGCCATTCTACATCCTGGAGGCACTATACAAACGAACCTAGGTGTGTAAAGGCAAAGAGCAGGCCTGTGCAGTACGCGAGCTAGAAATATAGACGTGGTAACTAAATGGTTAATGCAGAGGGTGCGGGGGGAGGGGGGTGCTTGTAGTACAGGCAGGTTCAAAACATCATCTCAAACAACTATAGTGTTGTCAGAATAACACTATGCCGGCCGACCAGGTTGCTGTGACGTAATTACATTCGGGAGATGCCCTGTTCGAATCTCGCCGGAACATCCGCTACTCTAACGAAGCTTTGCCTTGAATCTGCCTTCTTCTGGGGTATTACGCAGCTTCGAGTGATAATCCCCTACCGACGTTTCGGGACGACGTATCGATCCCATCTTCAAGGGTCAAGAAGACTACTTCTTGATTTATTGACGTATCGATCAACTACTTCTTGACCTTTGAAGATGGGACCGATATGTCGTCCCGAAACGTCGGTAAAGGACTACCAATCGAACCTGCGTAATACCCAGAAGAGGACAGATCTCATCAACACCGCGGAGGAAGCCTGAAACTCACGAGCTTAGCTTTGTTTTGTCCACTTCCTTAAGGCAACACTGGGGTGGTACCTGGATTAGGTCACCACCGATTCCTTCCGGATCCCTTACAATTCATGAACTCACCAGTCGACCTATTTTTCGACGTCACACACAATGATAGAGTCGCAAAATACAGCACGAAAACAGAAAATGAACGAACTGTGTCGGTAGTCGTTTGACAAACTTCTTCACTCAGGCTAGCGTAAGAATGTAAGTACAGATGCCATCGGCGAAGCCAATCAAAACAAAACCCGAAACAAGCTGTATTACCTTAGCTGCAGGTGTTATCCTTCTTACAGCGTGCCCCCCGGTTACGTATACCAAACGCCCTACTTGACTACAGCGCCTAGCGGGATCGTGCCACTGCCTCCGGCGCCCGTGTCGCATGCAGCAGCATTAGCGGCGGCGGCTGCAGCCACCTCCCAGTTCTACGAGTACCAGAACGCAGCGGCTGCAGCAGCGGTCTCCTACCCTGGCCAGTACCCCAACGGCTTCGAGACGTACCCTTACACGACTGCTGCAGGTGAGCCTTCTTCCTATATTCCAACTATATATGACAGATAACGAGGAACTTAATGATCTGTAATCATCACCAAATATTATTCGGGTGATCAAATCAAGAAGAATGAGGTGGGCGGGGCATGTAGCACGTATGGGTGAGGGGAGAGGTGCATACAGGATATTGGTGGGGAGATGTAAGGGAAGGAGACCACTTGGAAGACCCAGGCGTAGATGGGAGGATAATATTAAAATGGATCTTCAAGAAGTGGAATGGGGGGGCATGGACTGGATTAATATGGCTCAGGATAGGGACAGGTGGCGGACTCTTGTGAATGCGGTAATGAACCTTCGGGTACCATAAAACGCGGGAAATTTCTTGACTAGCTGACGACCTGCTAGCTTCTCAAGAAGGACTCTGCTCCATGGAGTTAGTTGGTTAGTTAGTTATAGATGACAGACCAGGAGATGATCCCAGATTGGGGTGGGCGTGTCTGATGCGGTGCGAGGGGTGTTCACTACAGTGTGGTACTAAGAGGACTGCTATTGGTGGGGGCAACAGAGAGTTCTGCTACACCCACAGACCGAAAACATCAAGCATTTAGAGTACCGTGTAGTGAGAGTGTGTACTGTGCGAATGCTTTCAGGATGGGTAGTAGCATCTCGTCATTCGCCAGGAAATCTCGCGCATGCGCATCTGTCGCATTCCTAGCCGGGATCATCTCCTTCGCGGTTGACTATATACTATGCACGTGCCAATCATATGACGAGCCGACATTTTCGAGAGCTCTTTCAGCGATAGTAATCGATAATCATAATTATTATCGATTATAATAGGCAGTGATCAAGTCTGATCTGTAAGAAACGCCGCTGATGGAAAGAACTAGAAAGAAGAGGTCGTAGCCTTTCAAAATACATGTACCTATATATCTCACGACTAAAGAAATCCACGCCGATCCCAGTGGCCGCGCGGTCTAAGGCGTGGGTCTACGGTCGCTCGCTTACTGGAATTGTGGGTTCGAATCCCGCCGAGGGCATGGATGTCTGTCTCTTGTGAGTGTTGTGTGTTGTCAGGTAGAGGTCTCTGCGACGGGCTGGTCACTCGTCCAGAGGAGTAATACCGAGTGTGGTGTGTCTGAGTGTGATCGTGAAGCGTCGAAAAATGAGGCGGCCTAGGCCCCCAGGGGCTGTCGAGCCATTGAAAAAATATCAGGATAGCTGGACTATGTGTGCCATTAAATCCTCTAATCGATAAAATATCTATATCCGAAAACAAACCAAGCTAACAGAAAGTAAAATCAAAATGAGTACCCAACCAACAAGCCCAGCAGAAGTTCCACGTGTGCCTTACAAGTATTATGGGAAGTCTCTTACCCCTGCAGGTGCTGCCAGCTATGTAACCCCGTACACATATGCGACACTGCCTCAAACTGCGGGACTTCCCACAGCTGCTGCCGGGGGATTCCCAGGCTTGTCTCCCTACCAGACTGCGGCTCAAGCCACGCTCCAAGAGGCCCGCATGCAGTAACGGTACATACACACTTAGGGTAACGTAAGAGTTAGTAAATATTGTCATTATCATTAGTAATTATTATGTACAGTAATACCAACACCGATTTCGGAATTACCCATTGTCAGTTATCATACAAGAAATTTTATATCTATAATAAACCCGCACACATACTGTAACTTTAATTATCAGTAATCCTATACATTATAAATTACTTATGTGCCTAAGCAGAGCTCAGCCACAATTTACTTAGCATTTTTATTTCAATGGAAGATACTCGGCCTATTCTGTTAAACAGTTTGTGAGCTACAACTAATTAATGCCACATTTTATGTTAAATAATGTGCAAATAGTATAAGTCTTTGTTAGCGACGGTCAAATAAATAAAATTTAGAGATAATAATTTATGCAGACAAATGTACACTGTTTTATGTTATTTAACACAATTTTATTAAATGCTGTTAAATAACATAAAACAGTGTACATTTGTCTGCATAAGATATATATAATTAAAAATATACGGTACAAGTAACGTAAAATTTAAAGATTTTGATTCAGACTTCAGTGAAAACACCTCATCTCCATCACAAAAACCAGTCAGAAATATTTAGTAAAATCGTTGTCATGTACTCTGACAAAATATCTATAAGGGCATTCTAGACATTCACCAACAAAATGCACAAATCACTAACAAGGTGCAATCAGCCCTTTATCATAGTCAAACTCTACACATGTTTCGGCTCTTTATGAGCCATCATCAGGGGTTTTTCAATAGTGCTTTTCAAATGCTGGATAGATCTGCTAATTAGCTGATTGCACCTTGTTAGTGATTTTGTGCATTTTGTTGGTGAATGTCTAGAATAATAAAAATGCACGGTGAATTAAGACTAAAGATCTATAAGGACAGTTTTATTCATATAAATGTCTATTTACGAAGTGTGAAAGTAAGTGTTTCGAACAGAGAGTTAAAGGTCTATACGTTTTGGATATCCTGTTGCCTAGATAGAAGTAAAAGGATTCAGGTTAAATGTATCAATTCCTTATTAAATTCTTAGTAGAAACACAATTCTGAAAACAAACCTTCCTCAGACTTCGTCTTTAATTTAATATCTTAATCTTTCGAGTAATTACTAATCTCAAAGTTACACAATAATCTCTACGTTAATTTAAATTTTTTGCTTTTTTTTTTCCTAAACATAAAAATAGATATGTAACATAAATACAACCGTGCATTTTATGTATCAATAGGCAAGTCAATTGTCAAAAAATGTTGAATAATTAAGTGCAGTATTATATCTCATTGATAGAAACTCTGCTACTTTTTATGGACATAAAATTTTTAATCAGAAATTGCAGTTTTTTTTTGATACTGTTACATATTGTGTCGTGGACACAATATGTACATAACACAAATACATCTATGAATACATTTTTGCAATATGTCTTGTCCTTAGAATATTGTAGCTTGTAAACACGCACCATTCAGCGGCATATACACTTACTGTCTATCATACCGCAGCTCTATTTTAAGAAAGAAAAAATATATTTCTATGGAAATCTCTATAATCAGAATATTTTTTAAAAGTTCTATAGAGAAGTAATTACTTTATCCGACTAGGAAATTAATTTTCACGCTTTAAAGATACTTCTTACGTGTTCTATATACATACGTAATTTTGTGGTAAGTGAATATAAGCTATTTAAATTTACTTCCTTCCCCATTGAAGCCCTCAATATAAGATCACAGATTTAAAACAAATATTTCCCAAAGGATGAAATATTTTAACGCCTTACATTAAGTCTCAGTGATTCATTTCCATTTTGTACTGTTTCTTTCACGTTTTATCAATTTTGTATTCTCATGTTTAATTTATATTCAAAGTATATAGGACAAAACTGATGTTCTACAGCGCAGACATTAAGGGCTTCTAGTTTTAAACCAAAACAAAAATCAACATAAGTGAATATTATGGAAGGGTTCTTATAAGTTATGCTGTTAGACCCGTTACTTAAGTTCTATATTTGTGGAACAATAATTTCTATAAACTAATATCAACTATTTCCGTTGTACAGGGCATGCACAAAAGAATGGTGCGGTGTTAATAGTGAACACTATTAAAGCCGCACCATTCTTTTGTGTATGCCCTGTATTACACAACGTATGACAAGATACGTATTTTGTAAATTCTGAAAACAAAAAATGCATTTAATGCGGCTGAACTAATACTAGTAGTTCCTGGCAAGTTTCATTTGTTTAATCATATATTACGTTTAACGGGCAACACAGATAAACAATACCAGTTTAGCCACTTTTAAAGTGAATTACTGCTTTAATATTGGTATTTATAAGCACCTGCCCAGAGAAAGCACAACAAAATTTTATGATAATTCAGTCTGATATCGTATTGAAATATCACTACTAATTTTATTGAAGACAGTAACTGATTATAAATGTTATCGTTATTTTTGTGATAACTTGAAACACAGCATAATATATTCTAAATTATATTCATTATATAAAGTGTATTATAACATTTACAACCAATATCGTAATAGCATATCTAGTGCAGTTTCATTAGGGACTTAAAGCGTTCATATACTAAAGTTTATATTAATTTTATTGTTACATTGTTTACTTTTGTTAATACGTCCAACGTTGGTGTTGTAGAAGAAAGTAATTAAGTCTAGTCTTGCATTTTATGAAATGTATGGTGAATACAAAAAAAAAACCTTTCGATGTTGAACATTTTTATTAACGTCATGAATCATTATTTAGCTGCATATATATGTGTAATTTATAAATCATAATTTATGCAGTATATATTTACTTTAATTATAGCACTACCATATTTAAAAATAGGCTTAGAAAAATAGGCTTAGGATGCACCCTGTTAATGGAGCAAACAACAGAAATAATTCCGGTCTCTTGGAATGCTGTTTCTTAGTGCATCAAATAAATATAATAACAAAGTATGTCTGAATATTACTGTGGAAAGAATAATATATGAAAAATGTTTATCGTATCTTTAAGGATATCTGCCAGCTAATACTGGGAACGGGAAATACATACAGGGTATACACAAAAGAATGGTGCGGTTTCAATAGTTTTCACTATTGAAACCGCACCATTCTTTTGTGTATATTCTGTATATCAGTTCCTTGTGTCCTATTAACTGCTGAGTTTATTAAAATTATTTGAATTATTCGTAAAACACAGATATCAACATAAACATTGGTAGCTGGAACAATGAATATTTAAATGTAGTTATATTTATATATTTGCACAATATGTATATATTACTAATAATCTCAAAATATGTCATGTAAATTATGTGATTATATAAGATGGGATAATATGACCGTAGTAATAGTTTTATGTGGAAACTATAATGTTTACAGGTCTAAGTTTTAAAACTGTAATACAAATACATTGTATTTGACTATTGATACCAGATATACGATACTTAGATAATGTCTTGTAATTCAGTTTTTATAGATAAATTTTCATCCTACAAGACAAGGCTCTTTCAATTACGACAGTTAGTTTCCTGCTCTAGATTTTAGTTGTAGTTTAAAGGCAGATAAGAATTAACAAACTTTAAAATACAGCGTGTTTCATAAATCCCTCCGGGATTTCGGAGGTCTGTAGCTCAGGAGCCAAATCACACACGGGGGATGAGAGCATGTCAGTGAAAAGAGTACATATCCAAGTTTTGAACCTACCTTACAAATGTTCAATATGTCCCCCTTTGGTGACTCGACAGACGTCAATCCTGTAATCTAGCTCCTGCCACAAACGTTCCAAGCTTTCTGTTCACCTGAAAACGCCATGTTTGTACACCACTGCCTCCTAGCGGAGAAACGGGTAACTACGCCATCGCATCTGTCACGAAAAAACTTTTACATTTCCTCTATCCGTTGGCATGCTTTTATCTCTTATATGTGGGCTTGCTACTGCATGGCCAAGCCTCTAAATCCCGGATGGACTTATGAAACACGCTGTATTTATCAGTGAACTTGAATGCTCCTGTTTGTGCATGGTTATGCAATCAAATTTGGATGTTATTATGAACAATTTTCATTTTATTTGATATTAACACAGATTACCGGTATGTGTGATGTGAAGTGAGTAAAAATATTTTTTCATGCAAATCTGTTCAAATGGCAAATTAAAACATTCCCACAATTAATGGAATATAACGTAATATTATATGCTCAACAACAGTAAATGATTGCATTATCCTGCATAACGTATTTATATGTTTCAAATATTAGAGCAGTTTAAATTTATCTACAGTACTAATATTGTAATACAAAACAGTTCAGTTTATTCATTCAAATGGTTTATATGTGAATGCCTTATGAGTCTCGTAGTACTGTTGTATATGTAAATTAGTGTAATATATATGTTATTTAATGCACTTGAAGTTACATAAGTATTGCTCAGTAAAGTATAGTTAATCGCTAGTCAGGGCAATATATGCTGACTCCGTGCAATAAGTCTTATTGTCCGCTTTATAATGGTTCCGTTTAAAGCCCAGAAGAAAAGAAAATTTTCAGCAAAACTACAAACAATATTGTGAGATATAATTTGTTATACTTCCTAGAAACTCTTAATACATAAGAATGTTCTTATTTCCGACTACATTATAAGACTAATCATATTATCATGAAGAGTGCTCAAACTTTACATATACCAATATGTAGCAGGGACATGGTAAGTGCGACAGTCCAATGGATATTTCAACGGTATGTAACTTACTACTCTGAAATATGTTTATATTATAAAAAAAATTACGTAACGTTTGAAAGTACTTAATATTTAAAAATGAACTGTACTTAAAGTCCGTCCTTCGTAGCCTCCTCTCAACTGTGCCTTTTGGTCATAAAGCTACAATACATAATTTTTGTCAGTATTTTATTACACGAAGGATCATATTACGTTATTCTAGGAAGAACAGTCATATTCATAATTTGCGGTAATATATTTTGATGTAATAACTCTCATGTATTGTATTGTGTATATTTACTATAAGTATAAATATATTTAAAACAACGTTTTGTTGGCTTTCTTATATTTAACATTCTCTCCACCATGTACTTACACTTTGTGCTCATTGGCCAATTTTGCAAACTTCCAAATTTCCAATGCGAAAATATTAGGTACATACACACATACACAAAATAATATTTAAAACAAGCATGGAAATGCCCGCAAGGCGAAAAACATCTAGCAAGTTCGCTGTATTATTGAACATATTTCTCCAGTTGTTCTTACAATTCGTGAATCGCTATTTCCCTATCTTTTCCGTCTGGGATGATATATTCAGACCTTCAACTGTTTTCTCCGCTATCTCTGACTCAGTCTTCATTCCTGTAATTATCTTTTAAATATCAAGATACCGTCTTTGTTACACTTCTCTCGCGAACGAGTACCTCGTAACGGGAAACATATCCTATTTCCTGGATCAGTCACGTAAAGTGCGAGGTACTCAGATCGTCAACTCTTTCTTAGGCCTCAGTTCGTAACTCCCCGGCGTCACAGTCTACCTCCATTATAAATAACAATAGCATAATTCTAAGTAGGTCTTAGTGCAATATATGTGTTTTTTGTGTCCGAATTTTATACAAAATCGGAACGTATTCACAAACTGCAGTAAATACCCCAATACCAAATTTCACGTAAATCCGTCCAATGTGGGTCGCGTTTTTCCATGCCGACAGACGGACAGACATGACAAGGTACGTACCCGCTATTCGCTTTGCCAACTCCCCCCCCCCCCCTTCCCCGCAAGAAAAAATGACACAAGAACTTCAGAGTCAAAGAGACCTACAGTCTTGCTACTTGGTACTGGATAATGACAACAAATGTGTCCTTCCTTCTGACCTCCAAACTATGACACAACTACTAGCTTTCAAGTTTCATGTATTTCATAGTGTAAGTGGTTGAATATTTCACAACATCAAAACAATGTGTAAAGTTAAAGTTTTATATATTTTATTGTATTTTTTTTCCGTTTGTGACGAAGGGCCCTCGCACCACAGCCTTAAGGCTTTTTGTGCAACCCCAATGATGATGATAGATGGATGAGCAGTTTTTACCAGTTTTTACAATTAATGGAGCACCAGTGGAATGAAATCGACAGGGGAAAACCGAAACTCGGAGAAAAACCTGTCCCAGTGCCACTTTGTCCACCACAAATCTCACATGGACTTGACCTGGGATCGAACCCGGGCCTCCGTGGTGAGAGGCCGGCGACTAACCGCCTGAGCCATGGCACGGCCCTATTTTATTGTAAACTTTTTGGGAAAAGGTAACGAGCCACTATTTTCAGAATCGAAAGAAACTGTCTTAACGACAAAGTAAATGAAACCGAACGACTACAAGCACGACTGATCAACTAACAGCACGATGACCGTATTAATGACTAACGAACAAACTAAGAAAATAATTTAAAGTCGACGGAGCACACATTACAGTTTTGAGCGCGTGTGTTTGTACAGCCCGTGTGACAGACCTCAGTGATCTTGGGAAATTTGCATGGCACGCTAATAAGGGGCACGCATTTCTGACTGTTTTTTTAAGAGACGTGGCAAGGGGCCTTGTTTTGAACCCAAACAGATTGTAGTGAAGTGGCTAGTCGGCAGATGCTAAGCATTTGTCATACGGAAACAGAAACAACTAAAATTTGGATGTTCTTTGGACTTCTGCCGAGTAGGAAAAAAAAATAAGCGTAACATGTAACATCACTTCTTGAACTGACAGTTAAAAAAGAAACAACGGTCACAAAATTACACCCACAGACATGGGACCGGAACCTCAGCACAAGAACTGCGACTATACAGCGTGTACCACGAGACCCTGTCTTTTCGATGCCTCTACAGCAATACCTCGACTTTCGCCGCTTCGAGTTTAGTCGCTTCGCTCTTTCGTCGGTTTTCAATTATAACCACGTTTCCAAATTTCGTCGCTTGCTTCGCTCTTTCGTCGCATTTCGTCACCACCGCGCGCCATCTTGTTTCTTTCGTCGTTCAGTCTTTGAACATAAGTCGTTCGGTGTGCGCTGTTTTTTGAAATTGTCCGCATTGAATGTCTTATATTTGTGGTTAAACATATTAATACTGCTTATTTTGTGGTTAAAATAACCAAACTCTTCACACTATATTAGTTTTGTGATTATACTGTAAACAGTTCACAGTTATTTTTGTGATAACAGTATAATAAATAAATGAAAGCTAAATAAAGGCTATGCTTCGACTTATGTCGATTTCGACTTTCGTCAGTGCTCTGGTCCCTAACCCGTCGAAAGAGCGAGGCATTGCTGTATATCGACTCAACAAACTGAGCAGGCGCTACTTCTTGTCTTCGTACCTTGCCCATCGTCTTTATTTAATCAACATAAAACCGTGATGGTCGTAAATAAAGTAATTTTCTCTATTCTCCTCTTACCACTTCTGTCTAAATTTAACACTGACTTCTCACGCACCCTCAATCTATATTCTTCTTTTGGGGCAACAGACCAAGTTTCAAGATGCCTACAGCAATGAAATCCGAAGATTCAGCACCGCTCATATCGTAGCCAGTCACTGCATACGACACTCAGCACCACTCATATCGTAGCCAGTCACTGTATACGACACTCAGCACCACTCATATCGTAGCCAGTCACTGTATACGACACTCAGCACCACTCATATCGTAGCCAGTCACTGTATACGACACTCAGCACCACTCATATCGTAGCCAGTCACTGTATACGACACTCAGCACCACTCATATCGTAGCCAGTCACTGTATACGACACTCAGCACCACTCATATCGTAGCCAGTCACTGTATACGACACTCAGCACCGCTCATATCGTAGCCAGTCACTGTATACGACACTCAGCACCACTCATATCGTAGCCAGTCACTGTATACGACACTCAGCACCACTCATATCGTAGCCAGTCACTGTATACGACACTCAGCACCACTCATATCGTAGCCAGTCACTGTATACGACACTCAGCACCACTCATATCGTAGCCAGTCACTGTATACGACACTCAGCACCACTCATATCGTAGCCAGTCACTGTATACGACACTCAGCACCGCTCATATCGTAGCCAGTCACTGTATACGACACTCAGCACCACTCATATCGTAGCCAGTCACTGTATACGACACTCAGCACCACTCATATCGTAGCCAGTCACTGTATACGACACTCAGCACCACTCATATCGTAGCCAGTCACTGTATACGACACTCAGCACCACTCATATCGTAGCCAGTCACTGTATACGACACTCAGCACCGCTCATATCGTAGCCAGTCACTGTATACGACACTCAGCACCGCTCATATCGTAGCCAGTCACTGTATACGACACTCAGCCAGTTCAGTCCACCTCCAAGCTTCAAGACCCACTTCCACAATATCCTTCAGTCACTTCGAAGTGGCCCTCGTCCAGAGTTTTCCCCACCAAAATTCTGTAAACATATTTTGTTGTCTTAATTCTACCTACATGTATGGGGCTGGTAATAAATTACGTGAAAATAGCGTGTAAATGATTAAGCAAAGAACCTTGGAACATAGCGCGTAGAGCCTGATCTACAGACGATTGATTCTCATCTGTTTCCAGCGCTGAAGCAAAATTTTGGCGGCCACAAATTTAAAGAAGATTGCGATATGGAAACAGTTGTGACACGATGGCTGATAACAGGACACGGACTGATAGTAAATCTCGTCACACGATACGATAAATGTCTCAAATATGGCTGGGACTATGTGGAAATGTGGTGGAACAGCATTACAATTAAACATGGACTATTCTTATTCATTCATTCATTCTGTAGTCCGTCTTACGACAGGTCCGTAGCCTCTTCATTCTGTAGTCTGTCTTACGACAGGTCCGTAGCCTCTTCATTCTGCAGTCTGTCTTACGACAGGTCCGTAGCCTCTTCATTCTGTAGTCTGTCTTACGACAGGTCCGTAGCCTCTTCATTCTGCAGTCTGTCTTACGACAGGTCCGTAGCCTCTTCATTCTGCAGTCTGTCTTACGACAGGTCCGTAGCCTCTTCATTCTGTAGTCTGTCTTACGACAGGTCCGTAGCCTCTTCATTCTGTAGTCTGTCTTACGACAGGTCCGTAGCCTCTTCATTCTGCAGTCTGTCTTACGACAGGTCCGTAGCCTCTTCATTCTGTAGTCTGTCTTACGACAGGTCCGTAGCCTCTTCATTCTGCAGTCTGTCTTACGACAGGTCCGTAGCCTCTTCATTCTGCAGTCTGTCTTACGACAGGTCCGTAGCCTCTTCATTCTGTAGTCTGTCTTACGACAGGTCCGTAGCCTCTTCATTCTGTAGTCTGTCTTACGACAGGTCCGTAGCCTCTTCATTCTGTAGTCTGTCTTACGACAGGTCCGTAGCCTCTTCCAAAGCGAGTAATCCACAGGATGCGATCTAGTGCTTCCTCTTTCAATTTCCAGTATCTTCTCTTTTCCTTGAAGTCATCCAGTAGCTGCTTACGCCTTCTTCCTCGTCTTCCCGTCATTTCTATCCTTCCCTCTAACTTTCCTTCAATCACGTGTTTCAGAAGGCAGTTTCTACGCAAGATGTGACCAATCCAGTTAGCCTTTCTAATTACAGATGAAAATAAAGAACCCAAAATATATGTACTGTAGAGTTAATTTCTGATAGACCCATAAGGTTCTTATGTAACTGAAATTCTCAGCTCGACGCACAAGATCGTATTTTAGAAGCATATATAATAACTGGCGAACTCTTGTTTTGATGTAAGTCCTTAACAGTATGGCACGAGAAACTTTAATCACAGCGGGCGGACCTATGACCGGGATTCGAATAGGACTCCTCCCGAATATAAAACACTAAGTGTACCCACTATGCACAAGTAGACTATATTTTCACGACTGTATTTTATAAGCATCTCCTTGTCACTGACCGTTTCTTCTTTTCGTCCCTAATAATCACAGACCTGCAGAGGCGCCACAATTTGCACACACCTTATAGCACATAAGCTTCATATTTTCACACACCCTATAGCGTACGAACGCAAACCTTGCTCGATGCGCTCAGATTACTCAAACAGTAAAGAACGCGCAGCTCAACATTCATCATTCAAAAGCGCAATATTAACATATTACGTCACTAAAAAGTTATCTACAGTGTGTGCCGTAAAACATAGTCTCAGATTAAATTAAGTTACAGACCAACTGATGCACACTAAAACCACTTTTTATGTAGCTTTATTATAATTGTTAAAATTGTTAAAATCACTCTACCATATTACTTTTCACCGGACGACAGACAGTACACTTCGCTCCCCACAAGACACACATATCATACAGACAGTACACTTCGCTCCCCACAAGACACACATATCATACAGACAGTACACTTCGCTCCCCACAAGACACACATATCATACAGACAGTACACTTCGCTCCCCACAAGACACACATATCATACAGACAGTACACTTCGCTCCCCACAAGACACACATATCATACAGACAGTACACTTCGCTCCCCACAAGACACACATATCATACAGACAGTACACTTCGCTCCCCACAAGACACACATATCATACAGACAGTACACTTCGCTCCCCACAAGACACACATATCATACAGATAGTACACTTCGCTCCCCACAAGACACACATATCATACAGACAGTACACTTCGCTCCCCACAAGACACACTATATACAGATGTACACTGTAGTACCATTCGTACATTCCCCCACAAGACACACATATCATACAGATAGTACACTTCGCTCCCCACAAGACACACATATCATACAGATAGTACACTTCGCTCCCCACAAGACACACATATCATACAGACAGTACACTTCGCTCCCCACAAGACACACATATCATACAGATAGTACACTTCGCTCCCCACAAGACACACATATCATACAGATAGTACACTTCGCTCCCCACAAGACACACATATCATACAGATAGTACACTTCGCTCCCCACAAGACACACATATCATACAGATAGTACACTTCGCTCCCCACAAGACACACATATCATACAGACAGTACACTTCGCTCCCCACAAGACACACATATCATACAGATAGTACACTTCGCTCCCCACAAGACACACATATCATACAGACAGTACACTTCGCTCCCCACAAGACACACATATCATACAGATCAGTACACTTCGCTCCCCACAAGACACACATATCATACAGATAGTACACTTCGCTCCCCACAAGACACACATATCATACAGATAGTACACTTCGCTCCCCACAAGACACACATATCATACAGATAGTACACTTCGCTCCCCACAAGACACACATATCATACAGATAGTACACTTCGCTCCCCACAAGACACACATATCATACAGACAGTACACTTCGCTCCCCACAAGACACACATATCATACAGATAGTACACTTCGCTCCCCACAAGACACACATATCATACAGACAGTACACTTCGCTCCCCACAAGACACACATATCATACAGACAGTACACTTCGCTCCCCACAAGACACACATATCATACAGAAGTACACTTCGCTCCCCACAAGACACACATATCATACAGATAGTACACTTCGCTCCCCACAAGACACACATATCATACAATAGTACATTTCGCTCCCCACAAGACACACATATCATACAGATAGTACACTTCGCTCCCCACAAGACACACATATCATACAGATAGTACACTTCGCTCCCCACAAGACACACATATCATACAGATAGTACATTTCGCTCCCCACAAGACACACATATCATACAGATAGTACACTTCGCTCCCCACAAGACACACATATCATACAGATAGTACACTTCGCTCCCCACAAGACACACATATCATACAGATAGTACACTTCGCTCCCCACAAGACACACATATCATACAGATAGTACACTTCGCTCCCCACAAGACACACATATCATACAGATAGTACACTTCGCTCCCCACAAGACACACATATCATACAGACAGTACACTTCGCTCCCACAAGACACACATATCATACAGACAGTACACTTCGCTCCCCACAAGACACACATATCATACAGACAGTACACTTCGCTCCCCACAAGACACACATATCATACAGATAGTACACTTGCTCCCCACAAGACACACATATCATACAGACAGTACACTTCGCTCCCCACAAGACACACATATCATACAGATAGTACACTTTGCTCCCCACAAGACACACATATCATACAGACAGTACACTTCGCTCCCCACAAGACACACATATCATACAGACAGTACACTTCGCTCCCCACAAGACACACATATCATACAGACAGTACACTTCGCTCCCCACAAGACACACATATCATACAGATAGTACACTTCGCTCCCCACAAGACACACATATCATACAGACAGTACACTTCGCTCCCCACAAGACACACATATCATACAGATAGTACACTTCGCTCCCCCACCTAAGAAGAACTCTCCAACAACATATCATACAGACAGTACACTTCGCTCCCCACAAGACACACATATCATACAGACAGTACACTTCGCTCCCCACAAGACACACATATCATACAGACAGTACACTTCGCTCCCCACAAGACACACATATCATACAGACAGTACACTTCGCTCCCCACAAGACACACATATCATACAGACAGTACACTTCGCTCCCCACAAGACACACATATCATACAGACAGTACACTTCGCTCCCCACAAGACACACATATCATACAGACAGTACACTTCGCTCCCCACAAGACACACATATCATACAGACAGTACACTTCGCTCCCCACAAGACACACATATCATACAGATAGTACACTTCGCTCCCCACAAGACACACATATCATACAGATAGTACACTTCGCTCCCCACAAGACACACATATCATACAGATAGTACACTTCGCTCCCCACAAGACACACATATCATACAGATAGTACACTTCGCTCCCCACAAGACACACATATCATACAGACAGTACACTTCGCTCCCCACAAGACACACATATCATACAGATAGTACACTTCGCTCCCCACAAGACACACATATCATACAGACAGTACACTTCGCTCCCCACAAGACACACATATCATACAGACAGTACACTTCGCTCCCCACAAGACACACATATCATACAGACAGTACACTTCGCTCCCCACAAGACACACATATCATACAGATAGTACACTTCGCTCCCCACAAGACACACATATCATACAGATAGTACATTTCGCTCCCCACAAGACACACATATCATACAGATAGTACACTTCGCTCCCCACAAGACACACATATCATACAGATAGTACACTTCGCTCCCCACAAGACACACATATCATACAGATAGTACATTTCGCTCCCCACAAGACACACATATCATACAGATAGTACACTTCGCTCCCCACAAGACACACATATCATACAGATAGTACACTTCGCTCCCCACAAGACACACATATCATACAGATAGTACACTTCGCTCCCCACAAGACACACATATCATACAGATAGTACACTTCGCTCCCCACAAGACACACATATCATACAGATAGTACACTTCGCTCCCCACAAGACACACATATCATACAGACAGTACACTTCGCTCCCCACAAGAAACACATATCATACAGACAGTACACTTCGCTCCCCACAAGACACACATATCATACAGACAGTACACTTCGCTCCCCACAAGACACACATATCATACAGATAGTACACTTTGCTCCCCACAAGACACACATATCATACAGACAGTACACTTCGCTCCCCACAAGACACACATATCATACAGATAGTACACTTTGCTCCCCACAAGACACACATATCATACAGACAGTACACTCCGTTCCCCACAAGACACACATATCATACAGACAGTACACTTCGCTCCCCACAAGACACACATATCATACAGACAGTACACTTCGCTCCCCACAAGACACACATATCATACAGATAGTACACTTCGCTCCCCACAAGACACACATATCATACAGACAGTACACTTCGCTCCCCACAAGACACACATATCATACAGATAGTACACTTCGCTCCCCACAAGACACACATATCATACAGACAGTACACTTCGCTCCCCACAAGACACACATATCATACAGACAGTACACTTCGCTCCCCACAAGACACACATATCATACAGACAGTACACTTCGCTCCCCACAAGACACACATATCATACAGACAGTACACTTCGCTCCCCACAAGACACACATATCATACAGACAGTACACTTCGCTCCCCACAAGACACACATATCATACAGATAGTACACTTCGCTCCCCACAAGACACACATATCATACAGATAGTACACTTCGCTCCCCACAAGACACACATATCATACAGATAGTACACTTCGCTCCCCACAAGACACACATATCATACAGACAGTACACTTCGCTCCCCACAAGACACACATATCATACAGACAGTACACTTCGCTCCCCACAAGACACACATATCATACAGACAGTACACTTCGCTCCCCACAAGACACACATATCATACAGACAGTACACTTCGCTCCCACAAGACACACATATCATACAGACAGTACACTTCGCTCCCCACAAGACACACATATCATACAGACAGTACACTTCGCTCCCCACAAGACACACATATCATACAGACAGTACACTTCGCTCCCCACAAGACACACATATCATACGCTCATAATACCACGATTCTATATGCCAGCACTTCCACAATCAACTGTCTACAATACTTTTACAACTATTATACAACGTTTAACAAAGACTTTTAACAAGATTTTAACTTATAATATATAAGTTTTAATGTGCCGTTAGACTATTTAAAATCATGTGATTGAAGTGACTGTAGCTTTTAGCAAAAAAAACCCCTGACGATGATCCTAGGATCGAAACACGTGTAGGGGTATAATTTTAACAATTTTAACAAATATAATAAAGCTACAATAAAAGTGGTTTTAGTGTGCATCAGTCGGTCTGAAACTTAATTTGATATGACGAAGATGCACGGTGTCAACATTGTGAAATAGTCTCAGATATTTAGAGTGTGTTAATAAAATCCATGTCCCTCTATTTTTAGCCACTTTATTGGAAATGGTGAGTTGTTTGTTCAAAATGAATGCAACATAGCCTGAAATCTCTTTTTCCCCTGTCTGCATGTCTTTGCCATCGCAACCTCCTATATATCAATAATGTAACAATACAATAGCCGATCCCAGTGGCCGCGCGGTCTAAGGCGTGGGTCTGCGGCCTCTCGCTTGCTGGGATTGTGGGTTCGAATCCCGCCGGGGGCATGGATGTCTGTCTGTTGTGAGTGTTGTGTGTTGTCAGGTAGATATGGATAGCTATGAATCAATACCAGGCTTAGTTGTTTCACATATAGCTACCTGTTCACAGCACACAGTACACAACGGATACAACAGCCAGGTATGTATACACATATACTTGATCTACTGATATACTTAGAAATAATAAACTTTTTAAAATTTAAAATTTAAATTATTTTATTTATATTAGAATTCATTTTAATAATTTACATTATTATATAATATTACAAGTCTCCACCCCACTAAAAACTGGAAGTGTTTGAGAGACACATGTTTGGAGACAGATTTTAAATAGATTTTATATAGATTATTATATGCAACTGAAACAGCGTCGTAAAATAACTTAAGAATCAGTCTGCAAGCCGAAGTTCTAAACAGGGACTTCCTCATTACGACAGCCACACCGCTACTGCAGGTACGAGCGTAACTACGCTAAACCTGAAGGTATCCAGTCTGATGGGCAAATAGGCACCTGAGACCTTGCGACTAATTTTAGTGCCTTCCGTCTGCACGTGAGGACAAAGCCCTCGAGCAGTGGCCTGACGTGACAGCGTCCTGACGCTTCACGCCCTGCTAATTAATGCGCCTCTCTCTTGGTTTCGCTGCTTAGCCTACATGTAACTCCACTCTGGTCCATCCACAGATAACTGCATGCAGGGTCTTCCTTTAACAGTTTATACAAATAAGTTATCGTGCCTTTATAAAACCCGAAACTTCATAACCGTCTTCACAAAAGCCAGTTAGTAATATGTACACGACGTTAGTATGTCTCCATGTGTTTGCGCCTTACAGATGTAAGATCCATTTTAATATTATCCTACAATATGCGTTAAGATCTTCCGAAAAATCATTTCGATCGTGGATTTCCAACGAAAATTATGTATTTGTTTCTCACTCTACGCAAGCCCCGTATCACCTAACTGATGTAATCACATTGACAGTATTAGAGGTAAAGTAGTGCCTGACCGATGTCAGTGGCCGTGCGGTCTAAGCGTCGGTCTGCGGCCGCTCGCTTGCTGGGATTGCGGGTTCGAATCCCGCCTAGGCATGGATGTCTGTCTGTTGTGAGTGTTGTGTGTTGTCAGGTAGAGGTCTCTGCGACGGGCTGATCACTCGTCCAGAGGAGTCCTACCGAGTGTGGTGTGTCTGAGTGTGATCGTGAAGCGTCGAAATGAGGCGGCTAGGCCCACAGGGGCTGTCGAGCCATTGGGGGGGGGGGACAAAAGTTGTGCCTGTGCTGCCATAAGGCATATGGGGGGAGTGGAGGTAGAACCAAACCCATTCTTAATCTCATCACTAGTTGAAGCTAAGTGGCCAGCTTCACGCATTGGCCGCTTTATCCCCGGTAAGAGGCTGGGCGGGTCCCAGAGCCCTTCTGCAGGCTGTAACAATGTTAGGCGAACGGCACGAATTATGTGGCATGCCATCACACTCATGTGCCTCTCTCCATCGCCTGCACAACAGCTGACCACTAGATACTGTCCACATATTTGCAAAATTTTTTAATCCACTCTAACAGTGCTCTTAGGGAAAGACTGCTTTAACCCGTCGACGGCGCTGCGGTTTAAATTCCAACCACTGCCCGGGACAGAGGGGTACAGCTACGGGATGGACGGTCCGGGGATCGAATCCCGGTAGTGGCGAGATATTCCGCACCCGCCCAGACCGGCCCTGGGGCCCACCCAGCCTCCTGTACAATGGTTACCGGTCTGTGCCCCAGGGGTAAAGCGGCCGGGGCGTGGCGTTGACCACCCACCGCCATCTAGCGCCGGGATTAAAGAAAGAGTAGAGCTATACCTCTACACCCCTCCGTGCCGTCATGGCACGTTATAGGGTGAGCTTTACTTCTGACATGACCATAAATGCATTCACGACCGTACAGTGCACCGAGGCCTGCGGCATGTGAAGAACTGATAGTCCGTACAGTGCACCGAGGTCAGCATAACATAAAGCCCAGACGACAGTTTATTACGCTGGAATCAGAAAAAAAAAAAGTTGACAACCACTTAAATGTAAATTCCCCCATTCCAAATTTTATCGAAATCCAGCCAGTCATCTTCGAAATGAAGCAAGCGGACAGACGGACACGACTCTCCCGTTATGAATTACGTGTCAGGTACATAATCAATATCAAACGCGTAATTTTATACAAGTGTGTAGGAAGATCCTATTGGCATAGTCTCAAAAGTGTGTAAGGACATTCGTGACGTCACAAGCGTGACCACCCCGTGTGCCTTTGCAGTGGAAGCACATGTAGGTTAGCAAACAGCCAAGACAGTGTACAAATCGTAAACTTGATTCCTCCGGGCAGCTGTTGAGGCGAGAGACCAGACGTGCCAACAACAGCGAACAGCAGACACCGAAAAGCTGTACTCCATGTAGGAGTACACAAAATTGTGTCGTGTGGTTATTGTGGTTGTACTGGTCCTGATCTTCGCTCCCTGCTAATTCTTATTATGGTAGGAAGGCTAGGTCACGTGATACGCTGACATATGGTACGGCGTAGACAAAAATATTGTTATTCCGTTTGGTTAAACAGACAAAGAGAAATGTTTCAAATTTTAATTTAAGACCTCGACGATATTTACACATTGTATTTCGCGCAAATCTTATATGGGTGTGAAACTTGGTCTCTCACATCGCCTAGAGTGTTCGAGAATACGGTGACATTTTATTCAGTTCAGTCCTCGTGAAAGCTTCAAATTATATAAGAACTACTGCGGTGTGCAAAACAGTTTGCTATCAACGGCGTAAAACTGGTGCTTGCCAAGTTGCAGGCTGACAGGAGACGGGATGCAGCGAAGACATTCAGTGATTGTATATCGCAGTCAACACCGATAATGTCATCACCAGATCATTAAACGTCAAGAAAAAATACGCGTTACATGTTGGTACAACATAAAATCGGCCATTTAAAAACTGACCTTAAATGACTTATGAAAAAAAATTCCAGTAAGATCGGCCATTTAAAAACTGACCTTAAATAAATTATGAAAAAAATTCCAGTAAGATCGGCCATTTAAAAACTGACCTTAAATAACTTATGAAAAAAATCCAATAAGATCGGTCATTTAAAAACTGACCTTAAATAAATTATGAAAAAAATCCAATAAGATCGGCCATTTAAAAACTGACCTTAAATAATTTATGAAAAAATCCAATAAGATCGGTCATTTAAAAACTGACCTTAAATAATTTATGAAAAAAATCCAATAAGATCGGTCATTTAAAAACTGACCTCAAATAACTTATGAAAAAATCCAATAAGATCGGTCATTTAAAAACTGACCTTAAAAAACTTATGAAAAAATCCAATAAGATCGGTCATTTAAAAACTGACCTTAAATAACTTATGAAAAAATCCAATAAGATCGGTCATTTAAAAACTGACCTTAAATAACTTATGAAAAAATCCAATAAGATCGGTCATTTAAAAACTGACCTTAAATAACTTATGAAAAAATCCAATAAGATCGGTCATTTAAAAACGGACCTTAAATAACTTATGAAAAAAATCCAATAAGATCGGTCATTTAAAAACTGACCTTAAATAACTTATGAAAAAATCCAATAAGATCGGTCATTTAAAAACGGACCTTAAATAACTTATGAAAAAATCCAATAAGATCGGTCATTTAAAAACGACCTTAAATAACTTATGAAAAAAATTCCAGTAAGATCGGCCATTTAAAAACTGACCTTAAATAACTTATGAAAAAATCCAATAAGATCGGTCATTTAAAAACTGACCTTAAATACTTATGAAAAAATCCAATAAGATCGGTCATTTAAAAACTGACCTTAAATAACTTATGAAAAAAATTCCAGTAAGATCGGCCATTTAAAAACTGACCTTAAATAACTTATGAAAAAATCCAATAAGATCGGTCATTTAAAAACTGACCTTAAATACTTATGAAAAAATCCAATAAGATCGGTCATTTAAAAACTGACCTTAAATAACTTATGAAAAAAATTCCAGTAAGATCGGCCATTTAAAAACTGACCTTAAATAACTTATGAAAAAATCCAATAAGATCGGTCATTTAAAAACTGACCTTAAATACTTATGAAAAAATCCAATAAGATCGGTCATTTAAAAACTGACCTTAAATAACTTATGAAAAAATCCAATAAGATCGGTCATTTAAAAACGGACCTTAAATAACTTATGAAAAAAATCCAATAAGATCGGTCATTTAAAAACTGACCTTAAATAACTTATGAAAAAATCCAATAAGATCGGTCATTTAAAAACTGACCTTAAATAACTTATGAAAAAATCCAATAAGATCGGTCATTTAAAAACGGACCTTAAATAACTTATGAAAAAAAATCCAATAAGATCGGTCATTTAAAAACGGACCTTAAATAACTTATGAAAAAAAATCCAATAAGATCGGTCATTTAAAAACTGACCTTAAATAACTTATGAAAAAAAAAATTCCAGTAAGACTTCTAAAGCAAGGGCCTAGTTGTGGTATTTCTGCGTTGTGAGGAAGCATACTGACCGTCGCTCTTTGTAGTTTCGGTTTGTTAGTTACAGGAGACAACACAACAATCGCTTGGCGCCACCTGTTAGTCTATCAATTATACCGACTGCCCAATGCGTCGTCTTGCAATTCGCGGAATTTGTAACGACGCCAAAAACAAGACACGTTGACGCTTCGAAACACGGAACGACTTTGATGATTAAAAACTTCGCAAAAGAAGAGCGTCGAAAACTGACATTTCACCGTCTAGCTTAGTAGAATGATCACGTGACGTGAAAATTGTTACGGCCATTCGTGACTGTCAATGCATTAACATCTCCCATCCTGTTAGCTTTGGACTCTGAAGTCACGGATCAAAAGACAGTCTCTAAGCAAGTTCTAGCAAATCGTTTGCAATTTTCAAACAATAACAATTACAGACTCAAATCGGCATTTACAAATAAAATTTTAGAAAATATACAGCAAAGAAAAGGTTAACAGTTCGAAACTAAAAAAAATTAACAGTTCAAATACGTTTTCCAACAGAGTTGTTTTCCACTTGGCGCAATATACTGTAACTGACTCAACATGCGTCTCAGGACTCGGAGCCTGTCTCAGAAGGGCATGTGACTGTATGGATGTGAGACCGCGGTGACGAAGAGAGAATTCAGCTTCCTGAAAGGAAATTCCTGAGACGATTATGTACGTGTCTATATACAGCCACATTGTACGTGTCTATATACAGCCACATATGTAGTGTATATATACAGCCACATAGTACGTGTCTATATACAGCCACAGATGTACGTGTCTATATACAGCCACATATGTACGTGTCTATATACAGCCACAGATGTACGTGTCTATATACAGCCACATTATGTACGTGTCTATATACAGCCACATTTGTACGTGTCTATATACAGCCACATTTGTACGTGTCTATATACAGCCACATATGTACGTGTCTATATAAAGCCACAGATGTACGTGTCTATATACAGCCACATATGTACGTGTCTATATACAGCCACATATGTGCGTGTCTATATACAGCCACATGTACGTGTCTATATACAGCCACATTGTACGTGTCTATATACAGCCACATAGTACGTGTCTATATACAGCCACAGATGTACGTGTCTATATACAGCCACATGATGTACGTGTCTATATACAGCCACATATTGTACGTGTCTATATACAGCCACATTGTACGTGTCTATATACAGCCACATATGTACGTGCCTATATACAGCCACATATGCACGTGTCTATATACAGCCACATTGTACGTGTCTATATACAGCCACATTGTACGTGTCTATATACAGCCACATATGTACGTGTCTATATACAGCCACATATGCACGTGTCTATATACAGCCACATATGTACGTGTCTATATACAGCCACATATGCACGTGCCTATATACAGCCACATATGTACGTGTCTATATACAGCCACATATGCACGTGTCTATATACAGCCACATATGTACGTGTCTATATACAGCCACATATGCACGTGTCTATATACAGCCACATATGTACGTGCCTATATGCAGCCACATATGCACGTGTCCTATATACAGCCACATATGTACGTGCTATATACAGCCACATATGTACGTGTCTATATACAGCCACATATGTACGTGTCTATATACAGCCACATATGCACGTGTCTATATACAGCCACATATGTACGTGCTATATACAGCCACATATGCACGTGTCTATATACAGCCACATATGTACGTGCTATATACAGCCACATATGCACGTGTCTATATACAGCCACATATGCACGTGTCTATATACAGCCACATATGTACGTGTCTATATACAGCCACATATGCACGTGTCTATATACAGCCACATGACAACTTCGATGCATTAATTTCACGTTGTGTTCACCGTGCATCTTGACATTAATTTTGAGTTCTTCAACCAACAAATGCACTTTATATTTTCGTATTTCGTTTCAATTCACCCTACACATGTTTCGGCCGTGACTCTGCCATCATCACGGTACATTGATAAGTTCACTTCACTGTTCGCTGGTCCATTTGGTATTATCACAATCGTTACACTATTTAAGGCTATTATTTACATTGGCAATCACCGGTATACAAAATTTCTTCAAGTTGTTTCTTGAAATGTCTTGGTGTATAGCACTATAAATTGTGAATATAGAGCGCTGTGTCGTTGGTAGTTGTTAGAAACGACACAGCGCTCTATATTCATAATTCATAGTGCTATACACCAAGGCATTTCAAGAAATTGTGTTTCTTAATCAGGGGCCCGCGAGCTGTGCCGTAGGAATCCTCGTTTTCACATAATTTTTGGGAGGGGTTGAGCAAAATTAGTAAGACTTTGTATAAGGTCCGCTGTGCCCACAAGTTCGAGCAACATTGATATAATTCGCGACATTTCCTTAGTCATTCTTCACTACCCTTCTCTTTTATTGTAACTATTTTCTGTACTGTAAAGTGACCATTTATCCTTGGCTTGTTCGGACACGGACACAGCATTCAAATAACAACAGCAGTAATGTTTTTTACCTGACACACATCTCTACTGTTTACTGCCAATGCGCAGCACTGTTGCCAACTCCTCCTCGGAAAAGTCGCTAACAAAACCCAGTAAAGTCTCAGTTGTGAAGAATATCAGAAGGAAGCGGAATAATATCGGAAAAATGAAAAAGGGGGACAAAATCGGGGAGAAGTTAGTCCGGGACATAAGCTTCATTCCGGGGATTGTCACCGAAAATCCGGGACGAATGGTCACCTCACTGTAATTATTAAAATAACGTAACTGTGTTTCGAGTACATACCGATATGTCGTGATGGTGCGTGCACGCATATGTAAGTCTGCGTGTCGTGTCAAGAACACGCAGGAAGAACGCAAAGAACTGTACGCAGTAGATACTGAAATAAATTAAACGAAAGTAATTAGCACAGGACTGCAGTTCATTAATTCTCTAAATAATTACAAGCAATTAAATACAGTTCTGAGGAAAGCAAGCCACAGATAGATAAAGTTGTTAAGAAATGGAGAGAATTACGTAATGATGACCTTTGTAATTTACATAGACCATCAAACATTAACGGCGAAATTGGAATATTGCGGGTGGTGATATGCAAACCGTGAGAATGGGCAGAATATTTGTGCAGAAATTGTGGCCAGCTGGAAGAGGAAGATGGGGGATTTACTGCAGGTGTGCACCCAGAATTTTTCGCTGGAGGGGTGCTGACCCTGAGGCTATATATAATTTGTTTGATTTTAAAAATTATGTTATAAAAATCATGTCGTAAGTACAACATAACACTGTCTGCAGCTGCATTTATATACATACAAATATAACTACATGTTCCATCACTCAATCACAGTGCCTACTTAGTTTTTTTTAATTTTATTAATTTATTTTCAAAATTCTAATGTACTGGTCATCAGCTGATTTCAGTGGCTGATTTCGCGAAGGGTAAAATCACGTGAAAACTTTTGATATCATATATCTACAAATTGTTTTTTTAATTTCGGTTTTGGGGGTTTGGGGGGGGGCTGCAGCCAGGCAGAACCCCCACCCCCCCTTGGGTGCATCCCTGTATTATTATATTGTCATATAAAAATGGTTTGTGAGCAGTGTTGAACCTTCATGTTCCACTGTCAACAAGTTAGGTAGCTGAGAGACGAGACTGTCTTGGTGTGTGTGTGTGTGTGTGTGGTGCGTGTGTACATAAAGAGTGTGAGAGAGATAAAATTCAAGAAAAAATAAATCACGAACTGCTTTAACATCAGAATAAGCCTGTACATATATAAGCTTTGTTAAATAGGATACACAACGTAAATCCTATCTTAGACATTTCAAGGCCTGCCAACAGCCATACGCAACGCTAACGTCTAACTGTTAGCTCGGTATGCAGCAGACTCACTCACTGTGCACCATTTAGCAACAGTCAGTAACTACACTTTTTTTTTTTAAGTCCTCCTCTTCTACCTACTCCGGTTTCCCGTTTCAGTGTCGAGGTTGTAATTTTCTTTTGATCACACTGAGAGACACACCACAATCGGTAGGACTCCTCTGTACGGGGGATCGGCTCGTCGCAGAGGCCTCTACCTGACAACACACAACACTCACAACAGACAGACATCCATGCTCCGGCGGGATTCGAACCCACGATCCCAGTAAGCGAGCAGCCGAAGACCCACCCTTAGACCGCACGGCCACTGGGATCGGCCAGTAACTAGACTGTGTAGTGGAAAATGGATATGGAGCACTGGCAGAATCATACTGACAGCATAAAACTGGAGTACCTGGGATGGAAAAAAAAAAAAGGCATGTAGCACTGGACTTTGTTCACCACAAACTCCATACGGACTACCCTGACATTGAACCTGGGCCTCCACGGTGATAAGCCAGAGATTAACTGTGTGATGCTGCGGTTAATGCAGATGCTCATAAAATTGCCAATGAAAAACAAAGCTTAAAGAAAGAAACTTGAAGGCATTTCATTCATACCAAATTAAATAATTACCCTGCACTGACTGCACTCTGCCACAATTATGACCTGGCATTTTATCCACACTGCAGACATAATGTGTAATGATTCGTATCAAATATGGACTAATGGTACATATTACTCGTATCGGAATTAGGCAATGGCGTTTAATGCACATCAGATGAAATAGTTATATTTCCATAACAGGTAACAAAAAATCTAAAAAAGTTTCTTCTTGCTGGCTCTTTTTATTCCTTAAGTGAATATTTTGAATGGAAAACAAGGGGTGATCTTGGTTCTTATAAATGGTTCATAAATTTGATCTCAACAAGTTTTGTTAAATATATTAAAGGTTATACAAACAACCAATTACTCTAGGCTTGTGTTTTATAGTTGCTATGATCTCTTTTATTAATTTTAATTTAAACTAGTTATCATTTTATGTATGTATATATTATAATATAGTAATAACTGCACAGTTTTTTAGAGACCGTTTTCATCACTTATTTATTGTTCATACAAATTAGATAAATAAATAATTAAACCAACAAATGCACTGTTTTTTACCACTTTTATTGTGGCCTTTTTTCCCCTCACCCTACACGTGTTTCAGGGGAAAAAACATATATAAGTATAGCATAACACATTTTTTTTTATATAGTTTTAAAATCACTTAATATGTAAACAAATTAGATACTTTTCATAGTTTTAATTGACTATGTGTAACATAATACACATTATCACAATGTTGACGCCGTGCATCTTCGTCATATAAATTAAGTTACAACCAACTGAGCACACTAAAACCACTTTTTATGTAGCTTTATTATTAAAATTGTTAAAATTATAACCCCAACACTGTTTCGATCCTAGGATCATCGTCAGGGGGTTTTTTGTTGAAAGCTACAGTCACTTCATATACACACATTTTAACTTATAATATATAAGTTTTAAAGTGCCGTTAGAATATTTAAAATCATGTATATGAAGTGACTGTGGCTTTCAACAAAAAACCCCCTGACGATGATCCTAGGATCAAACACGTGTTGGGGTATAATTTTAACAATTTTAATAATAAAGCTACATAAAAAGTGGTTTTAGTGTGCATCAGTTGGTTGTAACTTAATTTGAAGTTACACATTATTTAATATTATACTTTACATGGACAATTTCTATATCTTAAGGTCATTTCCTAATTGGATCTATGGAATGTATGTATATATATATATATATATATATATATATATATATATAAAAGCAATGACATTCTGCCCACATAAGGCACAACCCTTCTTATATTACCATGACTCAGCTTACTGAATTTAGGTAATAACCATTTCCTCTACCCTTCCTGTAGTGGTTACCTTTCTGATTATCACGGTCGCATTTCTTCCACTATTCTACCATAATTTGGTCGTACAGCCCATAAAAAAAAAACTGTATGTACAAAATGAAACTGAAAATAAAAGTTTTATGGGATGTTACACAATATCGACTGACAGATGATTACTGACGTTTCGGTGGAATATAGTGCCTCCATCTTCAGGGTCAAGCACAGTCTGTCTCCTCACATCCCACTAGAGAATGCATTACGAAACAAGATGTGGAGGAATTATCTCATGTTCCTAAAATGGGTACCTGTGAACTGCTGTGTTCATTGTTAGTTAACTCATTTTGTCAAGAGAGTGTACACACTAGTGACAGTAAGAGTGGCATATAATTAATGGTGCTTAGTGAAATGGAAACAGATATACATGCTTCACCTTCAGTATTAATAGACACGGAAAAATCAACGAAAACAACAGCTGTAATACATTTGCTGCAGAAGTTTCACTGCACACCAGTTTGCCTATTTACATCCAAATTCATGGCTGGCAAACTGCCAGTGCTTTTATGTAAATTACGAAACACAATATGTACATAGTGAGTAAACACTACTAACACCCTTTGAACAAACGGCTGTACTGCAACAGTACGTGAGAAAGATGCCATGAAATTAACTCACTAATTAATGAATTAATTAGTTATACAATAATTTTCTGTCCAATATAGCGCAACTCTGCGGATCACAACTTATATCAGAAACCGTTCCTGGGCTTGGAAAAACGCAATACCTTTTGTTACTTACTGAACTCTTCCTTCCTGTTCTACTTCGATGATAAAAAGAGGCTGCATGTGTTGCAAAATGCTTTTTCACTAAACCTGATGCATAAAATATAAACAATACTGTACAAACTAATGCTTATCAAACTAACGATAATACTAATGGAACATGAAGCAGGCATCTTTGTATTTGTCTTATAATTTGGATGTAATACCAAAAAACACTGTGGCAGCGTATTGCTGTAAAATGGCTAGATCTTAAATAGATGCAGCAATGGGCTATACTGCATTACATTCATCGAGACCTACATGATTAAGAAACACTGAGACTTCACTCGCACTTCACGTGCCAACTTACAGAATTTCCCCAAGTCAGCCGCAGAGTTCATGAACTAAATGACTGCCACATGCATAATTCTGATTACAAGTAGGTCAAAATGGCAGCCAGGGTAGTGCAAGTTGGTACATGAAAGTGCCTGGTAAGGAATGTGGTAGCACAAATGTATATCACATGCCACGACGGAGATGATTACTTCGGTAATTAGCAGGTTTCTAGTACTGCCTGCACAGGCTATAGATAGAATATGCACCACACAAATGTGGTTGCCATAAATAACAAAGGAAAGGACTGAACAGCTAGGCAGACTTCCAAAATGACACGCAGACAAAGTATGATTACGAGCCTACAGCACCAGCAACATGGCCGGTTATATCCTGAGCTGAAGCCAGGCAACATTATTTCTTTACATCGTTCTTCTGCCACAAATTTCCAAACAAACATCTTCTTCACCAACAAGACTATTGCTTATAAAGTTAAGTGACTTTACACACAGTACTTCAGTTCACAGTCACGTGACTATTACGTGAATGAGTTGCGTTCAAATCCTGCTCATGGCATGAATGTCACAATGATGTGTTACATATTTACAGGTAGCCTATTTAATGAAGCTGTCAGTAATTAAAACTATAGAACCTTGCATGTTTGGATTACTGTGAATAATAAATAGGAAAGGATGTGTAAGGGGGGTGATCATGGTCTATTTAAAGTACTATCACCACATCTGCCTAGATTGTGAGCAATGTAGCATCTTAGTGCCCACCTCAGCTGAGACATCAATATCCAATATATGTCAGAAGCACTGCCCCGTGAGTTAACTTGCTCGGTGGATCTCTCTGCGATATCAGGAAACTTGCACAGTGTGATCCCCCATCGAATGAAAACTAATACTGTCTTGAAGAGGACTTAGAAAACCACCACAATGAACAGACTAAAGCCATGTTGGATAACAATGTCATAAAGAAGGGAAAGACCTGATGACTTACGTAGCTTCAAAATTATTAACCAATTACAATAACCAGATATCCATCTACATACATGACAACACATATCAGACTATCCACCCATTTAGGAACTGAATCTATCCAATTTAATCCATCTACTGTATACACCTAATCTACCACCTCTGTATCTCTTCATCCATTCACCCACCTATTCATCGATCTAAGCATCCAATGCCCTGGCACTCGGCCCACATCAAAAACCCATTACTGTCATCTGCTCCCTGCACCTACTGGATATCAAAGCCCAGTCAATCTGCTCATAAACCAGTCACTTGACTACATTGCACAGGGTGTATCTAAAATGCCAGGAAAAATTATGCTTCTTCACTTCAAAGCAAAGAAAACAGTTCATATAAACATACGCCCAGAAATGATGGCATTTGAGTTTCATTGAACTATTACATTGAACAATAAATACCTTAACTACATAATATTTTACTCACAACTTACATAATAAATACATTTACAATACAGTAAAACCCCGATTTAATGTTCCTGCATTTAGTGATGATTATTTCATGTCCCAACAATAGCTCCATATAAACAATGTAACCTCCATTTAATGAAAACCTCGATTTAGTGAAATATATTCTAATCCCCCAGCAATTCATTAATTAGGGGTTTTACTGTACATGTTCCCAATTCAGTAACTTTTTGAGCTCTTGCTGTTTATCAAGTCACAATTCACAACAAATGCTCAAAACGTCCTCCACCTGAATCAAAAACCCACGAACCTGTCCGATCATGGACTGCTGCACACTTTCAAGGATCCCGGGGCAGTAGTGAATGGTCTGACAGTCACAAAAACGCGTTCCTGAAGTGCCTCTTCACTTTCAATTGGAGCTGAATGCACTAGGGCTTTATATGTCCCCACAGACAAAAATTTAACAGACACATTTTCGGGCTGCACCTCAAAAACTAAGTGTTTGCGGACGTATATTGATATAAACTTTTTTCCTGTTTGGGTGTGGACAACTCACTCCTCAAGTCCAAAGCATTTTAGATACACTATGTATATCCTACATCATGTTTTAAAATGTAGTATAAATACTACTACTACTACTACTAGTAGTAGTAACACCACCACCAATACTACAGTAGTGACTACCATCAACACCAAAACCAACTGTAATAACAATCCATTTATTAGTCAACTGATCACAGAATTTTTAACAGAAGGTACTGAACTCAGTAATGTCAAAATATCCTCTGTAAATTTACAACTCTCAATTCTTATACTAAATGAATAAACATGCCATATTTTCTCATTAAAAATATAATAAAATGGAGTCACAGTATGAAAGTCTAAACCTTTTCCAAAACATCCGAGGCCACCCGTCGCACCTTAGCTGTACAATAATTTCAACCTGAAAATTTTCTTTATATTAATGAGCTTGAAAACTATGTGAACGTTACCCCCCTCCACAACTATTTGTCTACCAAGATTAGAAGGACATGCAGGCTCTTACTCTTTGTAACAGAGAAAATGTGCGACTGTTATCTTTAGCCACGCTACGACAACCGTCACGAGTTTTTAAACTTTGTCATTAGACAGCACCAAGTTCAGTACACAGACTTGTGCGTCACTGTGCACACTGAATAGTGCTTGCTGTTATGAGAATTTATAATATGCAAAAAGTTAGTAACTATTCTGGTTGTCTAATAATTTTGAAACAAATCAAATCAAATACATTCAGAGTAAAGCTAAATTTGTCACATACAGTAAAGCCCCGATTTAATGTTCCCACATTTAGTGAAATCCCGGATTTAGTGATGATTTTTTCATGTCCTGACAATAGCTCCATATAAACAAATAAACCTCCATTTAATGAAAACCTCGATTTAGTGAAATATATTCTAATCCCCCACCAATTCATTAAATAGGGTTTTTACTGTATATAAAATTTTATGTTGGGTAAGTTCTGCAAAACCCAGCATAGCAGTCACGAAACATGAACACAAACCTGGTCTTGAACGGGTATGAAAGTACAACTCTGCATTGGTTCAGTACTTTCTATACTACCACGCGACACAAAATGTCACAAGGACCCAAATATAACTCACGCACCACAATAATTCTACTTATTTTGTGCAATTCATGTCCCAGCATTAACATGTTAATGTCATCTGAAAGCTGACTAGTTCTAATCTTCTATTTACATAAAGATGTAAATTGCATAATATAATAATTTTACCTGTTGTTTTGTACTGGTGTGATCCTTCATCTTTCACCACAAGGACAGAACATGGAAGTGACTTGGAACATGGTGCTGGCAAGAATACGTGGACCTAAGAGAAAGGAAATAAGAGGAGTATGGAGAAAACTGAATGGTGAGGGTTCATTAGTTTGTACTCCTAAGAAAATGAGGATGAATAATAAGTCACGCGATATTAAACAGACTGTTAACAGGATGGATTGGTTTCATCTGGCTCAGGATTGGACCAGTGGTGGTCGTTACTCAATACGGTAAACATTAGGACTTCATAAAGGGCAGGGAATTTTCTGACAAATTGTCTGTATTAGTTTCTGACGAAGAACTGGGTGCCATGTTGTTTTTCATGAAATCAGCACGTGGACTGACCAACTTCCGGGTTACTGTCACTGCGTTAGAAGAATCGGGAACATTTTCAGCATCACATAATCCTTCCATCCACAGCTCAGCTCCACACAAATAGTGGAATTTATTAATGTTTTATATTAATTGTTTAATTTAGGCATAGTCATCCCATCGTGTTGCTCAACTAGTTATGAAGTACAAAATCTGAGTAACACAACACTTAGCAGAGAAATATTATACATTTATTACAGATTCATTCATTCTGCAGTCCGTCTTACGACAGGTCCGTAGCCTCTTCACTCTGCAGTCTGACTTACGACAGGTCCGTAGCCTCTTCATTCTGCAGTCTGACTTACGACAGGTCCATAGCCTCTTCCAAAGCGAGTTCTCCACAGTTTGCGATCTAGTGCTTCCTCTTTCAATTTCCAGTATCTCTTCTTTTCCTTAAGGTCATCCAGTAGCTGCTTACGTCTTCTCCCTCGTCGTCCCGTCATTTCTATCCTTCCTTCTAACTTTCCTTCAATCACGTGTTTCAGAAGGCAGTTTCTACGCAAGATGTGACCAATCCAGTTAGCCTTTCTTCTTTTTATTGTATGTACGATATTCCTCTCCTCCTTGACTCTGTGTAATACTTCTTCATTTGTCACACAATTGGTCCAACTGATCTTCTCCACTCTTCTCCAGCACCACATATCAAAACTTTCCAGATACTTCTGATCTACTTTCCGAAGTGTCCACGTTTCAGCACCATACAAAGCTATGCTCCAAATGTAGCACTTTACTAGTTTATTACAGATATACAACAACATGTTTCAGCGAATTAACCCGGCCATCATCACATAGTCATACGAAACATATAGAGGAGTGACATTTTTAGGAAGTGGCCTCCCCTTTACAAATAGTGACTAAGACTATATGTTTTGTGCGACTACCTGACCATGGCCAGGCAGATTTACCGAAACAAGTTGCAGTATAACTATAATGAATATATAATATTCTTCTACTAAGTGTTGTGTTATTACCCCCGGGAATGACCCGGTACCCATTGTATAGGAGGCTGGGTAGGCCCCAGGGCCGGTCTGGACGGGTGCTGAAAATCTTGCCCCCACCTGGATTCAATCCCCGGACCTTCCAGCTCGTAGCAAGTCGCTATACCGACTGAGCTATCCTGGCCCACACTGTACAGCCTGTTTCTAGCCATATACAGGATATACACAAAAGAATGGTGCGGTTTCAATGGTGAATAAAGGGAAACCGCACCATTCTTTTGTGTATACCCTGTATAATTTTGCACACATATTCACATGAACATTCTAGGTGTCATGTAAGAACCTGTCGTGCAGCTGTCACCATGTGCAACTTTTTCTACACAGAGTAGATATGTACTAGAATTCAAAAGTGAGGTTAAAAACAGCGTTCAAGACTGCCAGAACACAGACATAAAACTAAGGGAACCCCAAAGAAAATATGTTCAGGGCTGATGCAGGAAATGCTATATCTAAATAAGGGACTATGATCAGGAGTGGTGACTTAAGGGTTTTGATACTGTAAACAATATCTTTACAGTTTACTTCCCTGTGTTACTGTAAAATTTCTTAAGTTACAACAAAGCAGATAAGAATCCACTTCTGAACAAAATCAGTTTCTGTAACATACCACATCACCTTCCTCCAGCCCTGACAAATGAATACGTATCATTACTGAAAAAAAATTATTCAAACAGCAATAGGTTGACCAAAACTAAAACCAATAAACCCACACCTCCTGCAAAAAACAAAAAAATACTACTTTCCATAACACATCTCCCTTCACACAAGACAACAGGCTGCCATAAGGAGTCCAAAGCAATTACTTATAATACAGAATTTTGGCTTTTTCAAAGAACTAACAAGAACAAACAAAAATGGTGTACTGTCCAAATCAGTAAGTTAATACTGTGACTGTACCACCATCATAAAAGCACAAAGACCACGTAACACTGCCAGTATCAACTCCAGCACCTGGTCTCTGCAGCTGGGGAATACAACTGGCCACCCCTCCCACCTGTCATCATCACTGATTAAATGCATGTCAACGAATACAATAATTTCAAGTCTTCCAGACCTGATGGCACTGTGCCCTGGCTTGGCATTACAACTGTGACAAGAGCAGTCCTTACCTCCCTCCCGGAAACTGCTCTTTATGCATCCGTCTTCTCTCTGGCTCACCTGACATAAATGACCAGGTCCCAGGAACATTTCTGCCATGAACCCACTGGACCATATTTCTAAATTACGTTTTTTAGGACTGGGCCAGACGGGGGTTTCTGAATGGTAATGGGAGGTGGGTTTCCTTTTGGTTTATTACTTCACGTCCTTTACATAAGCAACATCACAGGTGCATTGCTTTTCACTTTGGACAAAGCTTCTAACTTGTGATTACATAAGATGGACCCTATCTGTGGGGCCAATGGCACCGAGCAGTAAAACTGCACAGTGTATTACTGGGACACGACTGTGTGAATTTGGAAGGTGCAACAATACCTTACCAACAGCTCACAAACAACAGATTTATTTGTATACTGCTTATTACATTTATGTTGTCATAATGTGTTTGTCATGCTATATGAGCATTTGTAACCCTGGCTACTTCCAAAGATCTACCCCACTGTACAGGTTTCTTGCGCACGCATGCACGCACACATAAGTGCTCCAGTACTAAATGCTATGCCTTCATACAGTATTTAAAATGCTTCTAAGGTACAACAAAAAACTGAATTATCATACAACAAAATATTCAGATCTCAACAGAAGGATTACCAGGATGTTCACGTCTTGTACGATGTGACAGTCTGTCGCTGGGCAAGTAGTTCCTGGTGTTTCAAAGGACTGTAGTGGCTCCATCTTCAGTGTAAAGCAGTCAAATCCATCCTGGACCGCTTTACCCTGAAGATGAACTACAGTCCTTCGAAACATCAGAACTACTCACCCCAAGACACGGCATCACGTCCCCGAACACTCGATCTTCAGAAACACCACACGAAAATCTCAAATCTAACAAAGGCATTGTCAGCTTTGTTGTCTATTTTGCTTCATATTTTCTTTAATTTACATACACATAAGGCAACAAACAGACTGTACGCAACCACAACCACAACCACAGTTCACCGTCCAAACCACACAAACTACGAATACAGACCTCACAGTACTTTCACATTAATGATGAACGCTTATCACGATCTTCTCATCGTTAACATTGTATTAATTTCCCATATTATTCTTCTTAAATGGTTAATTACTTCCTTCAAATGCATGTTCTTCAGTATAACTTGCTGAAAACAAGAACACAATTACACTTACTTCAGTAAGCTAATCGAGCAAACTACATTAACTGTTTCTGCATCTCTGCACTAAACGCACAATGGTGAAACCACCTTTGTTCATCTAACCACTTCAGCTCAAAAGTTAATCAATACATTCTGTAATTTCATATAAAAAAGGCATAAAACAAAAACCACTCACTTCCATGACCTCTTTGTTCTCCTCACAGACAAGTCTGTATGATTCTGAAGTCTTTTTCTCATCAGATTTCATGTCCCATTCTTCTTTTAATGGAATTAAACTCTGTAAAATGAAATTAATATATCACTGGTGTCACTGAAAAAGTCATTAACCAACGTTTTTACCAAAATCATGTTCGACAGCCCATCAATATCTACTGATTAAAAGTAATGGTTCTTTTTAACCGCTAAAGTGTGCGATACAAGTTTCTGCACCACAGACTGATGTTTCGGCTTGTATATTCATTTAAACACAAAAACATACAATTTTACATAAATTATACAATTCATTTCACTGTTCACAAACCAACGACATGCACTTCACTTTCACTATTTATACATCAACCCCTACATATGTTTCGGTCTTATGTAAGGCCATCTTCAGGGGGCTCATAAACTACTTACGTGCAATTTCGTTGTTTTGTAAACAGTGAATTGTAAAAAATGCACGGTGAAACTAATATAAAATATACAATTCATTGTCTAAACATTTCCTGAACGAAGTTTGTGTCGATTCCCACAAGACCAACATCCCCCCCCCCCACTTAAACAGACACACACAGGTTCAATTCCTGCACTGCTCACTACCGTTTCAGAATATGCACCAACAATACCTCTATATGTGTGTACTCCATTCCCTGGCAGTTCTCATTGCATTTCTCATAAATTAATCTCAAACGTTTGAACAGTATTCGAAGCGTTTTCAGCTGCTCATAGACTTTGGCTTTCTTTTCATTGCTCGAATTTGCACCTTGTGCTGTTCCATTGGGTGGCTGAAAAGAAGGATTAAAAAAATCATTTTTTTTTGCCATTTTCCTTCCTAAAGCAAACAACTTCTGTAAAGTACAGGTCCCATATCTTGAAACTTGTAGGGGGAGGAAGTGGGGAAAGACAAAGGAAAATGGAGGTGCAGGATATGAGGCTAGTACTTGTAATAAGGCATGAAATTTCAGTGAAAAATACCAGTTCCAAATACATCGGCCACTAGAACGTTAGAAGCCGGCACAGTCACTCTAACGCAAGTGATAAATGCTTTTGCACAGATAGTAGTTGCTGAGTCATATACCCCGATACCCTCGCCAGTCGAAAAGCCACCCCATCCTACCGCGTTCCTTAAATACCTTCCAAGTCTCTAGTTACCAGAACTGACGAGTATTTACACTTCTCTACTATTGTACCGGGAAATATTTTCCCAGTACTTCGTTTGGTAACCCTGCCCTGGCCTCCGGCGCGCGCATCGTTCTTTTTCTTCCCCTCTCCTAATCCCCTCCTGCTCCGAGGTTTCCTTACGAGTACGCAGGTGATAGGTCGTTACTTCAATCCTGAGCTGACCTGGGGAAACATCAAAATTACGTCTCGGCTGTGCTTCTAAATTTCGTCTGGCGAGGCAGCCAGGGTTGGAGTCCGTTCCCTGGTGCCATGGTCCCATCTTGGCAGTTTTCTTTGGGTTCAGTCCCACGGTACCAGGAAGGTACTTTAGTTTGGTACGTATGGGCCAATAATTATTATTTTGTTAGTCACATGTAGCGCTTTGTGTGGAGAGCTATTGTGTGTAAGATGTAATTGTCGTAATTATGTTGCTTTTTATAATATATGTTCATTTATTCAGTGAATTTTGTTGTGTTGCTGCCCCGAACCCCAAAACTGAAGGGCCCAGTGCATGGGGGGGTAGTGAACTATCATTATAATATTCCCAGATACAATGAATGAGACACATGGGCACCATGAATTATATATATATACAATTAATCCAGATCTCAAGGCCGGCCTTAGGCCGATTGGACCAATTTGACGCAATCGGGCCCCATGCTTACGAAGTCCCCGCACTCATGGGGGAAATTAAACAAATAACATGTTTGAGTGATTGCTTTATTAGAAGTAAATAAAAAATGATAAAGAATGGACGATTTTAATTTTTCATCCTACCTTACGTTAATATACCAAAACTTAAGTCCTTTTTTTGCTCTGCACAACAAATTTTAGGGGCCCGCCAGAAGCATCGCAATTGGACCCCACATTTCCAAAGGTCGGCACTGCATATCTAAGTCTTTGAAGTGTTCTCTTCCCTTCTGGTTTTTTTGACCAAAATTATATATGCCTTTCTCACCTCTCCACGCACATCCTGTCCATCTTACCATACTTACTGTACCCTTACCCATACCATTACCATCCTGTCACTGTCTCTTAAGTATAAAACAAAACACTGCGATAAATACATACAGGATGCAAATAAAACAGGACAGCTCATACCTGAATGGCTTTTAATGCCTGGAACACCTCCTGAGTCCTCGATACGATATCCTGCACTGTTTCCTGCCCAAACCGGCACAGTGATGCTGTGTTGATCTCTTTAGTTGGTTGCTGCTGCTGCTGTGACGGGTTCTGTTGCTGTTGGTTACCTTGCTGTTGCTGCTGTGCGTTACTCTGATTTGCTACTTGCTGATGCTGCTAAAATTTTAAAATTACATCAACTTTTTTTTTGGTGGTTCACTGTATGATGCTGCGAGTATTGCAGATTATACAACAGTGATAGCAGGACGAATGGTGACTGATGAATTGGAAAGGACATGGAAGGAGCAGCTATGACTGGGCTGAACATGGTTACAAACATTCAGGTTGGGAGATTATTTGATGGGCTGACCAATGATCAAATCTGAAGCAAACAACCCGCTACAACATGGAGTTTGTGCAGGTTTTTTGGGGACAGAACGTTATTCATCTAGTGTTACACTCTAAGCTCACTTACTTCTTGCACTGTGTTAAAAAGTGGGCCGGGATAGCTCAGTCAGTACAGTGACTCGGTACGGGCTGGACGGTCTGGGGATAGAGTTTCAGCAGCTGTCCACACCAGCCCTGGGGCCCACCCAGCCTCCTATACAATGGGTACCGGGTCTTTCCCAGGGCAAAGCGGCAGAAGGGTAGAGTTGACCACCCACCGTCATCTAGTGCCAGGGTTAAAGAAAGAGTAGAGCTACACGTCTACTCCCCTCTGGACCTTCATGGCCTGTTCTAGGGAGAACTTTACCTCTTTTACCTTTACTGTGTTAAAAAGAAACTGGTATAAATTCAAGGACTCACTTGTTGTTGTTGTTGTTGTTGTTGTTGTTGTTGCTGCTGTTGCTGCTGTTGCTGCAACTGCTGCATTTGTTGTTGTTGTTGTATTTGTTGCTGAATCTGTTGCTGTTGTTGCAACTGCAACTGCTGATTCTGTTGTTGTTGTTGCTGAGCTAAGGCTTGCTGTGCATTTGGTTGCATTCCTACTCCATATGGCTGCTGATTCACCAGACCTACTGAACATAAAAGCGTAACTTTCTATAATCCCCAAGTCACACATTCTTGTCATACTTACAGCATGGTCAAGAAATTTTCTTCTTCTTCAAAACATCCACACCAACTCTTGGGCCCACACAGCCGCAATTCAATGTATAACAGGGGCTCTTTCTCCACTGTCAAAGTGACTGGGGCACGTGGCTGGCCACTCACCTTCATCTACTGCTGCAATACAGAATGAATGGAGCTATGCCTTCACTCCCCCATTTGCCTGTGAGTTGTGTACAGGGATAACTTTATCTTTACCTTTACTTCACCTGTTTTGATCCCTATGTTTTGCAACCCCCTCCCCCCAGAATCTTCATAAGGTCTCCAGCCCTGTAGTTCCAAAGTTCTCAAACTGTCACCTTTAATGAAGTAATGTTATCTATCGACTGCAATCAAGCAGGTTATTCGATACGCAGTGCACAGTCTCGTTACGAATCTTTCAAAGCATATAAAGTGAGTGCGTAAGGAAGTAAACATGTTCGTTTCTTAGTTAAATTAATGACACTTCTCATCATTCTTCTTATGCACCAGTTTGAGAAGAAACTGTGGATGAACTGGGAAGGATATGCGTGACCAGTCGTGGAACACTGCAACGCTTCTGGTGAGAGTCACTGAGCTGGTCACCAGCCCCACCTGTATATCCCAGACACTGTTCTTAATACAAACAACTTTAAAAAAATATACATATCTATTTCTTCTAATGAAGTGGGCGGGGCATGTAGCATGTATGGGTGAGGGGAGAGGTGCATAAAGGATTTTGGTGGGGAGAACCGAGGGAAGGAGACCACTTGGAAGACCCAGGCGTAGCTGGAAGGATAATATTAAAATGGATCTTCAAGAAGTGGGATGGGGGGGGGGAATGGACTGGATTGATATGGCTCAGGATAGGGTCAGGTGGCGGGCTGTTGTGAATGCGGTAATGAACCTTCGGTTTGCATAAAACGTGGGGAATTTATTGACTAGCTGATGACCTGCTAGCTTCTCAAGAACGACTGTGCTTCATGGAGTTAGTTAGTTATCTATTTCTTCTAGCTATGTTTCAGTTTATGCAGATTGATGGACATACAGCCTCCATTCTTTTCTATCTGACCCCGCCAGCTCTTTTCGCTGCGCTTCTCGATGTCTCCTAGTACGTGAATGAACTACATTTGACTGCATTCGTCTGGGTTGTGCCATAAAATAACATCATCCTAACCATTCTTTTCACATGGCCTAACTACTTCAGCCATTTCTCCTCCAACTCTATAAATACATTCTGGAGTCCAGTTTCTTCTATAGAAATATCACTTATAATTCTATATCTCTTATTGCTTCCCCTTAATACTTATCAAATAATTTTACATCCCCTGCTTGAATTTTATTTTTGATTACCTTCGTAAGGTTCCAGATTTTGGGGTTCAATGTCACAATCAATCTAAAATATCTCTTATACAGTTAATATTAATATAACAGAAAACACAGAGCAACAAAGCCAAAGATATCTGGAAATCTTGCCCACTTTCACAACCCTCATGTAATTCGGAGTCACTTTCGGTGCTGACAAACCTGAAGGCTTTGCTTTTTCTTCCTTGGCATGCCATTACATTAAGTTTGTACATTAGCAATATATATTACTTCTTTTTGGTTATCCATCATGCAAATATACTGTGCTTCTCTTCCAAATAGCCCTAATGGTGATGCAGTATAGTACTCTATTACACAGAATACGATAAAGAGTGGCTCCACTATTCTGGAGAAGTTCCAACAGATTTTTACACTGATCAGTCAAAATTGTTTCATAACTTTTGTAACAATGACAAAAAGCGTTATTACTTGGTAATTGTGGCAAACTTATTCTGCAATGGATGAAAACACTTTATAAACATATAATGACTTATATTCTTTACTATTGGACCGCCATAATTTTACCAATTAATAATTCCTACTTAAAATAAAACACATGCATCATTTGACAATCTATAATCCCGTGAACAGTGTAATCAGATATACCTGTCTGCTGCGTTGATGACATCAGACCTCCAATCTGAGGTGCACCTCCAAACTGATTTCTCATTGCAGCTTGCTGCGCACTTGGAAAGCCCGACGGAAATGAATGCTGAGGGCCTGCCATTCTTAATTATACTCCTTATTAATTCCAAGACCTGAAAATGTTTATTCCAACAAAAATCGCCTATAATTCGCGACACTACAAACATGCACTTTTTACGTTGAGGTTATGTTACTACCGGAACACAATAAAATACAGACGAAAGTTCAAATTTCACATTGAAGGAAATGCATTCAAGGATAATTACCTTGTATATTAAACTAATGGTGAATACGCCAGATGTAATATGCACTCACAGGTAACGAAACCTCGAAACAGCATAAACCATACGGACCCAACTTGCAACCTCCTACATTCTCTCCGGCTACACTCTGCAAGGATTTTGCGCAGCAGGAAGCACAAAAACAAAGCAAACACAAAACCGTGACAGGACGACTGAACCACGGATTAAACCTCAAACAGATTCAAAACTCCGTGAAAACGACAAATTACACCGCCATATGCGGCGCTTTCGTGCGTTACTGTAGCCGGCAGGGCTCACTGGTGGTAACGCATGATCATGGTGATAACTTATGGAACCATTTTGCCATACCCTCTCATTCACCCCCCCCCTTTCATATCGGCACTAAAACATATAGCGAATTTCGAAATTATTACAAACCTGCTAAATACACTTATTAGGAAATATTATTTTACATTATATTTCCTCTGACATATTTCTGCTCACATCAAAATATAATGTAAAATAATAAGGTATATTTATTGCCTAATATGTGGATTCAGTTGTTTTGTAATAGTGATACATTGCATGGAAAATGCAGAATACTAAGATTCAAAATTATAGTCTTCTGTGTTATGGGACCGTGTAGTCTGACTGGTGGGTACTGAGGTTTTGATCAGGACATACTGCCTCCATCTTCCGACTACCTGTGAAGACACACCCAGAATGCTCCCCCAAAACATTCATAACCATGTACCAGACTACACGGTGTCCTAACCCAGACCGCAATATGAATCCTCACCACTGTGAGCACCTCAAATCCTGTACCAAAAATTATACAGAACAGGTGAAGCGTGGATGGAAATGTCGCGTTGGGAAAACTGAATTACAGGAAGTGCTGTATGTTTTTTAAAGACACAGTATTCAATACCACATTCTTTTTCCAGCAACTGTATAACACTTTCTCAAATTTTGCCTCTCGAAAAAACTGAGGAACCAAGATCTGGAACACTTCCTGGTTACAAACATTATCAGCATAAATACACATTTTACGGTCAGGACCACACACGATGAATTTCAAAGTTCTACTAAAATGATATCACAAGGACAATCACACACTCAAAATGACTTTCAATGTTGAACATTCTGGAAGTAGAAACATCTGCCTCCACTATACACAACTGTCACCACATAAAATAAATTAAATACATATGCCATAACTATGATTACATGAAAAAAAACTTCATTTCTGATGGTGATATTTTCTTCACAGTACACACAACACTAATTACACTAAAGCTGCAGTATTGCCCACTGTTACACAACAGTCAACACACAAAACAACAACACAAAGTGTAATACAAAATACAGGGTCAATCTGAAGTCACTAAGGTCCCAGACCACAGTGTGCACAGACAATGACCACATGGTCATTCTTCATCACTTGGAATGACATTTTGTCACTGCTGCCTGTGAACAAGTACATGATTTTAAATGGTAATCCACCTCCCATTGTACACACAACAGCTTGTGCTGTGAGCAACACAACTGATTAACATGAAAATACTTGATATAAGGTAAAGCTGTCTCCATGTTTCATTAAGCACCACACAGTGAGGGTATAGAGGGATGTGGAGGTACAGCACCTACAGCTCCACACATTCTTCCCTTGGCACTAGACACAGATGAGTGGTTTGCTTCCTGGCCTAACCACTTTACCCTGAGCACAGACTGAATAAGAGGCTCGGCTGGCCTCAGAGGTCGTCTGGATGCTTTGAAGATGACAGAAAACTTTTCCCCTGCCTGACATTGATTGATGAATCCTTGGTCATCCAGCCCACAGCACTGCCTTCTTGTAAAGCAAGCAGTTGCCCAACATGTACAGAAGCTTCTCATATTACACAGATCACGGACATTCATTCTGGGTTTAGAACCACCCTGAGCCAGGTCAATCCAATCAGGAACATCACACCTTATGTAAGATGATGTTAATACCTTCCATCTATGTCTAGGTCCCCAACTAATTGAGTTGTGAACAATGGTCAGTGAACTGTTTTCTCTTCCATTGTTTCTCTGACCTACAAAGCAAATAATTTCTGAAACGTCTCATTCATGCCTCATGCCCTGCCAATCCCTTCCTTCATAATTTTGTAACCTTGACATTATTTGGTGAACACTACACTTTATTATGTAGTGTTCTACATTATCAACCCTAATAACACAATGCACATACTTCACACAACATCTATTACTTTACATTATTAAATTATACTTGCACACTAACTTGTTCCAGGAGAGAGCTGAGGTAAGTATACCTTAGTTCCTGTGGGAAAAGGTACAGCATGACAGCAAAGAGTTCCTTCTCTTTGTTAAGGTGTGTTCTCTTCTACTCCTGTTGTGACTTCTCCTACAGAAAAATATAATACAGAGAACAATATCACTTACGACATACAGAAAAAATTCTGCACTAAAACTGGAATACAGTAAAACTTATCAAACACAAAATATACTCACTAAAACAATGCTTGCCAAATCTTTTACGATTTGGTAATTTCAGTCATTTCGGCCATTAGGTTTAGGTTTAGCTTTAGGTTAGGTTAGGTTATTTATTTGGCATTTTGACACTCAGGTCTTAGGCCTTAGTTTGGTTTGGTTTATTTATTTATTTATTTGGCGCAAGTGATGTTATCCAACCAAACGTTACGTCCAGAATGTCCTCATTCATATCTATAAGTGAAAAAAATTAAAAAAGAAAGGGAAACTGTGTTGGGTAGATAAGTCATGGCTTGAATTTTATTCCTCACCTCCTTCAATTATCTGTATTATGAAAGAAAATATACTTTACTCCAAACCTTAAATCTTGAAATGTGTCTGGCAGTAGGCTGCAATCTGTAGCAAGGTGGTTGACCACAACCATCCAGTTGATACCATGTCTGCAATAGTTTCTTTTTGTCAGCACTTATAAGTGCCATTTCAAAACTCTGATCCTCAATTGTTTTAATAAAGTGCAGCATTACCAAGAGACCGAATCAAAAGCACCACACATGCCACTTACATTTTCCCTGCAATGAAAAGCCGGCATATCACTGATATGCATGTCATTATATTAATTTGCTATTGTATTTAGTCACATTGGTCATTAGGTTAAGTTATGTTATTTGTTTTTTTATCTTCAGCTTCCATAAAATAAAATAACCTGCTGAGCAACTCCTAGCTTCTCATGAGGGGCTCTGCTCCGTAAGTTTTAGGTCTCTTATATTAGGTGATATCAATAAACTTTCTTTGCAAAGCTGAACACAAATATTGAACAGTCACAGAAAGTGGCAACAAACTGTCTCCAATAGTACTGCCAACATCATGCCCTTCCCACGATATCCTATGACATTTATTCATATAATTCCAACTAAGTGCACTTGCATTTAGTTGGAATTGTATGAATAACATGCTCAATGCACAGAATATGAATAATATTCAGATGCAATGACCTATTCCTTGCGCCTGATCATGAACCCTCCACAAAGAGCAGGCCCTGGCCCACTAGGGGCTGTTGCACCATGGACAAAAAAAAAACTCCAATCCCTCACACTCCAACAGACACCAGCCCACAGATGAACACACCTTCATCCCTCAAACTGCTGCACAACCCAATTAGACCTTAAACAATCACATCAAACACGACAGCTCCGAGGTAATGGTGTGAAGATTCTGATGAGTTACATACCTTTAGTACAGATAGGTCTCATGTACTATCTCACGGTGCACAGGAACGCAATTGCTTAATGCTACCTTCTTGGTTCAAAGTCAGTGAGCCTGTCGCAGAACTCTTGTTCTTTATCATCACGTGAGACAACTTAGCTGGCATAAGTGCCTTTCTCTGCCATCTATATGGTTCTAAACGCAGTCACTCAGCGCCGGCTACAGTAATGCATGTAGTCACAGCTTGTCGCACCACAAGACCTTGTTTCCAGGGGGTCCATTAAACTTTCGGGGGAGGGGGGGGGGGGGGTGGCCTGGACTTCTTGGTCAAGATGGGAGGTATCAGTATTTTAGAAAATGGGCCAAAACAATTCGTTTTTTATATTACAATCGTACATCATAATAGTAATTATTGATTGAGGTGACGTTACATATGATTTTTCTATGTCCCTTTAATGGCACTATTTAACAACCTGCAAACTCACTCTACGTCAACAGATGGCAGTACTGTCTGATATGACATCATGCACACATATTCACTGATTAACGTAGAGGGTATGTTTGAAAACTGCGCTCAAGGAGCGGAGGGGAATTACATTCCTTCGAGCATAACCCAATGGCCTTAAGAAGAGACCTCAAAATTTACCTAAACAGGTGCATTCAATGAGTGACGTACTTTATGAGGACATAATGTGTCAAAAGTTTGAGAATACAGACTACGTCCTTCAACAGCGCTTTGTGGATTTCATTGCTCTTCTGAAAGGTCCTCTGAAACACAGGATAATAAAGATTGAAATAATCTGAATGGGAGGAATGTGAGAAAACCAAGACCCAGTAACTTGCATTACAACACATCCATTAGTGACAGCTATTTCAGGTCAGTTTCAGAAGAGATGAATCTGTCACTTTCATATTTCAAGCCTACAACATGCAGAATCTTATTTAGGAGCAAAGGATGAAGGTCATGTTGTGTATCTCATTCTTGACTTTTGCACGAAGTTTCCTAAGGCTGGTTCAGCCCAAGACACTGTTGAAGACGGCCTCTACAATGAAGAAAATATTTCTGAATTTGTGATGTTTATGTTTGTGTAAATAATGATGATTAAATTAAGTTACAAACCAACAGTGTGAAATGATGATTAATTTTGACAACAAAACCAGTACTATCATATATTTTAATGTAAAACACTCTGCTTGTCACTTAAAATAAGCATGCAAAGCTTGTATTTCAGTATTTTCTGGTCATCATCTTGTTCCTTTCTTTTTGTGCCAGGATGCATTATGTAATAGTCTAATCGTGTGTTACATACCAAAACATGCCCTTACACTGTATCCACCTTCCCACTGGAATTTGGCATTTTGTTTGAACCTGTAACTTCCTTTCTCTACATCCCCATCTTTATGACTTACAACATTTTTCACACCCACCCAAAATGTATTAATTTGATAACTGACTTCGTGCAAAACATTCATTACATATTTTACACCCATACAGTCCCTCACCAGTATGAATAAAAGTGTGGGTTGAAAAGTACATTCTTTTTGAACAACATTTGTTACAAGCTTCACATTTGAAAGGTTTCTCTCCTGAATGAACATGCATGTGTGACTTCTGGGAATAACTCTTATAAAAAACCTCTGCTGCACAATTCAAACTGAAAAGGCCATTCTTCTGTATGTGTGTATAAATGGTATCATAATGTATCATGCCTTGAAAAACTGCTGTGGCATGTGTAAAGTGTCTTTCTCCATTGCGACAGTGCCTGTGTGAAACAAGTGTGATAGATGCTGAAAAACACTTGCTGCATTTCTCACAAACACACGGTTTCTCTCCTGCATGTTTATGCCTGTGCAATGTGAGACCAATGCACCTTGAAAGGAGGTATGGCCTGCTTTCTCTAAATGCAGAGGCCTTTAACCTTTCCAGGTTCAACTCCCCGACATCCCACCACCAAAGTTTTTCTTCCCAGAAGGCTAATTGCCTGATGGGAGCTCCTCACACCGGTACAAGTAGTCCTTAGGATCAACATATCAAGGCCACGATAGCTACACTCATCAGCATAAGCACACAACATGTAAAAATGTTCATGTAACAGGTATACACTGAAATAAGTATAATAGTAGGCAACATTATTTACCTTCTAGGACTGAAAACTTTGTAATTATTGATTCCTGACATCTCAAAAGACTGTTATAGGTGTAAAATAAGCAAACTAAATAAATGAATATGCCAATATAATCATTACACATATATAAACCTTCATTTATGCACTTCTGTTCCAGTGAAGTAACTGAAACCACATTAAACATGTGTTGCCAACACCAACAGAGATTCGAGTAAAGTGACATCAACATCCACATACAAACCCAAAGCCTAACCTTGTTTTACACACACAGGCCAATAGCCTAACCATACATAGAAACCCAAAGTCAGTTTGTGTCATATGTGTATAATGATGATGATGGTGTGAATCTCTGCGACTTTCATAAACCTGAAATCCTCACTTCAGTGGATTACAATGTTTTATTTTCGTGTGTTGGCAACATTGACTTTAGCACTCATCACACAATTGGCAAAATTTGTATGAGACACAAGATCTCTGAAAGGCAGAAACCAATGCATGTACTATGTTTACATTGCCATTTTCTCTTATACATGGTACTTTTGTTAAAAGTAGCAGTACTTTGAAGTGTTAATGAATAAAGAATTGTAAACTATTAGCAGTTAACAAGAGAAAGAAGTTTCGCAGGTACATCAGCACATGTTGGTTTGTCTTTGCGCACTTATGCTCTGAAGATGGAGGCACTATATTCTTCCGAAACGTTGCTAACCATCTACCAGTCTGTACTGTGTCATAATCCAGAAGACCGCTAGCTCACTGTCTCTTATATTTTAAAAATTCGTTCCATGTCACACATATTAAAATGGCACGAATAACAAGTCCAAATCGAACTTCATTAACCTCACTTCTTTCGCACACCTGTCCAAAATGTCACGGATTATCTATATAGGTGTAATCCGAGTAAAGTTTCACTGTGTATCACGGATTGCTATCATAGCAGTTCATCGCTGTTCAACACGATCGACCGCACTTTTACAGCAAACCACTTCATCGTTCTTTGCTGTCACCGTATCTGCGTAAGAAATACCCTGTGCTATGCACTGTGGTCACAAGATAATCCGTGAGCTGTACGAAGTTCGAAAGTAGGCGGGTACTTTGTGTGATTGACGTAGGTTTTCCGCGTCCAATTAGAGGGCTGTTAATGTACTAGCAAACTTTTAGATCCATAGAAAGTATGTATTAAATTCTGACGAAACAAATTTTATGAAATTCTGTACTAACAATAACACTTTGTGTTATTCTGCATGTATGATGTGATATCAAGTTTAAGAAGAAGGAACAACGACAGTCTTTGGGTTACAAATGGCGGTTAAGTTCAACTGCAAAACATGCTAAATGTATTAACCCAAAATTAGCACATTTCACTTAAGGCCATTTTATCATATCATACAGAATTATTTTCTGAGGAGATTCATTAGAAACCATAAAGGTATTTTACATGCAAAGAAAATCATTAGAATATTGGATGTTACTGAAAGAAGAATCTCTTCTAGGGAAACACTGCATTTACCCGAATATAAGACTACCACTCTTAATAGTATTGTGTTATACATATAACTCCTATCTTTTAACTCATAATCCGTTATAGCTAAAAATAAGTCACTAATATTAACACCACATATTTCCAGCATTTTTATGGCCTCAAAATCATCCACTTCTGACTATGGGTTATATTTAGGATAGGAAGGTAACGGGAAACTCACTTCTCAGTGTAGATTCTTTTGTCCTTAAATTCATTGCACTTAAGCTAGTTAAAAGCTAATAAGCCACTTACAAATTGTAAAATAAAACATACTTCAAAATAAAACCCTCGTGCTGTTATATTTAAAAAGCATAGGCCTACATATGTTGAATTTTGTATCAAAATTATTGTGTAATGTAGATTTATAAAAATTGCCTTTTTTACCTCAATATTTCCATGCGCTGTAGTTGGTACATTTACATTTTGTATGTTTCGCGCGTATTTATGAACTGAACCATCATACAAACACTTCACTATACTCTCGTGAATCCAGTTTTGAGATACAGTATCACTTTCTGTTTATCTTTCTTTGCTAGTTTTTTGAAGTTTTATTTCCACAATTAACACAGATATTACTGGCTGGTGGAATTCCATTAGGTGAGTTATCGCCTTTGCCATCAGATGGTGCTGAAGACTCACTGTTGCTAGCAGTGTAAGTGGGAGTATCACCAATTACCGGAAGTGGTTCTGGTTGGTCTGTTACTTCCGTAGTTGTGGTGGAAATATGAATGGCAGGCGACACTTGTGGGCGCAAGTTTTTGCTGGCTGTCTGAAAGATCCAAAACTCTTTCGGATCTGGCGGCATATCACCATGTTGAATGTAAACAGGAATGTACCCCGGTACAGGAGGAAGCACTTGCCGGTGATTTGGTATAGCGCCATCTGCAAAAAGGAGGAACAAATAATGTTGCATAACTGATAGGCAGCGTCATAGCCCCGGGGAGGGGAGGGGGGGGGGGTTGAAGCGAAAGTTAAATTGTAGTACAATTTAACTTCCAATTCAACAGACGAAAAGTGACACCACAGGCACAAGTGGACAATATATGTATATATATCTACATTTTAACATCCTTTTCAAAACTACAAAAAGTGACACTACAAACAGTAGTGAGGGTGAAGACGGTGTATTTGTAAAGTGTACAACTATTAGGAAGTGCTTTTTAGAACACATTTGTTCACATAATAAGTGGCGAAAGAAAGTCTAGTGAGATATGGCGATGACTATATTCCTCTACAGAGGACCAATATGTGTACGTGCTTTTAAAATCAAGCAGTTGTGACACACCCTGAAGATGGCTTATCGATAAGCCGAAACATATGTAGGGGTTATTTATTTATTATTTTAAAGAATATTGTAGTGTTCTTTAAATAAATAAGTGCATTTGGTTGGTGTAAAACAGTGTTAATGTTCAAAAATGCTCGGTGATATTAGAATAAAATAATTAGATCCGTTTTACAGCATTCAATGTACCGTAGTGGGTATAGTAACTAAGCTTACGGGGGTGGAACATCGGACCTTCGATTCTGACAGGGGAAGAAGACTTTTCTCTTGTTTAAAACGTCATCTCTGGGGCACACCCAGACTTTTACTCAATGGCAGTGCGTTTTTTTCCGGGAGGTAAAGCGGCCGGGGCTCATAGTTAACCATTCACCTTCGTGTAGTGCTGAGGTTAAGAATGACTGGAGCTATATCTCTACTGGCCCTATACGCCTTTATGGCGTACACACATATAAATTTACTTTTTTACCTTATTTTTCGATGTAAACCATTGCTGCTAGTTTTAACCTAAGTCAGCTTAGCAGTTCCAGAGAGGGGGAATGCAAACAGACGGATAGAAAGAGCAGAGACCTTTGGTATGCGGATTAACTTCTTACATTTTTACATTAAACATTTTTCATGGCGGACAGCCTGTCGCGTTATAAACGGCTGCTTAATGATTGGTACTAAAAACAGGTTTGCTTGTTATGTTAACTTTAAATGAGTAAAGAAGTAGAATTCTGTTAAGGAATGCACTAAAGAATTTCGTTATGAAGAATACGACCTAAAATAACTGGATTTCTCGGAATCCTCACCAGTTCTGCTGAGAACACTGACCTCCGGCCATGAAATTCAATGAAGCGTATAAAGACCAGGAAGAGTCGAGAAATCGTGCTGAGAACTTCTGTTATATGAAGTGCGCCTTAGTCAATGCATAGACGAAACGTCTTCTCCAACTTTAAAGTTGTACATACCGTGCATGTTTGAGATAATCATATACATAAACCAACAAATATTGCACTTTTTATATGTATTGTCAACCCTACATATGTTTCGGCTGTGCTTTAGCCATCTTCAGGGGTTTCTCTTGATGTGTCCACTAACTGTAACTCTCACTGCACTGTCTTTGACTCGTATTAGGTTTCTTAATATCTAGGCATTATGCATTGTCTCACTATCCAGGTCCTATACACTGTTCACTATGTACACAGATGCACTTATGGTTGTGGTTTATTGCACGATTTTAGTTTGACGTTGCTTGGTCAGTTTTAGAACATGTAAAGTGTGGTCTCGTCTAGAACGTATCTGTAGCTTTCGGGTTCCACACTTTACATGTTCTAAAACTGACCAAGCAACGTCAAACTAAAATCGTGCAATAAACCACAACATAAGTGCATCTGTGTACATAGTGAACAGTGTATAGGACCTGGATAGTGAGACAATGCATAATGCCTAGATATTAAGAAACCTAATACGAGTCAAAGACAGTGCAGTGAGAGTTACAGTTAGTGGACACATCAAGAGAAACCCCTGAAGATGGCTAAAGCACAGCCGAAACATATGTAGGGTTGACAATACATATGAAAAGTGCAATATTTGTTGGTTTATGTCTTCTCCAACTGTCTGATATCCCAAACTGCTCAATGGATTTCGGTAAGATTTGCTACGACAATGACAACCCTTTCTGTACTCCTCACGCAGTATTATTCGGGTGATCAAGTCTACGTGAATGAGATGGGCGGTGCGTGTGACACGTATGGAAGACAGGTGAGGTGCGTAGAGAGTTTTGGTGGGGAGACCTGAGGAAAAGGACCACTTGGAACACTTAAGCGTAGATGGGAGTATAATATTAAAATGGATCTTCAAGAAGTGGGATGGGGGGCATGGACTGGATTGATATGGCTCAGGATAGGGACATGTGGCGGGCTGTTGTGAATGCGGTAATGAACCTTCGGGTTCCATAAAAAGCGGGGAATCTATTGACTAGGTGAGGAACTGTTAGGTTCTCAGGAAGGACTCTGCTCTAAGGAGTTATTTAGTTCATGACAACACTTTCCAAGCTTTGCACGAGTTATTTCGCATTGGAGCACTGAAACTTCTGATATGTAGGTATTTAGCACCTCAAACCAGTAAGTTCCTGGTTTTCCATTGGTAAAAAATTTTACATTAAAATGGAAATTCAAACAAAAAAATTTTATTAAATGAAATTCAGCATGGATGGATCATAATGTTTAAATGCACCTCAAATACATATCTGTAAACAAATTACAAAATTTACACGAAATAAAAATGCAGATCGAACTAAGATAAAACGGCTTAGATTGAAATACGTTGATGTGGTTTGTATTTAACGAGACAGAAGTAACTTAATTTTATCCAGAGTAGTCATTTGCTAACTTCTTTCAAAATCAGACGATCTGCAGGGTGATGTCTCTACTGTAGGACACCATCTGCAGGGTGATGTCTCTACTGTAGGACACCATCTGCAGGGTGATGTCTCTACTGTAGGACACCATCTGCAGGGTGATGTCTCTACTGTAGGACACCATCTGCAGGGTGATGTCTCTACTGTAGGACACCATCTGCAGGGTGATGTCTCTACTGTAGGACACCATCTGCAGGGTGATGTCTCTACTGTAGGACACCATCTGCAGGGTGATGTCTCTACTGTAGGACACCATATGCAGGGTAATGTCTCTACTGTAGGACACCATCTGCAGGGTGATGTCTCTAATTTAGGACACCATCTGCAGGGTGATGTCTCTATTGTAGGACACCATCTGCAGGGTGATGTCTCTACTGTAGGACACCATCTGCAGGGTGATGTCTCTACTGTAGGACACCATCTGCAGGGTGTGTCTCTACTGTAGGACACCATCTGCAGGATGGTGTCTCTACTGTAGGACACCATCTGCAGGATGGTGCCTCTACTGTAGGACACCATGTGCAGGATGGTATCTCTACTGTAGGACACAATCTGCAGGTGGTGTCTCTACTGTAGGACACCATCTGCAGGATGGTGTCTCTACTGTAGGACACATCTGCAGGTGGTGTCTCTACTGTAGGAACAATCTGCGGGGTGGTGTCTCTACTGTAGGAAACACAATCTGCAGGATGGTGTCTCTACTGTAGGACACAATCTGCGGGGTGGTGTCTCTACTGTAGGACAGAATCTGCAGGATGGTGTCTCTACTGTAGGACACCATCTGCAGGATGGTGTCTCTACTGTAGGATCACATCTGCAGGTTGGTGTCTCTACTGTAGGACACAATCTGCAGGATGGTGTCTCTACTGTAGGACACAATCTGCAGGATGGTGTCTCTACTGTAGGACACATTGCAGGATGGTGTCTCTACTGTAGGACACAATCTGCAGGATGGTGTCTCTACTGTAGGACACAATCTGCAGGATGGTGTCTCTACTGTAGGACACAATCTGCAGGATGGTGTCTCTACTGTAGGAACAATCTGCAGGATGGTGTCTCTACTGTAGGACACAATCTGCAGGATGGTGTCTCTACTGTAGGACAAATCTGCAGGATGGTGTCTCTACTGTAGGACACATCTGCAGGATGGTGTCTCTACTGTAGGATACAATCTGCAGGATGGTGTCTCTACTGTAGGAACAATCTGCAGGATGGTGTCTCTACTGTAGGACACAATCTGCAGGATGGTGTCTCTACTGTAGGACACAATCTGCAGGATGGTGTCTCTACTGTAGGACACAATCTGCAGGATGGTGTCTCTACTGTAGGACACAATCTGCAGGATGGTGTCTCTACTGTAGGACACAATCTGCAGGATGGTGTCTCTACTGTAGGACACAATCTGCAGGATGGTGTCTCTACTGTAGGACACAATCTGCAGGATGGTGTCTCTACTGTAGGACACCCGGTAACATGCATCGAAATCGTGGTTAAGGTCTTATCATTCCTGCATCGCATGCCGGAATAAAATTTCGGCCAGGAGACCGGCTAACCTGAAGGTTTTTAATTTTATTTTTTTTTCGTTTGTGATGAAGGGCCCCCGCACCACAGCCTTAAGGCTTTTTGTGCAACCCCAATGATGATGATAGATGGATGAGCAGTTTTTTACCAAGTTTTACAAGTAATGGAGCACCAGTGGAATGAAATTGACAGGGGAAAACCGACAACTCGGAGAAAAACCTGTCCCAGTGCCACTTTGTCCACCACAACTAGAGAACCACCGAGAACTATTCGCTGGGGGGGGAGGGGGCTGACCCTGAGGCTATATATAATTTACGTTTGATTTTAAAAATTACGTTATAAAAATCATGTCGTAAGTACAACATAACTGTCTGCAGCTGCATTTATATACATACAAATATAACTGCATGTTACATGACTCAATCGAAGTGTCCTATCTTATTGTTTTATTTTTAATGTTATTAATTTATTTTTCAAAATTCTAATGTACTAGTCATCAGGCGATTTTTAGTGACTGATTTCGGCTGAAGGGTAAATCACGTAAAACTTTTGATATCATAGGATCTACAAAATCTGTGTTTTTTAAATTTTGGTTTTTGGGGGGTTTGGGGCGACTGCAGCCCGGCAGCCCCCCCCCCCCTTGGATGCGCCCTTGGTTTCAACAGACGTGTTCTGTACACACCACGCAGAAGTCGCATTAAACTGTATAACCTGATTCAGGAACCTCGAAGTGTATTTCTAATGCTCGTCTTACCTGCAAAGTTAAGTTGGCTGATGTCTAAAATTGTCATCGTCAGTACTGCCCGCCAAATGAAGGCCCCTGGTCCCATGTTGGCTCAGTCTCTGTCTTGAAGCTGTCTGAACTGCTGTGAGCATTGGCCTGTGTTGAGTGCTTATATAGGGAGTGTGTTCGGCCGGTCCAGTTACACGACGGTTCATGGTACAGTACACAGGACATGTGCAGGCCTGTCAGTGCTACAGTACACAGGACATGTGCAGGCCTGTCAGTGCTACAGTACACAGGACATGTGCAGGCCTGTCAGTGCTACAGTACACAGGACATGTGCAGGGCCTGTCAGTGCTACAGTACACAGGACATGTGCAGGCCTGTCAGTGCTACAGTACACAGGACATGTGCCCGGCTGTGCAGTTAGTTAAAGAAAACAGTGCTTTAACCATCGTTCCATTTAACGTAAAATAGATGTTAGCATTTGTAGAAAATATTTGTAATTGTGTGGTAACAAATTCTCTCCACATCTATCCGATTTTTGACTATAACAATTTTAACATTTTAATCGTATTTTAGGAACTTTTATCCTTCCTCAATATGTTTTCAACAAACAAAAGTTTTGAACCTGATGATGACCTAAAATGGTCGAAACATGTTGTTCTGTATAATAAATGGAACGTAGTTGTGTTTGGACGCATTTTGTCTTGATCTATATTATAAATAACACAACGGACTGACGTCCTTTAAAATCAATGCAAAACGGTTACAGCACCTCCCATTGTAGCCCACATTGAAGTTGTAAATGTACAATCAAAGTTGTCGTTATTCATGGCATTAAGTCATATACGAGTAGTGAAAGTAGAGCCGTTTTCTGCATTATGTGGAGGTCAGAGGTCAACATCACGCCCCGGGCACTTAACCCATTTTACAGGAGGTAGAGGGACAATTACAGTGGTCATGATATGTATGTCCTGCACTTACAGCTATGTCCTTGCACTTACAGCTATGTCCTTGCATTTACAGCTATGTTCTTGCATTTACAGTAGTGTCCTTGCACTAACAGCTATGTCCTTGCACTTAAAGCTATGTCCTTGCACTTACAGATATGTCCTTGCACTTAAAGCTATGTCCTTGCACTTACAGATATATCCTTGCACTTACAGCTATGCCCTTGCACTTACAGCCATGTTCTTGCACTTACCAGCCATGTCCTTGCACTTACAGCTATGCTGTTACACTTACAGCTATGCCCTTGCACTTACAGCTATGTCCTTTCACTTACAGATATGTCCTTGCACTTACAGTTATGTCCTTGCACTTACAGATATGTCCTTGCACTTACAGATATGTCCTTGTCCTTACAGCTATTTCCTTGCACTTACAGCTATGTCCTTGCACTTACAGATGTGTCGTCCTTGATTCTCCATGCAACAGTCACAGGCTTCGCAAAGCGGAGACACGCTTTCGATCTCAGGCCATTCCATGTGGGATTTTTTGGCGGGGAAAGTGACACTGGGACAGGTTTTCTCCGAGGAGTCAGTGTCATTGCACCAGTTCTCGATATTCTTAACCTTTCGAAGCCTAACGGTTACTGTATGTACCACCAGTTTCAACATTCCAAATTTGTTATTCTGCACACAGAATATTCATGCTCTTATGTTTTGTGTGTACCTCAGAGGAAACATCGAATTTTTCCTTACGCGATGTTCAGATTGGTTTTTATGCCCGAGATGGCGAGTGTTTGTTTACTGCGCGGTACGAACTGGGTCTTTAAATAATGTGGATTAATTTTCGTCCTTAATGGGTTGATCATTCAGTTAACACTGAGACTACCTCCTCTAATACATTGACAGTGTAAATATATCACAATAAAGTAATTAAACATTTCAGATTCAATTGTCTGAGCATGATCTGGCAGTATCACTTTCCTTTACGGTACTTCTTTGGAATTGTTCCGTTCTTCGTCATCGGTCTCCTTTTTTATCTTCTTTATTCCTTTCTCTTTTTCTCCTTTACTCATCGACGACGAGAAAGGTCAACAGCATGCGTCTTCAAACTTCACGATAAAGAAGTGGTCAAACGTAAGATGGGACTGCCTCTAGTGCTCGCCGTTTTAACCGAGTGGACCAGCAAGGCGCGGTTTGCAAACCGGAACGGGTCTCAACAGGACGTCTACAAATGTAGTACTACTTGCAAATGGAATATCTCCTTGCAATCATTTTCATTCAATGAACCAAATACCTCGGTTATGAATATTGATCACTTAACATCTATTGCTTGTCAGAGTTTTGTCTGGTTTCTCAACAGTGTAAATTAGACATTAGCTTAGAATTATCTCAACATTAGAGTTTTGCTGGTTTCGAACAGTGTAAATTAGACATTAGCGTAGAATTATCTCAACATTAGAGTTTTGTCTGGTTTCTCAACAGTGTAAATTAGACATTAGCGTAGAATTATCTCAACATTAGAGTTTTATCTGGTTTCTCAACAATGTAAATTAGACATTAACGTAGAATTATCTGAAAATTAGAGTTTTGTCTGGTTTCTCAACAGTGTAAATTAGACATTAGCGTAGAATTATCTCAACATTAGAGTTTTATCTGGTTTCTCAACAGTGTAAATTAGACATTAGCTTAGAATTATCTCAACTTTAGAGTTTTATCTGGTTTCTCAACAGTGTAAATTAGACATTAGCGTAGAATTATCTGAAAATTAAAGTTTTGTCTGGTTTCTCAACAGTGTAAATTAGACATTAGCTTAGAATTACACTAGCAGAAAACTGTAGGATTTGATGTTCTCACAGCTATACTGAAAAAGGTTCAAATCCCCATTTTGAAACACGTTTTACTGAAATAAGAATAATTGTGTATCCACAGTGACCTCCGTAAGAGCCCTGCAGAACCAGCGGCGAGATAGACCACCCCAAGCGTATAAAATACTAAATTCTTTTGTGAGCTTCTTCAGTCCGGGTTCCGTTCTTAACTGTTTCACGATGAAATACTGGAACCTTCTTACGAGATCTTGGAATACTTTCTAAAATAATTACATCTTGGTCCACCGAGATGGGGGGGGGGGGGGGCGACCAACTACCTACACAACTGCACAATGAACTGGCAGGTAAATGCACTTCTGCATATCTCGTGGAATATTGTGTGATTGACAGTAACAGGAGGCAGTGCAATGGCTCAGGCTGTTAGTCTCCGGCCTCTCACCGTAGAGGCCCGGGTTCGATCCCCGGTAAATCCATGTGGGATTTGTGGTGGACAAAGTGGCACTGGGACAGGTTTTTCTCCAAGTACTTCGGTTGTCCTCTGTCAATTTCATTCCACCGGTGCTCCATTACACGGCAAAGCGAAAAAAAAACTAATCATCTTTGTCACAGGGTTCCACAATTAGCCTCAAGGCTGCGCTGCGTCCGTAGCATCTGCTGCGGGGCCCTTCACCACAAATAAAAAAAACTGTAAGAAAGTAACGCAAACGGGAAGCATTACTGCAGGCTTTCCCATTGCCGGGACATGCCCTGTCTTGTGTAAGCAGTACTGCAGGCTTTCCCATTGCCGGTGACATGCCCTGTCTTGTGTAAGCAGTACTGCAAGCTTTCCCATTGCCGGTGACATGCCCTGTCTTGTTTAAGCAGTACTGCAAGCTTTCCCATTGCCGGTGACATGCCCTGTCTTGTGTAAGCAGTACTGCAGGCTTTCCCATTGCCGGTGACATGCCCTGTCTTGTGTAAGCAGTACTGTAGGCTTTCCCATTGCCGGTGACATGCCCTGTCTTGTGTAAGCAGTACTGCAGGCTTTCCCAGTGCCGGTGACATGCCCCGTCTTGTGTAAGCAGTACTGCAGGCTTTCCAGTGCCGGTGACATGCCCTGTCTTGTGTAAGCAGTACTGCAGGCTTTCCCAGTGCCGGTGACATGCCCTGTCTTGTGTAAGCAGTACTGCAGGCTTTCCCAGTGCCGGTGACATGCCCTGTCTTGTGTAAGCAGTACTGCAGGCTTTCCCAGTGCCGGTGACATGCCCTGTCTTGTGTAAGCAGTCACAATTATTCTAGCTTGAAGCATTGCCACTATATTGAACAGGAAATTAACAAAGTAAGAACAAAGCTTACGTACAGTCATGCACACTCTTACGTACAGTCACGCACACTCTTACGTACAGTCACGCACACTCTTACGTACAGTCACGCACACTCTTACGTACAGTCACGCACACTCTTACGTACAGTCACGCACACTCTTACGTACAGTCATACACTCTCTTACGTACAGTCATGCACACTCTTAGTACAGTCATGCACACTCTTACGTACAGTCATGCACACTCTTACGTACAGTCATGCACACTCTTACGTACAGTCATGCACACTCTTACGTACAGTCATGCACACTCTTACGTACAGTCATGCACACTCTTACGTACAGTCATACACTCTTTTACGTACAGTCACGCACACTCTTACGTACAGTCACGCACACTCTTACGTACAGTCATGCACACTCTTACGTACAGACATGCACACTCTTACGTACAGTCATACACTCTCTTACGTACAGTCATGCACACTCTTACGTACAGTCATGCACACTCTTACGTACAGTCATGCACACTCTTACGTACAGTCATGCACACTCTTACGTACAGTCATGCACACTCTTACGTACAGTCATGCACACTCTTACGTACAGACATGCACACTCTTACGTACAGTCATACACTCTCTTACGTACAGTCATGCACACTCTTACGTACAGTCATGCACACTCTTACGTACAGTCATGCACACTCTTACGTACAGTCATGCACACTCTTACGTACAGTCATGCACACTCTTACGTACAGTCATGCACACTCTTACGTACAGTCATGCACACTCTTACGTACAGTCATGCACACTCTACACTCACTTGTGACAGAAATATCACACCTTCTTCACCAGTGCGAGACTTGAGGTTCTGACAGTTGCTGTAACCAACTGCTGGTTATTATCAGATGTGTTCGCGACTGTGCTTCCTAACCAAAAGCACACAAACGTTTCAGGGTTGGGCGCCATTACTGCTGCAGGGAAAGGAAAGAGAATGGATAGAGCTGGCTTCTCTTTAAGTAGAAGGAAACAGAGACAATTGCTAAAATATAACTAAAATAAATCTTTCACGATGTGTTCACCGTGCATCTTGACATTAATTTCCGTTGTGTTCACCGTGCATCTTGACATTAATTTCACGTTGTGTTCACCGTGCATCTTGACATTAATTTCACGATGTGTTCACCGTGCATCTTGACATTAATTTCACGTTGTGTTCACCGTGCATCTTGACATTAATTTCACGTTGTGTTCACCGTGCATCTTGACATTAATTTCACGTTGTGTTCACCGTGCATCTTGACATTAATTTCACGTTGTGTTCACCGTGCATCTTGACATTAATTTCACGCTGTGTTCATCGTGCATCTTGACATTAATTTCACGTTGTGTTCACCGTGCATCTTGACATTAATTTCACGCTGTGTTCACCGTGCATCTTGACATTAATTTCACGTTGTGTTCACCGTGCATCTTGACATTAATTTCACGTTGTGTTCACCGTGCATCTTGACATTAATTTCACGTTGTGTTCACCGTGCATCTTGACATTAATTTCACGTTGTGTTCACCGTGCATCTTGACATTAATTTCACGTTGTGTTCACCGTGCATCTTGACATTAATTTCACGCTGTGTTCACCGTGCATCTTGACATTAATTTTCAGTTCTTCAACCAACAAATGCACTTTTTATTTCTGTTTAATTCACCCTACACATGTTTCGACCGTAACTCTGCCATCATCACGGTACACTGATAAGTTCGCTTCACTGTTCACCGGTCCATTTGGTATTTTGACAACCGTTACACTGTTTGAAGCAATTTTTACGAAAGAAAGGTGCATTCGTTGGTTAAGAAACTGAAAATTAAAATAAATCTTTTCAAAGTGCACGAAGATAGGGTGCAGGAGGAAAGGAGAAGGTGCCGAAGCAGAAGAGGAGAGAGAGAGAGAGAAAATAACGCTTTCGGCTTCGATTAAAGATGTTCTTGTTACGTTGTTTCTTAAATGGACGTAATTAGCACGAGGGGACACGCGCTACAAGCCGGAAGGTCGCGGGTTCAATCCCCGATGCTCTCATTGTATTTTTTCATTGACATAATCCTTTCGGTAGCACGATGGCCCTGGGGTCGACTCAGCCCCTAACAGAAATGAGTACCAGGAACATTTCCTGGTGGGTAAAGGCGGCCGGTGCGTAGGGCTGACAACCTTACCACCTTCATGTGCCGACTGTCTATAAATCTGGGAGCCTTAATCTCCTGGAACCGTAAGGGCCTGTTCAGGTCTGTAATGGGATTGCTTTAATTAGCACGTCGATAGGAATAGAGTTTTACGTGGAAACAAAGTACTGAGGAGAATGTGTGGGCGAAAGAGGCATGAAGTAAAGAGCAGATGAAGAATATTAGAGCAGTAGTGCAAGTAGATCAGGAAGGAAAGTGGATATAACGGACAAACGATATTAAATGTTCATGTCGATGTGCTGTAAAAAGCAAAGCGGTGTGTCTGCAGAACTGCAGGCAGTGTGTGTGGTGTGTGTCGAGTCTGTAGAACTGCAGGCAGTGTGTGTGGTGTGTGTCGAGTCTGTAGAACTGCAGGCAGTGTGTGTGGTGTGTGTCGAGTCTGTAGAACTGCAGGCAGTGTGTGTGGTGTGTGTCGAGTCTGTAGAACTGTAGACAGTGTGTGTGGTGTGTGTCGAGTCTGTAGAACTGCAGGTAGTGTGTGTGGTGTGTGTCGAGTCTGTAGAACTGTAGACAGTGTGTGTGGTGTGTGTCGTGTCTGTAGAACTGCAGGCAGTGTGATGTGGTGTGTGTCGAGTCTGTCCGGACGGTACCTTCCAGATCTACGGTTGTCTTCTTCCAAAACATCACCTAATCACACTTCATAATCACCTTCCATCATCATCACCTCACTCCACGCTACATTGTCTGAAGTATCATCAAGTGCTGATTACAGAGTCTGTGAGTGTTCCTTCTCTTGACAGGACATATATCAAAACACAGGCACATCGAAGAAATATATATTCATTTCACACATTACAGAAACAATTGTTCGGACATTATGTAAAATGAAACATTTGTGCAGTGACTTCATTAAAATAATTGAATTTGGCCCTTTTCGTTTCCTGGATGCCGAGTCAATTTTCAGTTTCATTTCATGGATCCGCGATAATCTAATTGGGGAGAGCCGAGCTGCTTGTGAAGAGCCACAGATGCTAATCCACTGCAGGCTGGGCGTCTAAATTGACTGTAGGTGCGGTCTGCATATCTGAAACGTCCAGTGTATGATAACTGTTACATAAATGTGCACAAACACTTTCGGAAATGGAATGGGTAAAACGTTCCTGAGCACACAGTACTGAGAAGAATATTTGAACCAAGACTCGCGATTTATAATAAACGCTTGGCATTAGAATTAATACTTTAACAATGGGGGGCAGGCGGTGGCGTAGTTGTTTGAGGCACTGCGCTACAAGCCGGAAGGTCGCGGGTTCGATTCCCGATGGTGTCATTGGAATTTTTCATTGACATAATCCTTCCGGTCGCACTATGGCCCTGGAGTCGACTCAGCCTCTAACAGAAATGAGTACCAGGAGTATTTCCTGGGGGTAAAGGCGGCCGGTGCGTGGGGCTGACAACCTTACCACCTTCATGTGCCGATTGTCTGAAAAATCTGGGACCCTCATCCTCCTGGAACCCTAAGGGACTGTCCAGGACTGTAATGGGATTGCTTTACCGTTTGCCCAGTATAAATAAAAGATTGTCATTATTTTCAAATAATGTATTATAAACTTACCATCAGGCACTGAAACTGGTAGGTAGATGACGCGGTTAGCGAAGCCTTCAGGCTTCAGAACTGCGACGCCGTAGGAGCACGGCGTCAGTAGGTCTTCAAGGAATGAGTTTTTCTGAACTCCGCCGTAATTGCCACTTACAGCATTAACAGCCATTGCAGAATACGGAGCATCGAGTTCGACGTCGACGATCTGTCCAACTTGAAGACCCCTTGGTACCTCAACCAAGAGTTTTACTGGAATTTCATCACTGTGGCAGTGATACGCTAACCGGTCCGGTGAAGAAACGTAACCAATTTCATTTTTGTTGTGGCATCTGAAGAATCTGAACTTGTTGAGTTCATCTGATGCCGTATTGTAGTATTCTTGGATATTTTCTGGAGGGTTGAGGATGTTTTTAAAATTTAAGGTAGGATAATTGGCTCCCGATTTTTCCTTGATGATACTTCGGCACTGAGAATGAATAAATGTTTTTTCTGAAAAATCTGAAGGATTTTGGGAAATTTTGCTGGATTGCTGTGAGTTGACATCCGTTGCAACAATGACTGGGTCTTTGGGTACATTACGAGACACAATGTCTGATACTTCATTTTGAGGAATTACAGGTATTGACAATACTGTAGAATCAGTCTGAGGAATATACTCTGCAGGATTTTTAAGTTTTGCAGGTATAGGTGGAGCCTGAAGGCCATTCGCAGAAACAAGTGGTATTTGTGGAGAATTTACAGGGGAATCCACAGGCACGGACGGGGCATGTTCCTGCGGGACATTTGCAGGAACATTATTAACAGGATCAACGAGAACCTGAGAATTCTGAGTAACAATGGGTACATTTGGGGAATTTGCATAATGAAACTCAGGCACGATTGTAACCAGTGGCACATTTGGGGAAACAACTGATACTTGTGGGATATTTGTACGAACGTTTTCGGGTACTAAGGGAACCTGAGAATTTTGAGAAATGATTGGCCATTGTGGAGAATTTGAGTAAGAAACTTCAGGTAGAATCGAAACTTGCGGGTCCGTCTGGGGAACATTATCTACCTGTGAGAAAATTGTATTAATATTTTGAGGAATCACTGCCACTTTTGGTGCATTCTGAGAAACAATTGGTAATTTGGGGGCAATTCCATTATTATGTCCGAAAGCTGAAGAGACGAGGGGAGCATTCGTGTGGGCAGGTGTCACTACCGGAGACAAGAATGGGATTTGTGGGCTATGTTGCGGACCTACAAGTACAGGTACGGCTGGAACGTATCCTACAGACGTCGGTAGTACTCGTACCTCTGGAATGTTTCTGTAAACCTTGATGTAAGGTGAATTGTTCAGTTTCACAGGTACAGACGCCTGTACAGGGTCACTGACAGGAATACGTCCGACTGATGTCGCGGGACTCTGAGGTATTTGGAGTATAGCTGTAACAAGAAGTACATTTTATTGCAAATTTATAAGAAGAAGATCTAGGTTTCGAGGATATTGATAAATAGGATCTATTTCGGCACTATTTTAATATTTCTACACTCTTTGAATTTCAGGATTTAGAGGTACAGTCATAAAAGTTTTAAATTTTGCCCGGTTGATTTTGAAACTGAGAAGTCTAAATAGCTCAGTTTATGATGTCGGCGGTTGTATAAGAATGAAATATGAGTATGGAGGATTGGTGGAGTGATACCGTTAGGGGAAACCGGAGTATTCGAAGAGGAACCCGGACCGGTGTCACTTTATCTACGCAAAATCTCAGATGGAATGGTCTGGGATCGAACCAGGGCCTCCACGATGACAGGCCAGTAACTAACCGCAACAGATGCTGAAACGACCGTCTTCTTGCTGAATACACCTTGTAGGATAATGAGCTTGTTCCGACGTTTCGGATGAACCTAATGCCCCATCGCAATCTCTTCAACATCCGTGTGAAAGTGGTGCAGATGGATCCTGAAGTGATTTGGAAGAGCCAACACGTTCCTCCGAAATGCCGAAATAAGCTTATTATCCTACAGGGTGTGAAAGGAATGAAGAGTGTGATTTTATATAAGCGAGACTTTTACGGTTGAACTTAAGTATGGACTTATAAATGTCACGTCCTGCACAGGCAGAAAAATTGTCTAAGTTCGGCACGTCGCTACTTACTGTGTTACACACGTACTTATCTTTAAGTGTGTTTATTTAACAACGCTCTTCATTACTAAGATTATACGGCATTGGTGATATGAATGACCGAGCACGGAGCATTGTGGAAATGATACTGACAGGGTAAAACCGAAGTACTGGGACAGAAACCTGTCCCAGTGCCACTTTGTCCACCACAAATCCCACATGAACTCGCCACGGATTGAACCCCCGCTTCTGCCTAGTCTGTATAGTGAATAGGCTAAGCGCTGAACGTCCGCTTAACAATGGGCCAATTCCCAGCATCTTCCCCAAAAGGTACAAACAGGTTCTGGGGCCCAGCTAGCCTCTTATTTAATGAATACCTAGGGCAAAGCGCCAGGGGCGTGAGGCTGACCACTCATCTCTATCTACGTTATAGATTAAGAATGAGTGGAGCCATAATTCTATTCCCCCAACCGCCGCGGTTCATGCTTGACGAGCTACAACCTCGACTTCATGCCATTCAAAGCCATGCAATCCACACAATGAGGATGCGTCTTTAAATGAACAAATCCTCTTCACACGTGGGCCGCGATAGCTCAGTCGGTATAGCGACTCGCTACGGGCTGGACGGTCCGGAGATCAAAATCCGGTAGGAGCGAGATTTTCCGCAGCCGTCCAGACTGACCCTGGGGCCCACCCAGCCTCCTGTACAATGGGTACCGGATCTCTTTCCTGGGGGTAAAGCGGCCGGGGCGTAGCGTTGACCACCCATCCCATCTAGCGCCGAGGTTAAAGAAAGAGTACACCCATACCACTACTCCCCTTCTGTGCCTTCATGGCATATTATAGGGTGAAATTTACCTTTATCCTTTTTACAATTCCAAAATAATTATTGAGAAAACCGGTAGGACTCCTAGACTGGAGAGTCGGACCATCACAGGCGAAGACAGCATGTGAGGGGAAGTCGCAACACTTACATTACATTACATTACATTACGTGTAGCCGAAACTGAACTTTATCAGATTTTTCAATTGTCCAAAAGCTTTGTACTGTCGTACAATCCAGACCTCGTTAATGTATACAAATTTTGTCACTAACAGAATTAAGCAGGCTGAATAATATATAAAATACATTAAAAATAATCGTGATAAATGTGATATATGCCGATCCCAGTGGCCGTGTGATCTAAGGCGTAATTCTGCAGTCTTTCGATTGCTTTAATCGCGGGTTCGAATCCCGCTGAGGGCATGGGTGTTCGTCTGTTGTATTTGTTGTATGCCTTGTAGGTACAGGCCTTTTTGACGAGCTGATCACTCGTCCAGAGGAGTCCTACCGGGTGTGTGTGTGTGTCTAATTGTGTGTGATCTAGAAACCTCAACAGTGAGGTGGCCTTGGCCCGAGTTGGGATGTTACGTCACAGGATAAAGAAGTGATACACACGCAGTGCGTAACGCAATTTGCTTTGTAGAAGTTTGTATCCGAAAGAAGGAAATACGAATGAAATTGGAATATGCAAAATGGCGTAGAAACTCATTAACATTTTAAAAATTAGCGTATTTATTTTACATTATAACCTTTCATCTTAGCTTTGGCCAGATAATATAAAATGTTCACAAAAAATATGTCAGTGTACTAGAAAATTACAGGATTTTAGGACCCTAAGTCTGCCTCCTTTCTTGAAGATCGTAATACAAATAATAATAATAATAATAATAATAGTAATAATAATATATTTAAGGTCGACCTCGGTGGACTAGTGGTTAGCGTGCTCGCCACTGGACCCAAGGTTCGCGGGTTTGATCCCGACCGTGGTCGATGGATTTTTAAGGGTGATAAAAATCCGGAGCACCACTTCCTTCAGAGGGGAAGTAAAGCCGTCGGTCCCATGTCGTAGATTTACGGCATGTAAAAGAACATTACGGGCATGAATAGAAATGTTACGTAAGCTAAATTCAAAGCCTCCATTTCTCACCCAAGTCTCCTGACTGCCTGCCAGATGGCTCTGGCGGACACATCAGGATCGATAGAATAGTAGCGCGGCCAGTTGGCCAGTCCACCAACTGCCACGAATGCGCACGACTTAGTAACCTCGAAAAGAGGAGGCAAGAGGAGGCCCGAGCCCATATAGGGCTGTTGAGCCATGGTTATTGTTATTATTATTATTATATAATTAAGGTGAACTTACAGTCGATGTTGGCAGCCGTGGCAACAGCCACCAGTGACAGTATGATCCACATGTCCAGTGTAATGACGTAACACAATGTGCCATTCGCTTCGGTACTGACATCGTATTTATATAAGCCTGTCTCTAAATATAATTTATGGTGTTCATTATGAAGTCATAAGGACAGCCAGATAAGGGCCTAATGATCCTACTTCGAGGGGCAAATGCCTCAGACATTTGGCACAGAAAACATTTCCATAAAGTGATTACAGTTTAGAAGCAGTTAGTCAGAGAGTTTGTGAACAGTAGGCTATTTAAAAGCACTGTCACGGCTTGTACAATTATTTAGATTCGGAACACATGACAATTGGTTACGTACAATGATTTAAGGAACGAGATTGGTAAAATACACCTCTTACGTTTTCTTATTCGTTTTATTACGTCTGTTTTCTTTTGTGATTTAGCAGCCTTTTTCTCATTTGCATAGATTATATCTGGACCTGAGAAGCACAAGGGTTTAAGTCAAATTTTGTTATATTTAAGAGAGTAGCCTACATCATTTGCCTTAGAATTTCAAGTCCTTTCAGATAATTGTAAGTCCGAATACTGCCCCAGTGTAGTTGGGACCAACAATAAACAGAAGTAAGTCGGATATTGGTCTAAGAAAAATGATGTAATATATAAAAAATGGGGGAAGGGGGAGTGGGGTGAAGTGAAGTGGTGAAGTGACGTAAAGATCTTTAGTGGAATGTGTGTAATTGTCACTGATTTATAGTTATGTAGCTCGTATGTGTGTTACTGTACAGCATATGGACTTACTGCGATGTATGTGTTACTGTACAGTATATGGACTTACTGCGATGTATGTGTGTTACTGTACAGCATATGGACTTACTGCGATTTATGTGTGTTACTGTACAGCATATGGACTTACTGCGATGTATGTGTGTTACTGTACAGTATATGGACTTACTGCGATGTATGTGTGTTACTGTAACAGCATATGGACTTACTGCGATGTATGTGTGTTACTGTACAGAATATGGACTTACTGCGATGTATGTGTGTTACTGTACAGTATATGGACTTACTGCGATGTATGTGTGTTACTGTACAGCATATGGACTTACTGCGATGTATGTGTGTTACTGTACAGCATATGGACTTACTGCGATGTATGTGTGTTACTGTACAGCATATGGACTTACTGCGATGTATGTGTGTTACTGTACAGCATATGGACTTACTGCGATGTATGTGTGTTACTGTACAGCATATGGACTTACTGCCATGTATGTGTGTTACTGTACAGCATATGGACTTACTGCGATGTATGTGTGTTACTGTACAGCATATGGACTTACTGCGATGTATGTGTGTTACTGTACAGCATATGGACTTACTGCGATGTATGTGTGTTACTGTACAGTATATGGACTTACTGCGATGTATGTGTGTTACTGTACAGTATATGGACTTACTGCGATGTATGTGTGTTACTGTACAGTATATGGACTTACTGCGATGTATGTGTGTTACTGTACAGCATATGGACTTACTGCGATGTATGTGTGTTACTGTACAGTATATGGACTTACTGCGATGTATGCGTGTTACTGTACAGTATATGGACTTACTGCGATGTATGTATGTTACTGTACAGTATATGGACTTACTGCGATGTATGTGTGTTACTGTACAGTATATGGACTTACTGCGATGTATGTGTGTTACTGTACAGTATATGGACTTACTGCGATGTATGTGTGTTACTGTACAGCATATGGACTTACTGCGATGTATGTGTGTTACTGTACAGCATATGGACTTACTGCGATGTATGTGTGTTACTGTACAGTATATGGACTTACTGCGATGTATGTGTGTTACTGTACAGTATATGGACTTACTGCGATGTATGTGTGTTACTGTACAGCATATGGACTTACTGCGATGTATGTGTGTTACTGTACAGTATATGGACTTACTGCGATGTATGTGTGTTACTGTACAGCATATGGACTTACCGCAATGTATGTATGTTACTGTACAGTATATGGACTTACTGCGATATATGTGTGTTACTGTACAGTATATGGACTTACTGCGATGTATGTGTGTTACTGTACAGTATATGGACTTACTGCGATGTATGTGTGTTACTGTACAGCATATGGACTTACTGCGATGTATGTGTGTTACTGTACAGTATATGGACTTACTGCGATGTATGTGTGTTACTGTACAGCATATGGACTTACTGCGATGTATGTGTGTTACTGTACAGCATATGGACTTACTGCGATGTATGTGTGTTACTGTACAGTATATGGACTTACTGCGATGTATGTGTGTTACTGTACAGTATATGGACTTACTGCGATGTATGTGTGTTACTGTACAGCATATGGACTTACTGCGATGTATGTGTGTTACTGTACAGTATATGGACTTACTGCGATGTATGTGTGTTACTGTACAGCATATGGACTTACTGTGATGTATGTGTGTTACTGTACAGCATATGGACTTACTGCGGTGTATGTGTGTTACTGTACAGTATATGGACTTACTGCGATGTATGTGTGTTACTGTACAGCATATGGACTTACTGCGATGTATGTGTGTTACTGTACAGTATATGGACTTACTGCGATGTATGTGTGTTACTGTACAGTATATGGACTTACTGTGATGTATGTATGTTACTGTACAGTATATGGACTTACTGCGATGTATGTGTGTTACTGTACAGTATATGGACTTACTGCGATGTATGTGTGTTACTGTACAGTATATGGACTTACTGCGATGTATGTGTGTTACTGTACAGCATATGGACTTACTGCGATGTATGTGTGTTACTGTACAGTATATGGACTTACTGCGATGTATGTGTGTTACTGTACAGCATATGGACTTACTGCGATGTATGTGTGTTACTGTACAGCATATGGACTTACTGCGATGTATGTGTGTTACTGTACAGTATATGGACTTACTGCGATGTATGTGTGTTACTGTACAGTATATGGACTTACTGCGATGTATGTGTGTTACTGTACAGCATATGGACTTACTGCGATGTATGTGTGTTACTGTACAGTATATGGACTTACTGCGATGTATGTGTGTTACTGTACAGCATATGGACTTACCGCAATGTATGTATGTTACTGTACAGTATATGGACTTACTGCGATGTATGTGTGTTACTGTACAGTATATGGTCTTACTGCGATGTATGTGTGTTACTGTACAGTATATGGACTTACTGCGATGTATGTGTTACTGTACAGTATATGGACTTACTGCGATGTATGTGTGTTACTGTACAGTATATGGACTTACTGCGATGTATGCGTTACTGTACAGTATATGGACTTACTGCGATGTATGTGTGTTACTGTACAGTATATGGACTTACTGCGATGTATGTGTGTTACTGTACAGTATATGGACTTACTGCGATGTATGTGTGTTACTGTACAGTATATGGACTTACTGCGATGTATGTGTGTTACTGTACAGTATATGGACTTATTGCGATGTATGTGTGTTACTGTACAGTATATGGACTTACCGCGATATATGTGTGTTACTGTACAGCATATGGACTTACTGCGATGTATGTGTGTTACTGTACAGTATATGGACTTACTGCGATGTATGTGTGTTACTGTACAGCATATGGACTTACTGCGATGTATGTGTGTTACTGTACAGCATATGGACTTACTGCGATGTATGTGTGTTACTGTACAGCATATGGACTTACTGCGATGTATGTGTGTTACTGTACAGCATATGGACTTACTGCGATGTATGTGTGTTACTGTACAGCATATGGACTTACTGCGATGTATGTGTGTTACTGTACAGCATATGGACTTACTGCGATGTATGTGTGTTACTGTACAGTATATGGACTTACTGCGATGTATGTGTGTTACTGTACAGTATATGGACTTACTGCGATGTATGTGTGTTACTGTACAGTATATGGACTTACTGCGATGTATGTGTGTTTCTGTACAGTATATGGACTTACTGCGATGTATGTGTTACTGTACAGCATATGGACTTACTGCGATGTATGTATGTTACTGTACAGTATATGGACTTACTGCGATGTATGTATGTTACTGTACAGCATATGGACTTACTGCGATGTATGTGTGTTTCTGTACAGTATATGGACTTACTGCGATGTATGTGTGTTACTGTACAGTATATGGACTTACTGTGATGTATGTGTGTTACTGTACAGCATATGGACTTACTGCGATGTATGTGTGTTTCTGTACAGTATATGGACTTACTGCGATGTATGTGTGTTACTGTACAGCATATGGACTTACTGCGATGTATGTATGTTACTGTACAGTATATGGACTTACTGCGATGTATGTATGTTACTGTACAGCATATGGACTTACTGCGATGTATGTGTGTTACTGTACAGTATATGGACTTACTGCGATGTATGTGTTATTGTACAGTATATGGACTTACTGCGATGTATGTGTGTTACTGTATAGTATATGGACTTACTGCGATGTATGTTACTGTACAGCATATGGACTTACTGCGATGTATGTGTGTTACTGTACAGTATATAGACTTACTGCGATGTATGTATGTTACTGTACAGTATATGGACTTACTGCGATGTATGTGTTACTGTACAGTATATGGACTTACTGCGATGTATGTGTGTTACTGTACAGTATATGGACTTACTGCGATGTATGTATGTTACTGTACAGTATATGGACTTACTGCGATGTATGTGTGTTACTGTACAGTATATGGACTTACTGCGATGTATGTGTGTTACTGTACAGTATATGGACTTACTGCGATGTATGTGTGTTACTGTACAGCATATGGACTTACTGCGATGTATGTGTGTTACTGTACAGCATATGGACTTACTGCGATGTATGTGTGTTACTGTACAGTATATGGACTTACTGCGATGTATGTGTGTTACTGTACAGTATATGGACTTACTGCGATGTATGTGTGTTACTGTACAGCATATGGACTTACTGCGATGTATGTGTGTTACTGTACAGTATATGGACTTACTGCGATGTATGTGTGTTACTGTACAGCATATGGACTTACCGCAATGTATGTATGTTACTGTACAGTATATGGACTTACTGCGATGTATGTGTGTTACTGTACAGTATATGGACTTACTGCGATGTATGTGTGTTACTGTACAGTATATGGACTTACTGCGATGTATGTGTTACTGTACAGTATATGGACTTACTGCGATGTATGTGTTACTGTACAGTATATGGACTTACTGCGATGTATGCGTTACTGTACAGTATATGGACTTACTGCGATGTATGTGTGTTACTGTACAGTATATGGACTTACTGCGATGTATGTGTGTTACTGTACAGTATATGGACTTACTGCGACGTATGTGTGTTACTGTACAGTATATGGACTTACTGCGATGTATGTGTGTTACTGTACAGTATATGGACTTACTGCGATGTATGTGTGTTACTGTACAGCATATGGACTTACTGCGATGTATGTGTGTTACTGTACAGCATATGGACTTACTGCGATGTATGTGTGTTACTGTACAGTATATGGACTTACTGCGATGTATGTGTGTTACTGTACAGCATATGGGACTTACTGCGATGTATGTGTGTTACTGTACAGCATATGGACTTACTGCGATGTATGTGTGTTACTGTATAGTATATGGACTTACTGCGATGTATGTGTGTTACTGTACAGTATATGGACTTACTGCGATGTATGTGTGTTACTGTACAGCATATGGACTTACTGCGATGTTATGTGTGTTACTGTACAGTATATGGACTTACTGCGATGTATGTGTGTTACTGTACAGCATATGGACTTACTGTGATGTATGTGTGTTACTGTACAGCATATGGACTTACTGCGGTGTATGTGTGTTACTGTACAGTATATGGACTTACTGCGATGTATGTGTGTTACTGTACAGCATATGGACTTACTGCGATGTATGTGTGTTACTGTACAGTATATGGACTTACTGCGATGTATGTGTGTTACTTTACAGTATATGGACTTACTGCGATGTATGTATGTTACTGTACAGTATATGGACTTACTGCGATGTATGTGTGTTACTGTACAGATATGGACTTACTGCGATGTATGTGTGTTACTGTACAGTATATGGACTTACTGCGATGTATGTGTGTTACTGTACAGATATGGACTTACTGCTGATGTATGTGTGTTACTGTACAGCATATGGACTTACTGCGATGTATGTGTGTTACTGTACAGTATATGGACTTACTGCGATGTATGTGTGTTACTGTACAGCATATGGACTTACTGCGATGTATGTGTGTTACTGTACAGTATATGGACTTACTGCGATGTATGTGTGTTACTGTACAGTATATGGACTTACTGCGATGTATGTTGTTACTGTACAGTATATGGACTTACTGCGATGTATTGTGTTACTGTACAGTATATGGACTTACTGCGATGTATGTGTGTTACTGTACAGTATATGGACTTACTGCGATGTAGTGTGTTACTGTACAGCTAATGGACTTACTGCGATGTATGTGTGTTACTGTACAGTATATGGACTTACTGCGATGTATGTGTGTTACTGTACAGTATATGGACTTACTGCGATGTATGTGTGTTACTGTACAGTATATGACTTACTGCGATGTATGTGTGTTACTGTACAGTATATGGACTTACTGCGATGTATGTATGTTACTGTACAGTATATGGACTTACTGCGATGTATGTGTGTTACTGTACAGTATATGGACTTACTGCGATGTACTGTGTTACTAGTTTACTGTACAGTATATGGACTTACTGCGATGTATGTGTGTTACTGTACAGTATATGGACTTACTGCGATGTATGTGTGTTACTGTACAGTATATGGACTTACTGCGATGTATGTGTGTTACTGTACAGTATATGGACTTACGCGATGTATGTGTGTTACTGTACAGTATATGGACTTACTGCGATGTATGTGTGTTACTGTACAGTATATGGACTTACTGCGATGTATGTGTGTTACTGTACAGCTATGGACTTACTGCGATGTATGTGTAGTAAATACTTACGCATTATGTGTATACATATGACTACGCATGTATGTATGTTACTGTACAGTATATGGACTTACTGCGATGTATGTGTGTTACTGTACAGTATATGGACTTACTGCGATGTATGTGTGTTACTGTACAGTATATGGACTTACTGCGATGTATGTGTTACTGTACAGTATATGGACTTACTGCGATGTATGTGTGTTACTGTACAGTATATGGACTTACTGCGATGTATGTTTACTGTACAGTATATGGACTTACTGCGATGTATGTGTGTTACTGTACAGTATATGGACTTACTGCGATGTATGTGTGTTACTGTACAGTATATGGACTTACTGCGATGTATGTGTGTTACTGTACAGTATATGGACTTACTGCGATGTATGTGTGTTACTGTACAGTATAATGGACTTACTGCGATGTATGTGTGTTACTGTACAGTATATGGACTTACTGCGATGTATGTGTGTTACTGTACAGTATATGGACTTACTGCGATGTATGTGTGTTACTGTACAGTATATGGACTTACTGCGATGTATGTGTGTTACTGTACAGTATATGGACTTACTGCGATGTATGTGTGTTACTGTACAGATATGGACTTACTGCGATGTATGTGTGTTACTGTACAGTATATGGACTTACTGCGATGTATGTGTGTTACTGTACAGTATATGGACTTACTGCGATGTATGTGTGTTACTGTACAGTATATGGACTTACTGCGATGTATGTGTGTTACTGTACAGAATATGGACTTACTGCGATGTATGTGTGTTACTGTACAGTATATGGACTTACTGCGATGTATTGTGTTACTGTACAGTATATGGACTTACTGCGATGTATGTGTGTTACTGTACAGTATATGGACTTACTGCGATGTATGTGTGTTACTGTACAGCATATGGACTTACTGCGATGTATGTGTGTTACTGTACAGATAATGGACTTACTGCGATGTATGTGTGTTACTGTACAGCATATGGATTTTAGTACCTTACTCGCGATGTATGTGTGTTACTGTACAGATATGGACTTACTGCGATGTATGTGTGTTACTGTACAGTATATGGACTTACTGCGATGTATGTGTGTTTACTGTACAGTATATGGACTTACTGCGATGTATGTGTGTTACTGTACAGTATATGGACTTACTGCGATGTATGTGTGTTACTGTACAGTATATGGACTTACTGCGATGTATGTGTTTACTGTACAGTATATGGACTTACTGCGATGTATGTGTGTTACTGTACAGTATATGGACTTACTGCGATGTATGTATGTTTACTGTACAGTATATGGACTTACTGCGATGTATGTGATGTTACTGTACAGTAATGGACTTACTGCGATGTATGTGTGTTACTGTACAGTATATGGACTTACTGCGATGTATGTGTGTTACTGTACAGTATATGGACTTACTGCGATGTATGTGTGTTACTGTACAGCATATGGACTTACTGCGATGTATGTGTGTTACTGTACAGTATATGGACTTACTGCGATGTATGTGTTTACTGTACAGTAATATGGACTTACTGCGATGTATGTGTTTACTGTACAGTATATGGACTTACTGCGATGTATGTTGTTACTGTACAGTATATGGACTTACTGCGATGTATGTGTGTTACTGTACAGTATATGGACTTACTGCGATGTATGTGTTTCTGTACTGTATATGGACTTACTGCGATGTATGTTGTTGGTTACTGTTTACGTAAATTTGGACTTACTGCGATGTATGTTGTTACTGTACAGTATATAGACTTACTGCGATGTATGTTGTTACTGTACAGATATGGACTTACTGCGATGTATGTGTTACTGTACAGTAATGGGCTTACTGCGATGTATGTGTGTTACTGTACAGATAAGGACTTACTGCGATGTATGTTGTTACTGTACAGATATGGACTTACTGCGATGTATGTGTGTTACTGTACAGTATATGACTTACTGCGATGTATGTGTGTTACTGTACAGTATATGGACTTACTGCGTATGTATGTGTGTTACTGTACAGCATATGGACTTACTGCGATGTATTGTGTTACTGTACAGCATATGGACTTACTGCGATGTATGTGTGTTACTGTACAGTATATGGACTTACTGCGATGTATGTGTGTTACTGTACAGTATATGGACTTACTGCGATGTATGTGTGTTACTGTACAGATATGGACTTACTGCGATGTATGTGTGTTTACTGTACAGTTATGGACTTACGCGATGTATGTGTAACTGTACAGCATATGGACTTACTGCATGAATGTATGTTACTGTACAGTATATGGACTTACTGCGATGTATGTGTGTTACGTACAGATATGGACTTACTGCGATGTATGTGTGTTACTGTACAGTATATGGACTTACTGCATGTATGTGTGTTAATTTTTACGAGTATATGGACTTACTGCGATGTATGGTTACTGTACAGCATAAAGGACTTACTGCGAGTAATGTGTGTTACTGTACAGTATATGGACTTACTGCCGATGTATGTATGTTACTGGACATGATAATGGGACTTACTGCGATGTTATGTGTGTTACTGTACAGTTATAGGACTTACTGCGATGTATGTGTGTTACTGTACAGCAAAATGGATCCTGATCTTTTAGCTCTTTGTTATACCTTAATTACTGTTTTATGTTTATGTTTTTATGTTTATGTGTTTTATTGTTCGTATTATGTTTGTTTTCTTGTTTTGTATGTCTTGCCTTCTATTTTGAGTGATCTGTGTTTTTGTATTGTTTGTGTCTGTCTCCTTATATATATATATATATATATATATATATATATATATATAGATATTTTCTTCCTCTCTATTTGTGTACACGTGTACTGACCACTGCCACTGGGTGACAACACAGTCGCAGTTAATAAATATATCATATCACAAAAAATATCACAAAATTTTATGTATAACTTCTGTTTCTCACGCCCAGATATATTGTCGAATGGAAAGTTAATCGCGAATTCTTAATATGGAAGTAAACTGGAGGAATACGGTCGTAGCTTGTAAGAGCATTCTGTACCAGAAGTTTATAGGGAACTGAAGAATACCACGGAAAGCCCAAATCATGACAGCCTTCCTCAGGCCGAGCATGTGACTGGAATCCGTGTGAACAGAAACCGACAGGGACCTAGCCCATCTATATCTAGTGAGCCTGAGTGGCATTGTTTGTTTTACAGATCCTTTGTATTGACGTCCGTACGAAAAAGGTAAAGGTTTACCAGCAGACATGTGACACAACTCTAGAATTATTGAACAGAAGCAAAAAGAAACTCTTCAATATACATTTTGTAAAATTACAGTGTTGCAATATTTGTTCTGAGGCAACAAACGCTGGGAAGTATTTCATTAAAACAAATGGTTGGCACAAAATGCTCACGTAAAGCAATCCCATTACAGGCCTGGACAGTCCCTTACGGTTCCAGGAGGTTGAGGCTCACAGATTTATTGACAATCGGCACATGAAGGTGGTAAGGTTGTCAGCCCTAAGCACCGGCCGCCTTTACCTCCCAGGAAATATCCCTGGTACTCATTTCTGTTAGAGGCTGAGTCGACCCCAGGGTCATAGTGCGACCGGAAGGATTATGTCAATGAAAATTTCCAATGACACCATAAATGCCTACGAACTCTGGCTTAATAGAAGGTAAGTAACAACACAAGAAATGCAGACATGATGAGCGAGAGAAATAAAATTTCACATAAATGAAAATACAGTTGTCCCTATACACGCCATGAAGGCGTAAGGGAATGGAGTTCCAGCTCCACTCATTTTTAACCTCCGCGCTAGATGAAGGTGTGTGGTCAGCCTTAGGCCTCTGCCCCTTTACCCGCTAGTAAAAAGCTTTCGGTATTCATTGAATAGGAGTCTGGTTGGGTCTCAGAGCCCGTCTGGACGTTTCGGAAAAGACGCAAATTTCTTGCCTCTGCGGATATTCGAACCCTGATCATCCAGCCCGTACAGTTATTAAATACAGAAGTGATGGAAAGAATTTCTGAAAGAATTCTAGAAAATCACAAGTAAAACATGTCTAAATAGCTCTGTACATACAGGTTGGGGATCCTTTATAAAATGACTTAAGGGGCGTACGTGTAGGTTACTCGTAGCAGCTATAGGTACGCTGGTAATTATGCTAACCATCACAACCACGGGTATAGAGATAACCATTCCAGAACTACTGCACCCTGAAGATGAAGACAGTACAAACTTCCGGAACGTCAGGACCAGAATTTCTTGGCCCTGAAGATGAAGGCAGTAGGGTCTTTCGAAACGTCGGGTACTATTTCCCCAATGAAAGAACTGAATATTCCAGAAGACCAATATTTTTATACAGCATTATTACATGACCTACGAATCAATCAGTGTGAATGTTACGGTAATTGTGTAGATCGGCATGCCGGATTAGAGGAAGGCCGTTTAACGAGCTGCTAAGCGCTGTGTTGGGCTAACGACATGCTTAATACGTTTATCAGTAATGTGTGGCTGTGGTGGGGAACGACCTGCCTTAACGATGCAGCATCGTATTCCACTGACAGCTACGGACTGCTGTCATTTGCAACCCACTGGTTTCGTTCAAAGACGATATAAAGCCAAAATACCAAAGTGTCTGTTCCCTCTTCAAGCGATCTCTGCACAGACGAGTCTGCACAAAATCAATGTGTAAGCGGGGAACTGTGTGTCTGTCTTTCGCAAGGTAAGGTGTTTCATGTCCCAAACCACGGATGCAGAAATCCGGGACGCCGGTTCACCCGGGCAAGTAAATTTTGTATTTTTTTTTCAATGGCTCGACAGCCTCTTGGGGGCCTAGGCCGCCTCATTATCGAGGCTTCACGATGACACTCAGACACACCACAGTCGGTAGGACTCCTCTGAACGAGTGACCAGCCCGTCGCAGAGACCTCTACCTGACAATACACAACACTCACAAGAGACAGACATCCATGTCCTAGGCGGGATTCGAACCCACAATCCTAGTAAGCGAGCGGCCGCAGACCGACGCCTTAGACCGCGCGACCACTGGGATCGGTGTAAATTTTTGTATGATGGCGCTTATTATACGTGGGTCCTCAGAATGGAACTTGCGGTGTCCCGAATTTTGAGATGGCTTCTAGATTTTGGAATAATTTGTACAACCCTCTCCTAACTATTTACTGGATTCGCGGAGGCTCCGGCTAGCTTAACGTTTTGTTCGTATGGGTGAAATAAAATTATAAAGCTACTGTGCATGAAATGATCGAAAGTGTGTTCTCTCAGAAACTGCTCATTGCAAAACGAGTTGTTCATTTTATAAAACAAAAGTCTTATTAGCATCTGACACTTAGAAAAATATTTCCATAATTTTAACATTTAACAGGTACAAGGGGAAAAAACTGGACAAATACAGGCACAATTTATTTCTCTTGTGAAACTAAACTGCTTACATTTTTCATTCAATAACAATTCCAAATGCTAATGTTTCTTTAACCGTCTGAAGAATGACCTCCAACTAAACCGCATAAAATTTTCAGTTCTTACGTCACACATAAAACGCTTCGTGTCCATTAATAAGACCAGCTGTTTAACGATGTATATAATAAAATAGGTGTTTATTATCATATTACATTGCACATACATATATTCTGGATTCATAATTAAGAGTTTCTCAATGCTAGAAAAAGCCGTGCTCATAATTACCAAAGGGTTTTAATATTGAATTATTTGTACCAACAAAAGCACTAAGACAGTTTTTTCACTGTTTTCTTTATTATAAGGATGCCCCAATACGCATTTCGGCAGTTATTCTGCCATCATCAGGGGGTATTTTAAGTGAGTTTTTACATAGACCAATTCTTTGGTTACGTCATAACAGTGAGTCAGTATTTGTTACCACATCGTATAAAATTTTTGTAAAATTAGTGGTATTGTTAAGCTGCTAAAAGTTATTACATTTTAAAAAATTACAATAAAATCAAGCAGTATATTATACTACCCTCTATAGTACAATTATTAATTAGTGGCAGCGTGGTCCTATTTTCAGCGTGTGTTCCAGTTATCTGTGTGTTATGTTGTTGGTAGGGCCTCCTTCTCTCCTGTCTGCGTGGTTAATGGTTAATATGTTAACCATAAGAGCTACTTGTCAGTGAACACGTCCGTGCCTGCTTCTTACACAAACATTACTGTACTGCAAATGGTCCATCATATGGCGTGGTTAGAATAATGCTCACTGTAGTCCTCTGCGTCTATGGACATGTGTTTTCTTCATTTATAATTTCTGATGTCATTAAAATATTGGTTATTAAATTATTATTTTCTTGTAAACGTGTCTGTAACCCGTAATTTTCAATGCCGAGGACAGTAAAACACATCACGAAACATAAAATCATAATTATGGTACTTCAGTAGCTTATTTGTCACGGCTTTTTCGAAAAATATTCCATCACTTGATACAACTTTCCTTTGATAAGACGTATCGTGAATGCACAGACGTTAACGTTGTGCTTGTCCGCGTCGTGAAGACACACAGGGGAGTAGAAGCGTGTGAGTACGAGGTTGATTGGGCCTCAGAGTCGGCATCGACGTTTCGGAGAAAATAAAAACTTCTTGCTACTGCAGGGATTCATACCCAGGACCATGTATCCCGTGGCCTAGTCGCTATGCTGATTACGGAGTACTCGTGTCCCGTCGTAAACGTGAACCTGCAACATTTTCATGATTCCTTCGTCGTTTAAACAAATAATATATATATATATATATAAATGTTGACATCGCCCTTGTACAAAGTGATGTGTTTCAAAGCGTTGAACGCTCGGGAATGCGATCTCTTTCTGACAGGCACATATGTGTGATGTGAATTCCGAATACAAAATGTTCTCTCCATGATTCCTACAAAATTAATTGCCCTTCCAAGTGGCTACATTTTTTAAATTCTGCAGGAGGCGAAGACTAATGTTGCTTCATATGCGGTATTCATTTCCGCCAAAAGGTTGCTACAAACGTCTAAGTATCATTGCTGTAGAGACACTACACTAGATGCCTTTGTGGTGCCCGCTATGCACTGTAATGGAACCTCTGGCGATCCTCATTGTCATAAGGATATAGGAGCCTCTGGAGCAGGAGCGCATAAAGAATGTCTTTGGGGGTGTGGGGGGCTGACGCCTGAGGCTATATAAAATTCACATTTGATTTTAAAATTTATGTTATAAAAATCATGTCGTAAGTACAACATAACTGTCTGCAGCTGCATTTATATACATACAAATATAACTACATGTTGCAAGACTCAATCACAGTGTCCTATCTTATTGTTTATTTTTAATTTTATTAATTTAATATTCAAAATTTTAATGTACTGATCACCAGCCGACTAAAGTGGCTCATTTCGGTTGAAGGGTAAATCACGTAAAATTTTTGATATCATCTTATCTACAAAATCTGTGTTTTTTAAATTTCGGCTTTTGGGGGGGTGCAGTCCGGCAGCCCCCCCATCTTTGGGTGCGCCCCTGCTCAGGAAAGACGCTCCGTACATTACAGCAATACAGTCTGTGGTGATGGCTCTCTAAATGCTTACAACAGAGATTCTAGATGCCCCTTGCTGGTCTACATTACAGGCTGATCTTGCTAGACGCTGAGAGAACTATAACTATAAAAGTGCAGTAAGTTAGTGTCTCTGTAACGTTACCGCCAGTAAGTACTATAACTATAAAAGTGCAGTAAGTTAGTGTCTCTGTAACGTTACCGCCAGTAAGTACTATAACTATACAAGTGCAGTAGGTTAGTGTCTCTGTAACGTTACCGCCAGTAAGTACTATAACTATACAAGTGCAGTAAGTTAGTGTCTCTGTAACGTTACCGCCAGTAAGTACTATAACTATACAAGTGCAGTAAGTTAGTGTCTCTGTAACGTTACCGCCAGTAAGTACTATAACTATACAAGTGCAGTAAGTTAGTGTCTCTGTAACGTTACCGCCAGTAAGTACTATAACTATACAAGTGCAGTAGGTTAGTGTCTCTGTAACGTTACCGCCAGTAAGTACTATAACTATACAAGTGCAGTAAGTTAGTGTCTCTGTAACGTTACCGCCAGTAAGTACTATAACTATACAAGTGCAGTAAGTTAGTGTCTCTGTAACGTTACCGCCAGTAAGTACTATAACTATACAAGTGCAGTAAGTTAGTGTCTCTGTAACGTTACCGCCAGTAAGTACTATAACTATACAAGTGCAGTAAGTTAGTGTCTCTGTAACGCTACCGCCAGTAAGTACTATAACTATACAAGTGCAGTAAGTTAGTGTCTCTGTAACGTTACCGCCAGTAAGTACTATAACTATACAAGTGCAGTAAGTTAGTGTCTCTGTAACGTTACCGCCAGTAAGTACTATAACTATACAAGTGCAGTAAGTTAGTGTCTCTGTAACGTTACCGCCAGTAAGTACTATAACTATACAAGTGCAGTAAGTTAGTGTCTCTGTAACGTTACCGCCAGTAAGTACTATAACTATACAAGTGCAGTAAGTTAGTGTCTCTGTAACGTTACCGCCAGTAAGTACTATAACTATACAATGCAGTAAGTTAGTGTCTCTGTAACGTTACCGCCAGTAAGTACTATAACTATACAAGTGCAGTAAGTTAGTGTCTGTAACGTTACCGCCAGTAAGTACTATAACTATACAAGTGCAGTAAGTTAGTGTCTCTGTAACGTTACCGCCAGTAAGTACTATAACTATACAAGTGCAGTAAGTTAGTGTCTCTGTAACGTTACCGCCAGTAAGTACTATAACTATACAAGTGCAGTAAGTTAGTGTCTCTGTAACGTTACCGCCAGTAAGTACTATAACTATACAAGTGCAGTAAGTTAGTGTCTCTGTAACGTTACCGCCAGTAAGTACTATAACTATACAAGTGCAGTAAGTTAGTGTCTCTGTAACGTTACCGCCAGTAAGTACTATAACTATACAAGTGCAGTAAGTTAGTGTCTCTGTAACGTTACCGCCAGTAAGTACTATAACTATAAAGTGCAGTAAGTTAGTGTCTCTGTAACGTTACCGCCAGTAAGTACTATAACTATACAAGTGCAGTAAGTTAGTGTCTCTGTAACGTTACCGCCAGTAAGTACTATAACTATACAAGTGCAGTAAGTTAGTGTCTCTGTAACGTTACCGCCAGTAAGTACTATAACTATACAAGTGCAGTAAGTTAGTGTCTCTGTAACGTTACCGCCATAAGTACTATAACTATACAAGTGCAGTAAGTTAGTGTCTCTGTAACGTTACCGCCATAAGTACTATAACTATACAGTGCAGTAATTATGTCTCTGTAACGTTACCGCCAGTAAGTACTATAACTATAAAGTGCAGTAAGTTAGTGTCTCTGTAACGTTACGCAGTAAGTTACTATAACTATAAAGTGCAGTAAGTAGTGTCTCTTAACGTTCGCCAGTAAGTATATAACTATACAAGGCATAAGTTATGTCTGTAACGTTACGCAGTAATACTATAACTATACAATCAGTAAGTGGTCTGTATACGCCAATAAGTACTATAACTATAAATGCATAAGTTAGTGCTCTTAACTTACCGCCATAAGTCACTATAACTATAAAGACTAATTATGTTAACTTACAGCATAAGACTATAACTAACAATGCATAAGTTAGTGTCTGTAACTTACGCCAGTAAGTACTATAACTTAACAGTGCAGTAATTAGTTCTTGTAACGTACCGCCAGTAGTACTATAACTATTAAAGCAGTAAGTTAGTGTCTGTACGTTACCGCAGTAAGTACATAACTAATAATCATAATTGTCTCTGTAACGTTACCGCCATAAGTACTTAATATACAAGTGCAGTAAGTTAGTGTCTCTGTAACGTTACCGCCAGTAAGTACTATAACTATACAATATAATAAAAAAAAAGTTTGTTCTGTAACGTTACGCCATAGTACTATAACTAAAATGCAGTAGTTATGTCTCGTAACGTTACCGCCAGTAAGACTATAACTATACAAGTGCAGTAAGTTAGTGTCTCTGTAACGTTACCGCCATAGTCATAACACGTGCATAATTGTGTCTCAATTCGCAAAGACTATAATAAGTGCAGTAAGTTATGTCTCTGTAACGTTACCGCCAGTAAGTACTATAACTATACAAGTGCAGTAAGTTAGTGTCTCTGTAACGTTTACCGCAGTAAGTACTATAATAAAAGTGCAGTAAGTTAGTGTCTCTGTAACGTTACCGCCAGTAAGATAAACTATAATGATAATAGTGTCTGTAACGTTACCGCCAGTAAGTACTATACTTAAAGTGCAGTAATTAGTGTTCTGTAACTTACCGCATAGTACTAAACTATAAAGGCAGTAGTTAGTGCCTGAACGTTACCGCCAGTAAGTCTATAACATAGTGCAGTAAGTTAGGCTGTAACGTAGTCTACTATGACAAGCTGCAGAAGTAGTTCGTACGTTCCGCCAGTAAGTACTAATAAAGTGCGTAAGTAGGACTTGTAACGTTACCCATTAAGATTAAACTATAAGTGCAGTAATTAGTGTCTGTAAGTTACCCAGTAAGTACTATAACTATACAAGTGACAGTAAGTTAGTCCTCTGTAACGTTACCGCCAGTAAGTACTTAAACTATACAAGTGCAGTAAGTTAGTGTCTGTAACGTTACCGCCAGTAAGTACATAACTATACAATGCAGTAAGTTAGTGTCTCTGTAACGTACCAGCCAAGTAAGTACTATAACTAACAAGTGCAGTAAGTAGTGTCTCTGTAACGTTACCGCAGTAAGTACTATAACATAAAGTCAGTAAGTAGTCTGAACGTTACCGCATAAGTACTATAAACTATACAAGTGCAGTAAGTTAGTGTCTCTGTAACGTTACCGCCATAAGTACTAATAACATACAAGTGCAGTAAGTTAGTGTCTTGTAACGTTACGCAGTAAGTACTATAACTATACAGTGCAGTAATTAGTGCCTGTAACGTTACCGCCAGTAAGCTACTATAACTATAAAGTGCAGTAAGTTAGTGTCTCTGTAACGTTACCGCCAGTAAAGTACTATAACTATACAAGTGCAGTAAGTTAGTGTCTCTGTAACGTTACCGCCAGTAAGTACATAACTATACAATGCAGTAAGTTATGTCTGTACGTACCGCAGTAAGTCTTAACTAAACAGTGCAGTAAGTTAGTGTCTCTGTAACGATACCGCAGTAAGTACTATAATATACAAGTGCAGTAATTGTGCACTGTAACGATACGCCATGTAAGTACTATAACTATACAAGTGCATAAGTAAGTGTCGTAACGTTACGCCAGTAAGTACTAAACTATAAATGCAGTAAGTTAGTGTCCTCTGTAACGTTACCGCCGTATATACTATAACATAATGCAGAGAGTCCTAACGCTACCCCAGTAGTACATACCATACAAGTGCGAGTAGTTGTCTCGAACATTACATAAGAAATATAATAATAATGTCTATAATTAGTCATTAACGATATACCTAGTAATGTACTATAATCATTAATCATTAAGTAGTGTCATCTGAACGTACGACTAATAAGTACTATAGACATACAAGGCAGCCTACAACGTTAGTGTTCGTAACACCAGCTATGAAAGTATGAAACTATACAGTGCTAGTAAGTTGAAGGCTGAACGTTAGCAGTAAGTACAAAACTATACAGTGCAGTAAAGAGTTCTATAAGACGTCTACATCCAGTGTACTATACTGTACAAGTGCAGTAATTGTAATAAGTCATAATATACAAATATACAGCTATACACACTAACAATTTTACATTTGAACACTATACACTAAAACACTATAAACGTGTTTGAAAATTTTATTGATTGTTTAAAATAAATTCATTAATGACAATATATATTGACATGGAATAGGTAAAATCTCTAATTTTTTAAACAGACTTCTGCATGGAGTTAACTATAGTTTATTTTCATTCAACACGTTTCAGCTTACATGGCCATTTTCTGGGAGAACACGTGAGCTATTAATGTGAGGTACCCAGATTTACACGTGTCTAGAAGTACAGATATAATATACATTGATGTAAGAAACAGTAAAAGTTCAACTCTAAAAGATTTAAAAATGTAAGTATCCTCTATATAATGTTAGAAACAGGAGACTACGTGAAACTGTGACAACAAATGCATATATTGTACCATCTGTGTATGCGGGTAATTATAAAAATGGGTAAATGGCTACCTCCAGGGGGACTCGTCCATAAGGGCTGCGGAGCTGCACGTCTCGCAAAAAATTTTGAGAAAATTTAATTAAACTACATATCTGAATAAAAATTTTCATTAGGAGATAGGGCATTATTTAATAGTATATCAGTTAAATTATTTTAAATTCAAATACTCGCTACGGACTCTAAGAGCTACAGAAAGCGAGCGGGCTGTGCCCTACCCAGACGTTGCGTGTTGGGTCAGCGCAGCTAGAACGAGTGGTTGGAAGACAGTAGCAGCTAGGTCGCGGACAGGCTGCAGACAGTAGCAGACCACAGGGGGGTTCAAAGGACTTCGTACATCTGTTTACCTTTCAAACGTTTCAAATGCAGGAATTTTAATAAACATTTTTACCCAGCTGTTTCCGTGGGCCGCGATAGCTCAGTCGGTATAGCGACTCGCTACGAGCTGAACTGTCCGAGGATCGAATCCCGGTGCAGGCGAGATTTTCAGCACCCGTCCAGACCGGCCCTGGGGCCCAACCAGCGTCCTGTATAATGGGTACCGGGTCATTCCCGGGGGTAAAGGGCCGGGGCGTGGAGTTGACCACCCACCCCCATCTAGTAACGAGGTTAAAGAAAGAGTATAGCTATACTCTACTCCCCCTCTGAGCCTTCATGGCCTGTTCTAGTGTGATCTTTACCTTTACCTTTACCCAGCTGTTTTCAAAACCATATTTGTGAATGTTTTAATATCAGTCATTGCAATTTAAAATGAGGGGGAAAGGAAGAACAGTGTGAAGTACTTACAGGGCATCAATTTTTCGCAATTAACTCTCGCCAGGAAGAATGAGTTTAAGAATTTAGGTCATGCAACACCTGATTTAGGTATTTCTCAGACATCATCAAGCAGAAAACAAACTTTGTGACAAAATTTAAACCTGCTGTATATGCCAAACATAAGTGGTTAAGTGGCTGTATTGAAAGAAAGGCTCTATTAGGCCTTCTCATTAAACAAACCATAATCCTAGCCCCAGTCATACCATAAGAAAGTCCCAGAGCCGTCACTGGCTACCTCCCATTAGTATCTTATGTGACCTCGCTGAGGATGACCTTGTTGGCTAGCATTTAAAGTAACAACATGCAGAGTAGCATTAGTTGATTATAAATATGAAATGGCCGACTGTACTTACAACCCAGAACCCTGAGACATCAATTGGCTCCATGGCCAACTGTACTTACAACCCAGAACCCTGAGACATCAATTGGCTCCATGGCCGAATGTACTTACAACCCAGAACCCTGAGACATCAATTGGCTCCATGGCCGAATGTACTTACAACCCAGAACCCTGAGACATCAATTGGCTCCATGGCCGACTGTACTTACAACCCAGAACCCTGAGACATCAATTGGCTCCATGGCCAACTGTACTTACAACCCAGAACCCTGAGACATCAATTGGCTCCATGGCCGAATGTACTTACAACCCAGAACCCTGAGACATCAATTGGCTCCATGGCCGAATGTACTTACAACCCAGAACCCTGAGACATCAATGGCTCCATGGCCGATTGTACTTACAACCCAGAACCCTGAGACATCAATTGGCTCCATGGCCGAATGTACTTACAACCCAGAACCCTGAGACATCAATTGGCTCCATGGCCAACTGTACTTACAACCCAGAACCCTGAGACATCAATTGGCTCCATGGCTGACTGTACTTACAACCCAGAACCCTGAGACATCAATTGGCTCCATGGCCGACTGTACTTACAACCCAGAACCCTGAGACATCAATTAGCTCCATGGCCAACTGTACTTACAACCCAGAACCCTGAGACATCAATTGGCTCCATGGCCACTGTACTTACAACCCAGAACCCTGAGACATCAATTGGCTCCATGGCTGACTGTACTTACAACCCAGAACCCTGAGACAACAATTGGCTCCATGGCCAACTGTACTTACAACCCAGAACCCTGAGACATCAATTGGCTCCATGGCCGACTGTACTTACAACCCAGAACCCTGAGACATCAATTGGCTCCATGGCCGACTGTACTTACAACCCAGAACCCTGAGACATCAATTGGCTCCATGGTCCCAAGGGTCTGTACCTGAAGAACATATATGTGAATTAGGTAGACACAGTACGAGAGGTGTCCGAGTAGCTGGAACAGCCCTGAAGATGCAATGTTGTTGATTATTCCTGGAAAGTAGGAGCGAATACAATCAACATTTTCTTTGTTAATGCACGTACGAGTTCAGAAGGTTGCTTAGTGCTAAATACAAAATGTCACTGCACAGGGGAAACAAGGTGTGTGTTTGTTGAAAGAAAATGGAAACAACAGTAATCTGTTACACATTCAGCACAACTCAGTAAGAAGCAAAACGAAGTCTCAATGGTAGGTGAATACTAATATGTATATGTTTGTAAACAAAATGATTAGTGTGGATGTTATGGTAAGCCTGATCTCTAGCAATTCTGTTTTCACATCATCCAAGTGTCTGTTGAAAATCCATTGCCACTGAATACAACTTAACATGAATTGACTTCCATTACTTACTGTAATTAGCACTTATATTCACACCTCAGAAGTTTGCTGAGGTACTACATAAGTGCCAATGATAATAGAGAATTAAAATTAATTAGATTGGTTGTTTCATTGACATGATTTTTAAGCTGAATTTCAAGGAAATCAGTCGATCAGAAAATATGCAACAAACAGAGGTAGATGTAACATGTTAATAGTGTTCTAAAATAGGACACAGATAGATGTGGCATGTCATACAGTTCCAAACAGGCAACCCTCGTTTCTTTCCTAAGACGCAATCAGTTGTGTAGTTTGGCCAAGTCAGAGGTAATTGCTGATAAAACTAAGTATATGTTGATGTCTGGTGCACAGAATGCAAGACAAAATCATAGCACATATATAGTTAAAGGGTGGAACAGTTCAAATATTTGGGAAGAACCCTAATAAAATTCAAATTGCATTCATGAAGAAATTAAGAGCAATTATTCGTCTATTACAACCAACTAAATGCACAGTAATTCTTATACATATAACAGTACAGATATTACTGCAACATGTTTCGGCATTAATATGCCATCTTCAGGGAGTACATGTGCCAAGCTTAAAACCAGTTACAGTGTACAAAATAATATTATAAATTTCATAACATAAGTGCTGTCGTAAGACAGACTACAGAATGAATGAATGAACATAAGTGCTGACAAAACAGGGGGTGGAAGCTGGTAAAAATTACCGGGGCCTGGCATTCCGGAAGGGGGCCCGGGGACCGACTATGTTGCATATGTCTTAGGCTTTAGTATCATTATTTGTTGATTGTACAAATTAACCCTTTCAGACCAAGCCCAAGTCACTCTGTAACTGACAGTCAGTCTTCCTGATAGATTGTAAAGAATTTTAGCTGGTCCACCCTTGCTGGGGGGCCCAAAACAATTTTTTCACCAGGGCTCGAACCCGCTCTCAGCGGCCCTGAAAATATATATAGTGTTCTGCAGCTAATATCAAATGTACGTATTTAAGTTTTCTATATCTTGTAGTTGTATGTATAGAAAAATCATTTCTTATTCAGTGGATATAATTATACAATATATATACACAAAGTTTCTAGTTTGTGATTAGTATCTCCTAGGTTGTGTCTGTATATACTCAAACATCTAAGTATACTGAAACGTCTAAGTAGTATCCGATCCGAAGTGAGCTGTGTCCCTTTTAGTAGAGTTGCATTGGTGTCTACTGCTAAACATCTTTCTAGTACCTCCCTCTAAAATCGTGCACATGCAAATATAATGAAGAAAGATCAGGATTTCATTCCAATACACTATTATAAGGTGTTTAGTGTTGGAGAGCTGACACTGAATTTTGGCAGTACACCGTGGACACAGCGTACGACTTACCACCATGTCCCAACGCACATCCTATCAGAATGGTGCCTGTTGCTGCTGCAATGATTATCCTGTAGGTACACGCGTACAGACTTGCTGTTAAGGCATCGGGTTGGTAGCTGGGCTGGTAGAAGATAGTAGACACAAGATGGATGGAACACAGTACTGTGAGGGCAATGATCCAGACTAAAAAGTGCCCCATCTGGAAACATTTATATATTATTTATATAAAACATTTTTAACATATACATTTTAATAATGCTTACATTCAGAAATGTTTTGAGAAGAATGTGGCAGTTATAAAATTTGTTATACAATTACAGTGTCTACAGAAGCATAAAATATCTGAGCTTGAAATGAACAGAAAGACCAAAAATATTAGTGACTTTTATGGAGGTAAAAATTAATTTAAGGAGGATTACCAACCTAGGACTAAATCAGTAAAGGGGAGACGGGCGATATGTTAGCAGATATCCACAGTATTTTGAATATGTGTAAGAACTGCTTCTTCTCAGTCATTAAATGGGGTTAGTGATGTTAGCAGACTGAAGAACAAACAGTCAAGCCTAGTGCCATTAAGGTCCACATTATTACTCAAAAGTTGAAAATATATTAGTCACTGGGTAATGATCAAATGACAGCAGAAATCATCCAATTAGGAGGTAGAACGGGATGTTCTGAGATCCGTAAGCTTATTAATTCTATTTGGAATAAGCAGTAATTGCCTGAGCAGTGGAAGGAGTCAATCATTGTACCTATTTATAAGAAGGGTGATAAAACAGATTGCAGTAATTATCGAGGCATATCACTTTTGTCAACCACATACAAAATTCTATCCAAAATCCTTCTGACAAGGTTAACTCCATTTGCAGAGGAAATTATTGGAGAGCGTCAGTGTGGATTTAGACGTAACAGGTCGACTACTGATCGTATATTCTGCATTCGTCAAATACTTGAGAAAAAATGGGAATACAATGAGGCAGTGCATCAGCTATTTATAGACTTCAAGAAAGTCTATGATTTATTTAGGAGGGAGGTTTTGTATAATATTCTCACTGAGTCTGGTAAACCCACGTTAAGTTAATTAAATGTGTTTAACTCTAAAAGGTAAAGTTGGCCCTGTCCATTCCATAAATGTGTGTTGCTCTGCCCTAATGGTACATGTAGACAACCCAACTGACAGAACATTGCATTCTTTAAGTAATAATATTGTCACATTATGTTAAAATATGGCCACTGGCACAGTATTAATTGACTAATTACCTTCCTGCATTTCACACCAGTGCGTTTAATGTTGTGGTAGATATAACCAAAGATGACTCCCACAAAATATGCACCAAAGTTATGTTGGAAAGTGATGTGGGCTCTTCTGAAAGTCTTGTTTGCAAGAAGGTGTCTCACAGTCCTAATGAAGTACAATGTTCTTAATTAATCAGTAAATGTATTAAACATGGTGAAACAGAACTCCTTATAAGATTATGAAAAAGTAAATATATCTTCAGTAATGAATGCAAATATAAAATTGGAAGAAATATGCACACAGTGTGACATGTGAGGTTATCACAGTTGTGTTGCTGATAATTCAAGTCTTCTTGAATGTTGTGTTATGTCATTATGCAAATACAGTAAAACCCCTATTTAATGAATCGCTGGGGGATTAGAATACATTTCACTAAATCAAAGTTTTCATTAAATGGAGGTTACATTGTTTATATGGAGCTATTGTCGTTACATGAAAAAATTATCACTAAATCCGGGATTTCACTAAATGCGGGAACATTAAATTGGGGTTTTACTCTATGTTCTTGCATTTCAAAGGATCATAACATGTTCATGCTTAGGATCAAGTGAGCAGAACTGTCCTATCCATCCACACAAAAAACTGTCCTATCCATCCACACACAAACAAACTGTCCTATCCATCCACACACAAACAAACTGTCCTATCCATCCACACACAAACAAACTGTCCTATCCATCCACACACAAACAAACTGTCCTATCATCCACACACAAACAAACTGTCTATCCATCCACACACAAACAAACTGTCCTATCCATCCACACACAAACAAACTGTCCTATCCATCCACACACAAACAAACTGTCCTATCCATCCACACACAAACAAACTGTCCTATCCATCCACACACAAACAAACTGTCCTATCCATCCACACACAAACAAACTGTCCTATCCATCCACACACAAACAAACTGTCCTATCCATCCACACACAAACAAACTGTCCTATCCATCCACACACAAACAAACTGTCCTATCCATCCACACACAAACAATCATTCTCTCTACACAGTACACCAGGGATCCACCCCAAAGCGATCGCCTACAATTTTAACCATCTTTTATACATTTTGTAGTTTTAACAAGTACTTATATTGTTGGTTTAATTTATGTAATTTATACTCTCACAAGTCTCCCTGATGATGATCCCAGGAAGGGATCGAAACATGTTGGACTGGTTTACAGGGATTGTAATATATAATATATATAAAAAATAATAATAATAATAAGAGTGCATTTGTTGATTGTTTTATGTTTGACAGGCAGGAACAGTGTAAGGAGCAACACAGTGCTTCATCCCAGAAGACTTGAATGTATTGTATTGTATTTTATTGTATTGTATTGTATTGTATTTCATCCACAAATCATTACAGAATGATATTGGACACGTCCAGAGAGTTGTTACAGTAAACAGTGTAAGAATTACAGTAAAGCAAACAAACATGTAAAGCTGATACAATTACTTACATGTACAGGACCTCACAATTTTGTTGCGAGTAAGTAAGTTGATGTCCACATGCAATTACATACACTCCTGTGTCTCCATGTTTTTTTAAATAATATTCTACTCAAAGAATAAACTGTTTTAGTATGAATGTCACATCTGTACAAAGATTTTCATCAAAACTTCTAATATTGTGACAGAAACCTGTGTACTGGGCCAAGTGAATACAAAGACTGGAGTGCAGCATAATGGTGCGTGCCACATTGTAACGGGCGCTATAGCTTGATGTCATTGTCACTGTATGGCAAATCAAACAGACGAGATGATGCCGGTAATTTATTTTGTCAAGGAGCTTAGATAGATAATGCCACGACACAATTTGTTACTGCCCTTGACAGAAGAGAACATCTTTGACCTTGACACTCTTTGTAGGGTACCTGTCAAAAATGTATGGTCTTATAACTCTATATGTCCCTTCACACTGGTCACCACGTGTTAGGCATTTAGTTTATAAGAAGCCTAAAGTCAAATTCTTGCACAGCTCTAATCAGACAGAGCACAAATGAAACAATAGAATTAAGTTCCATGCACAAGACACAAATGAACTTCAGCCCAGTATACTTTTAACTGGAATATATTGGTTAGTGGTCATAAGAATGTAATGGTCTGGCTTCTTGGTGAAAGCTAATCTCTTGAGTTGAAAACAGTACTTATAGACCTCTTATGGGTTGGATATGCCCAGAGTTGCTGCCTGTTAAGCAGTACAGCATTTCTCTGGAAATATCTGCATACTCACTCTGGAAAGAGAAGAAGTAAAGGGTCCAGTCCCTCGATGTAAGTTAGTAAGAAGGATATACAGATGCTTGCAAAGAGCACACCTGCCAGGATTGACTTGGCACGCTGAGGATGCTTCCATACCAGGATAAGAAGCAATATGGACACAACATGGCACTGGAAATCAGCAGCCAGATACCAGGTATGTGGCATGCACTGCAAATAGTGTAAGTTACTTCATAAGTAAACAATACTTTACCTGCTCTGTTGGGGGGGGGGGCAAGTTAACTGGTATTGTCAGAAGGCTGTCACTAGAAGTTACTGGATTTTGCTTCAAATGTTGTGTAAATGCTGAGTTACATTTTATTATTAAACAGTTAATAGAAATGTCTATTTGACATGGAATTCCTGCAGTATTTGCAACTACGAGTATATGTACTGGTAAAATGTCGCTGAAAGATGCATTTACACAAATGAATCTAGCGTAAGTATGAAGTTGGAACTTACTTAATAATTATCGTGATACAAATAATAATTAATCACTTTACAGGTAAAGATGAGTGGTTACTGTTAACATCAGTGACTCTGCATGTGCTCACAGCAGTTGCCAGCAGTGAAACATTTACCATTTCTTCCACTTCAAAGTAGTTGTTCAAATAAAGCAAGTTGAGCCACCAGTGGTGTCTGCAGTTCTTGACTTCAGTGCCTATTACAGTGTTCCACACTGGGTTTTCAGCCATGTGGATGTGCCAGCTACTAACAAATGCAATCACCACAACATACAGTGGAGTTAACCTGAAATGACAGAGTGCGAAGCTAAAGACAGATTTACCAACATCAACTCATATCCATATTTTCAGCATCCACAGTTCACAATTCACAGTTAAGATGATGATTGTCAAGGACAGGCCGCTCAATCCGTAGCCCATGGGCAACACTGTCCTTACATAGTCTTACATTGCAGGTGAAGACATTTGAAATGAGAAAATGTCTTTTGTAACTTTCCTTGGCAAAACCAAGATAAAATAGTGAGGAAATTTGGAAAAATTATTAGCTGGTTATTTATGGAGACACGCATTACATTACTAATTAATTTTGTGATAAATGTGCTGAAATTAGCGACACATTAACCTAGCTCGTGAATTGCATTTCTGTTAAATTTTTGTTTCACTATCATTACATTTTTACTGCACATGATGTATAGAAAGAGACTCAGGTAAAATTGTGAATATAATTATACATATATTAATTAATTCTTCATCCTGTGTATTGAATTTCATGTTGCTGCAGTTGCTTGTACCACATAAAAGGCTGAGCAGGCCTGATTAAAGCAGTATAATACCAGCAGAAAGACAGTAAAACTACATCATGTATTGTTCAAACAGACAACTCATTAAATGGACAGTTTGATTATTACTGCCAGTAAAAATAATAATTTGAGAAGAAACCGAGGTTATGTGCAGGAAGGACTGGTGTGCCAGGTGTGTTGCAGCGTGTGAATACCCTCGATACTTAAACCACGAGATCAAATAATCAGAGTAAACAATTAGAGCATATACACCTACATACATTTCATGCCAATGGTTCTCAAAGGGTGTGCCACGAAATTTGGATATTAAATCATTGCAGACAAAAAAAATTATAAACAATTTCCTTCACAATAAATTTTATTTACACGTATATTTTGTGTATGAAACTAAAACAGTGCATAACGCAAGTCTCTGACTCTCCTGCACTGTTGCCAACTGAAATATTCTGTCTGATGTGATTCCTCACAGCTACAAGTATTTAACTTACAGTATTCAAGTATTACACAATATTCATTACACAGCTGACATTTTGATTATGCGTTATTTTTAAACATCATAAATTTACCAACAGAATAAAATGGGTGTTCGGTTAAGTATTTGCTTAATAATAATAATAATAATAATAATAATAATAATAATAATAATAATATTAACCATGGCTCGACAGCCCTATATGGGCTGGGCCTCCTCTTTCCGAGGTTACTTGGTCTGCGCATTTGTGGCAGTTCGGAGACCAGCCGACTGGCCGCGCTGTTCAACTCAATCCTGATGTGACCGCTAGAGCTATCTGGCAGTCAGTCAGGAGACTTGGGTGAGAAGTATTTGCTTAATGCTCATTTATATTGAGCTTTCTGATTCTTCAGACTTATAAGTTTGCATGGTATACTGTTCAGCATTTTGATGCCAACTTGTTACATAATTTTGTAAAGCTTCAGAGGTTGGCAGTTCTGAGAAGATGGTATTAATACTATGTACAGCTAATATGTTTGAAACTCTTCTTGATTTCTCACAATGAAAGACTCTATAGAAACAGGTTTTTATTTTTTGATTAATAAGGAAGAATGTAATAGGAGAATTCTGTAATTTTGTGGTCTGGAAGCTTGAATGTGTTTAATAAAGCAGTCTGAAATTATACAATTTGAGGACCTTATTATTCTAACTGATACAACTATTAAAGAGATAACCAAAATTTAAGTCTATTCATGTTCCGTGGAGTTAATTAGTTGAGAACTAATGGGATTCTGGACTTCGTCCATTGTCCGGAAATCTAAAATAACCAGATAACACGACGTTTCGGAAACGTCGTGTTATCTAGTTATTTTAGATATCCAGATGATGGACGAAGTCCAGAAACCCATTAGTTCTTAATGTTACATACCGTCGTCAGAGCCTTTTGGAATTCAGTTAATTAGTTTTTGTGCAGTTGTTGGAATAAATATTGTGAGACAACCAAAAATCAGAATGTAAAATCCCAAACACGAAATTCCACAAAAATTTATACAGTAGGAGTCACTCTGTTCCACGTAACCAGAGAGAAGACAGACATGGTATATGCAAAAGGTAACAGTCGCTTTTTGCAGTTGTAACACTAAATGTGCATGAAAATGTTCAACACATAAGAAATGGGAACTAAGGAATATAAGTGCATTTACAGCAGTGACATGAGAGCACACAGGTGAGATCACTAATTTTTAGCATAGATTTTGAAGTAGCTGGCTGCAAGGATGAAGTTCAGTGTGGCGCTCTTTTGAACACCACAATGAATTCAACAAATTTCAGAAAAGGTAGAAAGTTTCTAGACTATGAGTGACCATTATTTTTTTTTAAGAAATATTTGCTCCATGGGGTCAGTTTTGAATCATATTCTTAAAGCTGAATTAAATTTCTCTGCCTTTCATTATGTCTTAGCACATTTCTCTGTTAAGAGATTTTTCTTACCTCATATATCGATGAATGACAACCATGAAAAAGTCCGACCATTTGAAGACTGATCTGCCATCCAATTCCCTCAAAAACAAATAGCTTAACAGGAAACCACCAATACAGAAGATTACCGCCAAATATACAGAGGAATTGTAGATGGAAGCCCAGAAGATATTTAGATATGACTGTAAAAAAAACTGTGTTATTAATATAATGTAAATGAATAAATTATGCGTATCATAAATAGTTTGAGAAAGAGAATCCACATTGAGAACCACTTGTCTTTTGGGCTTTGTCCATCGTCTTGGATAAAATATATTATATTATGTTATATATTATAGCTGTGGTTCTACTGGCTGAGGATGTCCTGTTGATTGAGATTAGCTCAATCAACAGGACCCACCTGAGTAGGCATCACCTGAAGACGGAAGAAGAGCCATCTTCCGAAACCTTGTGATTTTTATATTTTATATTCTATACAAGACGATGGACAAAGTCCAAAAGACAGTTGGTTCTCAATGTTATATACCATCGTCAGAACCCTTTAGAATCCACATTGTTTCTATCAAAAACATAGATTTAAGATTTAAATATCAAATCTCTAACAAATTATCCTTCTGGATCTGACACGTTATGCAGACTCTCCCCTTCTTCACACTTCGTTTATCCACAGCAGCCATAGTTAACAGAAATTAATTTAATTAGGTAGCGTGCCATTAAGTCTTTCCCATGCAAAAGAAAGATACAAGGCAGAGATAAATTTATTCCAATTCCTAATCAAGCACTGTATCATGAAGATATAAAATGAATATAGTAGTACAGGTGGAGACAAGCAGTGAGCCTCATGCTCCAGGTACCCATTCCTACGTTGATATCCGGCACACAGGAGGTGCGTGTGGGTCTGTGTTCATGGTGGGGGAAAAAAACTTATTTATGACGAATGTCACCTTCATATTCCAAGCACAAAGTTAGGCCCACCATACAGGGTGGCCTATTGCAGCATCGAGTAAGACTTTTAAATCAATATGTCATCATTATCATCCTGCTGTGTACTGTTTCAGAATTTGTTTGAGAAGCTGTAACCTTCTAATTACATGTAAGTGATCTGTTTAATAGACTCCAGAGATTAAACGCTGACAAAAGAAGGCACACAACAGCTAGTACGATAAGTTAACTTCTCTACAAATCTATTGCTCTAGGTATGTGCTTTCCTTGTGTCCTAGCAACAGTGCTACAACAGCTTGTAACATGAATGGTACATGTGGGCATAGCAGCGATACCATTGCGTGTGCATGTAACGTGGGCATTAAAACCATCCAATCTAAGTAAATTGAAACAACTTGACAAATTCATCATAAAACTCTCCAATATAAAATTTCATGAAAATCCATTTAGTGGTCCCCCAGTTATTGTACACACACAGAATGACAGACGGAGCGACTTTAGTGGTGCTATATGTGGCTGCGATAAGCCTGAGAAATGGCAAAATGTAACTCCTCTGTCTTCATGCACAAAACAGATTCCTGCATTGTGCATGTAGTTTGTTGATATGTCATCCAGTTTCAGTTTCTTGAAACTGGATGAGAAATGATGGGAAAGTCACTGAGTTTGGAACTCCTCTAAAGCTGGGCTTACACTGTTGCTACAGGAATCATGGAACTTCCTACTGCAGTTCTGCATGTCACACAAATATGTGAAAATAGTTTGCAAGTTCATCTCTTCCTACACAGTAACATACATACATACATACATACATACATACATACATACATTCCACGTATCCATAAGTCTGTCAAAGTGACAACTGTATGTGCAATAAGTCATAATATACAAATATACAGCTATACACACTACACAATTTTACATTTGAACACTATACACTAAACACTATACACTAAAACACTATAAACATATTACATAACTCACTATGAACCATCTTTATACATAAAAAAATCATCTACTCAGTAAAAGCAGTGTGTATTTAAGTATTTTGTTAACGCTGCTTTAAATTTTGTGTTTTCATTCCTAAGACTTATGAGACTCAGTGGCAGTCTGTTGAAAATTGTGATACTGGCATGGACTGTACTTTTTTGAAAACAAGATAGGTTGGCATTTGGTCTGTACAGGTGGTGCTTATTGCTGTGTCTGTACTGTGTATAGATGGATTTGTTTGAAAATGTTCTTGATTGTTTAAAATAAAGTTCATTAATGAAAATATATATATTGACATGGGATAAGTAAAATCTCTAATTTTTTAAACAGACTTATGCATGGAGTTCTTGGCTGTGCACCGATTTCAATGAGATAATCTGTGTTTATGTCTCCACAAATTAGAAATTCTGCTTTTGGTTTATATAAAAGTTTCAAAGTATCATCTAGACGTTTTATAAACTGATTAAAATCTCCTGTAGGGGCTCTGTATAAACAAAATATAATTTAATTTGGTTGCTTTTGGTTGCTTTTGTTTCTATTTCAACTGCACAAATTTCCAAATCCTTACTTACGTACTACTTAATCACTGACCTTTTCAACCCATTCTGGATTCCGGATTGGTCCACTTAGCAGCACGATAAAGACATGTGGAAAAATAAAAGTGCACACTGTCAGGGTCCTGAATCCGTGGATGGCCCGAAATTCACTGCGGGCTTCAGAACGGCTTAGCGCACATAATTTCTTGAAATTTGCTATTAGTGAGAAGCACGACAAGAGCCCTATGCCTGCAATAAAATACATGATAAAGACAAGACTGACAGAAATTAGGGGCCAAGTACCAGAAGGGCTTATGACACTCGTGTAGAGTTTTCAGAAAATTTGATGTTTATAAAGTGTCTTAATATTTAGTGGCAACAGTACTGCCAGTGATGTGCTTAAGTTAACGACACGGACAGCAGTGCACATTTGTACACATTACACTGTAAAGAGTATGCAGCGTGTTTCATCAATACGTCTTGCCTGCAATTTTCTTTACTTGGACAGGCTGAAGCAGTCAAGGCATGGAAACTCGAGTTTCTCGTGCATAAAAGAATAGACTTCTCATTAGTTAAGATGAATCCAGACACAGTACTTTTAACATCTGACAATCTGCTTGAACACTGTGTGTGTGTGTGTGTGTGTTTGTGTATGTGTTTGTGCGTCACGACAGCCAAGTTTCATGTTCGTTTTTTTTCTCAAAAAACACACACAAGCTATTCCCTGAGATGACAAACTTATGTAGAAAGGCCCTTCTACATACTGAATATATTAACGTTGTGACACAGTAGGTAACGGTAACAGGGGTGGACAGTAAAGGTAAAGCTACCCCATTACAGGCCTGGACAGACCCTTAGGGTTCCAGGAGGTTGAGGCTCACAGATTTATAGACAATCGGCACATCAATGTGGTAAGGTTGTCAGCCCTACGCACCGGCCGCCATTACCCCCCAGGAAATAACTCCTGGTACTCATTTCTGTTAGAGGCTGAGTCGACCCCAGGGCCATAGTGCGACCGAAAGGATTATGTCAATGAAAACTTCCAATGACACCATCGGGAATCGAACCCGCAACCTTCCGGCTTGTAGCGCAGTGCCTCAACCAACGGGGGGTCGACAGTATACTTTTCAAAAAGCTGAGGGTTTTGTGTTTATGTTACGGTCTGTGAGAAAAAAATTTTGCTAGAAATGCCACGACTTGCCCACACTGGGAGCACGTCACATTTATGGGTTGTTAATAATGGGAGCTCTATAAGAGAAGAAAACTGTGCTTTTCGTACTGATCTGCCCCCCCCCCCCCCCCAACGGGCTAGTTATTACAAGGTTTGGGAGCCCTTTGATAATGTGGTCCTTGTAATAAATTCTTGGAAAAGTGAATTTTGCCGAATGCTGTATGTAACCAGTCGCTGAAAATATCCTAATGAGTGTCTAAAAATCTGAAGTCATTGCCTTACGCCCTTGTGGTACTTGTCGGCCGGCATAACATATTTACTAACTAACTAACTAACTAACTACCCAACCAACTCCATGGAGCAGAGTCCTTCTTGAGAACCTAACAGGTCGTCAGCTAGTCAAGAAATTCCCCGCGTTTTATGGAACCCGAAGGTTCATTACCGCATTCACAACAGCCCGCCACCTGTCCCTATCCTGAGCCATATCAATCCAGTCCATGCCCACATCCCACTTCTTGAAGATCCATTTTAATATTATCCTCCCATCTACGCCTGGGTCTTCCAAGTGGTCTCCTTCCCTCAGGTCTCCACCAAAATCCTGTATGCACCTCTCCCCTCACCCATACGTGCTACATGCCCCGCCCAACTCACAACATATTTACTGTCCTGTGAATGACTATCACCAATAATTTATCACACCTGTCTTTAATCAAAAAGGACACATAATGATAATTTATTTACGAATCTGTTCATTATCGTCATTATGGAGCCGGAAGCTGGAAAAGAAAGCGTTCAGGCAGTTAGGTGTGCGAAAACACGATCGAAAGTCCTACGTGCTTGGTTAAGTGGGTAAACGGATGATTGAAGTGAAGCACAGCAGCACCATTGCCTGTCATATCCATTCCTAGACATGAGCCACAATCATCCAAGTAACTGAGGTCGCTCCATGTCTGCATTTTATAATTCGCTACTAGTGATAACAGGGGGGGGGGGGCGTGAAGGCTGTCCTAATTTGAAAGAATCAAACTAATGCCTTTAGTATAAAACTCCAAAGTTTTGTGTGGTGAGAGAACTTAATAGAAATATGGAAGTCTTGTGATCTCTTCGGAACAGTGTAAAGTAACATGGCTATTGCATGGAAATGTGTATTGTTTATACAATAACAAGACAGACATTTGTAACCGACTGGCTGTTGTATAGCCTTTAAGAGCCGAAACGGACAAATCTGTCCATCGTTATGTGTAGGTATGAATGCGAAAACGGACATTTTTGTCCAAAAATATATATGTAAACTTTTCGCATTAAATACGATATTGGCGGGGCAATAAGCGTGTGTAAATATTATGTATACATACAACAGACTTGAAGGTAACTTTACAGTTGTGCCTCATACCAAGGGGGCGTATTGGGCGCGGAGGTAATATACCATAAAATGATGTATTCAACACTGTTTAGAGCGTATTCAGCTTCATGCTCCAGCATCTGTACATTCATGTGCCCCAGATACCCATCGATTAAAAAGCCGGTCGGATCGAGTTAAGATTTATACCAGTCGATAGAAATATTTATGTACTTTCCGGGAACCGAACCCTGATCTCCTTTCTGGTAGTCGTATAACTTATTCACTGTTCTAGCCCGTGCTTGTACTCACAGAAAAAATTTCAATACATTTTCACAATATATTTGTCCAAATATACGAAAAAATTAAAAGCTTCCGGCTGTATTTACCCTTACGTACTTGATGGAAGAATGAAACATAGCTCACCCGAGAAAGGCAGTATATGATGCGTCATCAGAAGGAAGTTACTTGTTACACAAATTATTACATACCTTATTATTAGATGTTCTCATCCGAATCAATATCACAGATCAGCTGTGATTCAATATCTTCATCACGAATATGCCTTCTGCGAGCCAAGATGCTGAGTATGTACTCACAAGAAATAATTTTCACAAGCGACAGGGTCACTGCACTGTGCGACAAACACTGAAAGAGTGTGGCCACTGGTAGGAATACCGAGAAACGTACTTTTCCTTTCGCAGGTCAGATTCCTCATGGTTGTAAAACTGTAAACCTCTTTGTAAGTACCCCCTTACAGAAATCACACCAACGAAAAGCATTTCGCTGTTGTTAAAATAACCACACAGAAATATTTTCCCTTGAAAGTGGGGACGAATTAAGGAGAAAGGAGCCCGAATTTAAGGCTAAAGAGAACGAAACATAACATATCACTAAAATTTCTGTCTCTTAGGGAAGTGGTTCATTCTTATTTTGCATCAAAATATTTTATAATAAACTATAATATACATTACCGTGTTCTCCATGCTTTACTTGAGTAAATACAATTTATTTCACAGATCCAGCGTTAATATTCTTCAAGATATTCAAAATTTTCCTAACCATTGCAACAAACGTTTAAATCCCCAGAGAAAATTCCGGTCCGCTGACAGTACAGGGTATTTAAATCGCCGGCTTTTAAAGGATAGTCAACAGAAACACGAGCTCCAATCTAGGGAATCTACGGGGGTGCTTCCAGGGGCATTTGTACTCAAGGACCAACTGACCATCTCGCCCCTAACTCAAGGACCAACTGACCATCTCGCCCCTAACTCAAGGACCAACCGACCATCTCGCCCCTAACTCAAGGACCAACTGACCATCTCGCCCCTAACTCAAGGACCAACTGACCATCTCGCCCCTAACTCAAGGACCAACTGACCATCTCGCCCCTAACTCAAGGACCAACCGACCATCTCGCCCCTAACTCAAGGACCAACTGACCATCTCGCCCCTAACTCAAGGACCAACTGACCATCTCGCCCCTAACTCAAGGACCAACTGACCATCTCGCCCCTAACTCAAGGACCAACCGACCATCTCGCCCCTAACTCAAGGACCAACTGACCATCTCGCCCCTAACTCAAGGACCAACTGACCATCTCGCCCCTAACTCAAGGACCAACTGACCATCTCGCCCCTAACTCAAGGACCAACCGACCATCTCGCCCCTAACTCAAGGACCAACTGACCATCTCGCCCCTAACTCAAGGACCAACTGACCATCTCGCCCCTAACTCAAGGACCAACCGACCATCTCGCCCCTAACTCAAGGACCAACTGACCATCTCGCCCCTAACTCAAGGACCAACTGACCATCTCGCCCCTAACTCAAGGACCAACCGACCATCTCGCCCCTAACTCAAGGACCAACTGACCATCTCGCCCCTAACTCAAGGACCAACTGACCATCTCGCCCCTAACTCAAGGACCAACTGACCATCTCGCCCCTAACTCAAGGACCAACCGACCATCTCGCCCCTAACTCAAGGACCAACTGACCATCTCGCCCCTAACTCAAGGACCAACTGACCATCTCGCCCCTAACTCAAGGACCAACTGACCATCTCGCCCCTAACTCAAGGACCAACCGACCATCTCGCCCCTAACTCAAGGACCAACTGACCATCTCGCCCCTAACTCAAGGACCAACTGACCATCTCGCCCCTAACTCAAGGACCAACCGACCATCTCGCCCCTAACTCAAGGACCAACCGACCATCTCGCCCCTAACTCAAGGACCAACTGACCATCTCGCCCCTAACTCAAGGACCAACCGACCATCTCGCCCCTAACTCAAGGACCAACTGACCATCTCGCCCCTAACTCAAGGACCAACTGACCATCTCGCCCCTAACTCAAGGACCAACCGACCATCTCGCCCCTAACTCAAGGACCAACTGACCATCTCGCCCCTAACTCAAGGACCAACTGACCATCTCGCCCCTAACTCAAGGACCAACTGACCATCTCGCCCCTAACTCAAGGACCAACCGACCATCTCGCCCCTAACTCAAGGACCAACTGACCATCTCGCCCCTAACTCAAGGACCAACTGACCATCTCGCCCCTAACTCAAGGACCAACTGACCATCTCGCCCCTAACTCAAGGACCAACCGACCATCTCGCCCCTAACTCAAGGACCAACTGACCATCTCGCCCCTAACTCAAGGACCAACTGACCATCTCGCCCCTAACTCAAGGACCAACTGACCATCTCGCCCCTAACTCAAGGACCAACCGACCATCTCGCCCCTAACTCAAGGACCAACTGACCATCTCGCCCCTAACTCAAGGACCAACTGACCATCTCGCCCCTAACTCAAGGACCAACCGACCATCTCGCCCCTAACTCAAGGACCAACTGACCATCTCGCCCCTAACTCAAGGACCAACTGACCATCTCGCCCCTAACTCAAGGACCAACCGACCATCTCGCCCCTAACTCAAGGACCAACTGACCATCTCGCCCCTAACTCAAGGACCAACTGACCATCTCGCCCCTAACTCAAGGACCAACTGACCATCTCGCCCCTAACTCAAGGACCAACCGACCATCTCGCCCCTAACTCAAGGACCAACTGACCATCTCGCCCCTAACTCAAGGACCAACTGACCATCTCGCCCCTAACTCAAGGACCAACTGACCATCTCGCCCCTAACTCAAGGACCAACCGACCATCTCGCCCCTAACTCAAGGACCAACTGACCATCTCGCCCCTAACTCAAGGACCAACTGACCATCTCGCCCCTAACTCAAGGACCAACTGACCATCTCGCCCCTAACTCAAGGACCAACCGACCATCTCGCCCCTAACTCAAGGACCAACTGACCATCTCGCCCCTAACTCAAGGACCAACTGACCATCTCGCCCCTAACTCAAGGACCAACCGACCATCTCGCCCCTAACTCAAGGACCAACTGACCATCTCGCCCCTAACTCAAGGACCAACTGACCATCTCGCCCCTAACTCAAGGACCAACCGACCATCTCGCCCCTAACTCAAGGACCAACTGACCATCTCGCCCCTAACTCAAGGACCAACCGACCATCTCGCCCCTAACTCAAGGACCAACTGACCATCTCGCCCCTAACTCAAGGACCAACCGACCATCTCGCCCCTAACTCAAGGACCAACTGACCATCTCGCCCCTAACTCAAGGACCAACTGACCATCTCGCCCCTAACTCAAGGACCAACTGACCATCTCGCCCCTAACTCAAGGACCAACCGACCATCTCGCCCCTAACTCAAGGACCAACTGACCATCTCGCCCCTAACTCAAGGACCAACTGACCATCTCGCCCCTAACTCAAGGACCAACCGACCATCTCGCCCCTAACTCAAGGACCAACTGACCATCTCGCCCCTAACTCAAGGACCAACTGACCATCTCGCCCCTAACTCAAGGACCAACCGACCATCTCGCCCCTAACTCAAGGACCAACTGACCATCTCGCCCCTAACTCAAGGACCAACTGACCATCTCGCCCCTAACTCAAGGACCAACCGACCATCTCGCCCCTAACTCAAGGACCAACTGACCATCTCGCCCCTAACTCAAGGACCAACCGACCATCTCGCCCCTAACTCAAGGACCAACTGACCATCTCGCCCCTAACTCAAGGACCAACCGACCATCTCGCCCCTAACTCAAGGACCAACTGACCATCTCGCCCCTAACTCAAGGACCAACTGACCATCTCGCCCCTAACTCAAGGACCAACTGACCATCTCGCCCCTAACTCAAGGACCAACCGACCATCTCGCCCCTAACTCAAGGACCAACTGACCATCTCGCCCCTAACTCAAGGACCAACTGACCATCTCGCCCCTAACTCAAGGACCAACTGACCATCTCGCCCCTAACTCAAGGACCAACCGACCATCTCGCCCCTAACTCAAGGACCAACTGACCATCTCGCCCCTAACTCAAGGACCAACTGACCATCTCGCCCCTAACTCAAGGACCAACTGACCATCTCGCCCCTAACTCAAGGACCAACTGACCATCTCGCCCTAACTCAAGGACCAACTGACCATCTCGCCCTAACTCAAGGACCAACTGACCATCTCGCCCCTAACTCAAGGACCAACTGACCATCTCGCCCCTAACTCAAGGACCAACTGACCATCTCGCCCCTAACTCAAGGACCAACTGACCATCTCGCCCCTAACTCAAGGACCAACTGACCATCTCGCCCCTAACTCAAGGACCAACTGACCATCTCGCCCCTAACTCAAGGACCAACTGACCATCTCGCCCCTAACTCAAGGACCAACTGACCATCTCGCCCCTAACTCAAGGACCAACTGACCATCTCGCCCCTAACTCAAGGACCAACTGACCATCTCGCCCCTAACTCAAGGACCAACTGACCATCTCGCCCCTAACTCAAGGACCAACTGACCATCTCGCCCCTAACTCAAGGACCAACTGACCATCTCGCCCCTAACTCAAGGACCAACTGACCATCTCGCCCCTAACTCAAGGACCAACTGACCATCTCGCCCCTAACTCAAGGACCAACTGACCATCTCGCCCCTAACTCAAGGACCAACTGACCATCTCGCCCCTAACTCAAGGACCAACTGACCATCTCGCCCCTAACTCAAGGACCAACTGACCATCTCGCCCCTAACTCAAGGACCAACCGACCATCTCGCCCCTAACTCAAGGACCAACTGACCATCTCGCCCCTAACTCAAGGACCAACTGACCATCTCGCCCCTAACTCAAGGACCAACCGACCATCTCGCCCCTAACTCAAGGACCAACTGACCATCTCGCCCCTAACTCAAGGACCAACTGACCATCTCGCCCCTAACTCAAGGACCAACCGACCATCTCGCCCCTAACTCAAGGACCAACTGACCATCTCGCCCCTAACTCAAGGACCAACTGACCATCTCGCCCCTAACTCAAGGACCAACCGACCATCTCGCCCCTAACTCAAGGACCAACTGACCATCTCGCCCCTAACTCAAGGACCAACTGACCATCTCGCCCCTAACTCAAGGACCAACTGACCATCTCGCCCCTAACTCAAGGACCAACCGACCATCTCGCCCCTAACTCAAGGACCAACTGACCATCTCGCCCCTAACTCAAGGACCAACTGACCATCTCGCCCCTAACTCAAGGACCAACTGACCATCTCGCCCCTAACTCAAGGACCAACCGACCATCTCGCCCCTAACTCAAGGACCAACTGACCATCTCGCCCCTAACTCAAGGACCAACTGACCATCTCGCCCCTAACTCAAGGACCAACTGACCATCTCGCCCCTAACTCAAGGACCAACCGACCATCTCGCCCCTAACTCAAGGACCAACTGACCATCTCGCCCCTAACTCAAGGACCAACTGACCATCTCGCCCCTAACTCAAGGACCAACTGACCATCTCGCCCCTAACTCAAGGACCAACTGACCATCTCGCCCCTAACTCAAGGACCAACTGACCATCTCGCCCCTAACTCAAGGACCAACTGACCATCTCGCCCCTAACTCAAGGACCAACTGACCATCTCGCCCCTAACTCAAGGACCAACTGACCATCTCGCCCCTAACTCAAGGACCAACTGACCATCTCGCCCCTAACTCAAGGACCAACTGACCATCTCGCCCCTAACTCAAGGACCAACTGACCATCTCGCCCCTAACTCAAGGACCAACTGACCATCTCGCCCCTAACTCAAGGACCAACTGACCATCTCGCCCCTAACTCAAGGACCAACTGACCATCTCGCCCCTAACTCAAGGACCAACTGACCATCTCGCCCCTAACTCAAGGACCAACTGACCATCTCGCCCTAACTCAAGGACCAACTGACCATCTCGCCCCTAACTCAAGGACCAACTGACCATCTCGCCCCTAACTCAAGGACCAACTGACCATCTCGCCCCTAACTCAAGGACCAACTGACCATCTCGCCCCTAACTCAAGGACCAACTGACCATCTCATCTCAACCAAAAGACAAAAAAACAAAGACTGACTCCTCAAAAGAGGGCAGAGCCCCTCAACTCCAGAACTCTGTTCCCCCCACACCACTACTCCAGTTACAGATACCCGACCTGTCACACATATATCTTACAGCTTTGAAGGTCGTTTCTCCCTTCATTTCCTGTCCGTACGGTTACACAATGTACGTATAACGTAACACTGAGGCGCGTTCTCGTAACCACTCTTGCAGTGGAAAAGTAATAAGTATCACATATTGTGAGTGTATGTCTGTAGCCTTAGTTATCCAGCATGCAAAGCGCATGCGCCGTATTATATTGTCATCTGTGGCCTGTCTGGCTCTACCATATTTTTCCACATTATCTCATAAACGGTACGATTTTCGGAAAAAAAGTTATTGAACATAAAATGCGTGTTTTTATTTTATCTACAATTTGTATCTGAAAAATTTCTTATTTTAAGAAGAATTTACCGAGCTGTGGTCGTAAATGTACATATGTGTTCATGTAAATTACCCGTTATTCTTGTCAGATTTTAATGAAATTTCGATTATCTCGATAGATTTTCGAAAAATATTCAAATTTCATGAAAATCTGTCCAGTGGGAGCCGAGACAGACAGACAGACAGACGTAACGAAGCTAATAGTCACTTTTCCCAATTTTGAGAACGTAGTCTAAAAATTTATGAGAAAGATGGCAGCATAGGTTGTGTATCAGTTAGATGAAATTCGCGGTACACAAATACGTCACTGAATTATCTCTGAGAAGGTTTACAGTTTGCTGCACAATGTGCATAGAACACCTACATTTAGTTTCAACTGGCACTTTGTGTTCCTGTAATCGTCTGAACGCATCGTAACCAGTGCCACACACCACTAGCACTGTGATAACGAGAATTCCAAATCTGTAAAAGTAAGACATAAGACAGTAAGCACACAAGCACATACCTGTTACACATTGTGCAAAAAGGAATTTAAGATGCTGTGCACTCTAATATCTGTACTAAAAACATTGCCTTTGTGTGTGAAACAAAATGAATGAGAAATACAAAATATAAGTACAGTATTTGAAATGTTTTTTTTTAAATATCCATAATCGTGCACTGAAAAGTCAGAATGGTAACTAGAACCGACAAATGCACACAAAATTATGAAAATGTATTATATACGTAGTAATACGTCCTACGTGTTTCGACCACTCATGTGGTCATCCTCAGGGAGGTGCGTTACGAAAAATTAATACATTGAGATGTTACAAAATTACGTGAACCAATGCAGATGTAAAATATTGTAATGAATGAATAATAGCATATAGCGATTTTAGATTCACTTTTTAAATTTCTGTCATTTGGTTTGTATTTTCGTTACCATTGCCACACGCAGTTATTACCTGCGGTAAAGTGAACATCTGCTACGGTTCACCGCAATTTCAAGAATGCCCAGGCGGCAATTCCGTACAAAACTGAATTATTTATTTAAGGGAATTCCGCAAGGCAAAAGTCCTCATTGTGCGTTTCAGTGATTTAGCGGCGAGAAATTTTTTTTAAAGCTTCCGTAAAGCTATTTTGTGATAATGAAAAGCTTTGGTTTATGGCTGAGCATTCAAGGTAAATGAGCTGTGTTGAATTTATATTTGTTTTTGGTTAACACTTACTGGAAAGGAGCATTTTTGGTGTATTAACATTTTGGCGACAGAATTTGAAATCGTAAATTTATTTAGTAAAGCGGTACAATAATCTTTTTATTTAAGGAAAATGGCGAGAAATTAATTTGACTCCGACGTGGCAAATTTAATTTGTAAATTTGTAACTAATATTTGTAAAGTTTATCTTCTGTAAATAATATAATTACTTTACTTCAAACTCAAAGTAACTACCTGCACATTCGCAAATCCCTTACGCCAGCAACAGAGAGTTGTGTCATTAACAGCAAAGTGCAGGCCATCTCTCGCCGGCTGCTACGAAACGTCTTGACACGCTGAATAAGATAGAACAGGAAATAGAGGGCAGCAGTTACCGATTGCTGCTTAGGTAAATAAATCGGTTGGTGGCAGCGATTATAGAAGTGGAGATCCAGTGATTGCCTTCCCGGATTTTACCGATAGAACCTTCTTTAGAAAATTAAGCTGCATAGTGGCAACGCACCTTGGGGAGGTACAGTGGGCCCTCGATTTAACGGACTTTGGATTTAACGGACAAAAAATTTGACGTGTTTAATTAAAATAAAGTTTGGTTCCTGTCGTAAATTTATTTTTATATTTTTAACAGATGTTTTAGTGACGTGTATAAATTACTGAATGTACATTATAATAATATTTTTGATACGTTATACATTATAATAACATTTTGATACACCCTGTACATTGTAAGTTTGTTATTAATATATGTGTTTAAAATACATTCGATTGTCGATCCCAGTGGCCGCGCGGTCTAAGGCGTGGGTCTGCGGCCGCTCGCTTACTGGGATTGTGGGTTCGAATCCCGCCGGGGGCATGGATGTCTGTCTGTTGTGAGTGTTGTGTGTTGTCAGGTAGAGGTCTCTGCGACTGGCTGATCACTCGTCCAGAGGAGTCCTACCTAGTGTGGTGTGTCTGAGTGTGATCGTGAAGCGTCGAAAAATGAATTGGCCTAGGCCCCCTAGGGGCTGTCGAGCCATTGGAAAAAAATACATTCGATTTAACGGACTTTCGGCAATAGCGGACACCCCTCCCCCCCCAAATAGTCCGTTAAATGGGGCCTACTGTATAGTCAAAATCAAATATTAAATTTACACGGTTTAAAATACGTATTAATACCTCCCTGAAGATGGCCAAATGAGTGGCCGAAACACGTAGGAGTGTGATGCACGATACTTACTCTGTCAACAGATCATGTTAGTGTGATGCACGATACTTACACTGTCAACAGATCATGTTAGTGTGATGCACGATACTTACTCTGTCAACAGATCATGTTAGTGTGATGCACGATACTTACACTGTCAACAGATCATATTAGTGTGATGCACGATACTTACACTGTCAACAGATCATGTTAGTGTGATGCACGATACCTACCCTGTCAACAGATCAACTGCGTGATACGAACGCTGCTGCTGTTTGGTCTGGCACGCCCGTTGATCTGTCCTCACTTCAGCTATGACCCCCAGCCTGTTGGCAGCATCTCTCAGCGAGTCTTCAAGTTCTTCGCTGATGGCTCGGACTGCGGACTGAGGCGACACACATAATCCCACGTGCAGCAAGTCGCGGCGGAAGTGGGTCGGGATTTTGCCGAGTTCCTGACGCAGATGTATTTGCCATAATGAAATTACAACACACACACAGTCACACAAAAACCAATGTGTGTGAATTTAATTAATTAACTCACTAACAAACTAATCAACCAAGAGATTCTCAAACATAAAATGGTGTCAATCTTGAAAGTTGAGCCTTCTGGAACGTGACGCCGTGTCGTTTAGTAAGTGGTTCCCAGCGTTTAGAAGGATAGTGGCCAACTTTGACGAAGACATTACAATCCCTCTAAATGTCAGGAAACGTTCACCCAACAACACAGTGTTACTTCCCTACACCTTCAGCAACACCGCTGAGAGCACCCCAGGTCTTGCATTCTACACATTCCACATAAACAGTATCAGTTGCTGAAGTCAAACAGTAAAGCATATAAAACAACCTTTAAGAACAAAGGCAATGTACGTATAACATAATATAGAGGCGCGTTCGCGTAACCATTGTTGCCGTGGGAAAGCAATAAGTATTACATATTGTGAGTGTGTGTCTGTAGCCTTAGTTATCCAGCATGCAAAGCGCATGCGCCGTATTATATTGTCATCTGTGGCCTGTCTGGCTGTACCGTATTTTTCCACATTATCTCATAAACGGCACGATTTTCAGAAAAAAGTAATTGAACATAAAATGTGTGTTTTGGTTTTCTCTACAACTTTTGTCTGAAACATTTCTTATTCTAAGAAGAATTCAGCGAGATATTACCACAAATGTACGTAGGTCTTCATGTAAAGTTCCGTTATTCTTGTCAGATTTCAATCAAACTTGAATTTTCTGGACAGATTTTCGAAAAATTCCTAAAATATCAAATCTCATGAAAATTCGTACAGTGAAAGCCGAGTTTTTCCATGCACACATACAGACAGACAGACAGACATGACGGAACTAAGAGTCGCTTTTTTTGCAATTTTGCCATCGAGTCTAACAACAGCTCTGTAATGCCATTACAATACGTTGCACTTATATAAGGTCAAATTTCATCTTGATAACTTCCACGCGATGCACTATGGACCATGAAGTGTTAGTTATGGCACAAGTTGATAGCATGAGGTTTGACACGTGCAGTGGTACACACTTCATGCCAATGTTTATTACACTAGTAATTTTCTCAAAACCAATGATCTGTAGACACACAAATACTCTACGTTTTATGGATCCATATTTAATTTTAACAATACCCCACACAAGCAAGTTGAACTTCTGCTACTGCTAATATTGGTATTATTCAGTTGATCGGAAACAAAATAAACAACGCCTCATCAATGTCAAATCCGCCCTAAATGTACACTCCAAGCTACGTGCCTTAAGGCTATGAAAATCCAAGCCAATTGAGACTGAACAACATGGCCGACAGTTAGCTGTGAGGATGCTAAGTCGGTTACTGTAATCTTCATTGCACGCGTGTTCCAGTTTCGCTGTGGACATACCACTAACAAGAAGCAAACAATTATTTAAAAAAAAAAAACGACCTTTCCGAGTCGGTTACACAATTCTAATTTTTGTCCTAAAAAGCAGAGTCTTTAAAAATAGTTCGAATAAATGAAACAGGTCGTAATTTATACATCCTGATTCTAACATTAATTGGCCTATTTCTACATAACTTGGGACTTCTACGTAAAAACATACAGAAATGTGTAACCTCGTCTATATTCATGAGGACTTGCTTCAGCTTCCTGTTTGGATAAAACCTTCGAATTCTTTTATTTTTAACTTCCTTAATGTCTGCTGCACACACCGCTCGCTCCGGATTGACTGTGGCGCCTCTCTTCAAGAATTCCACTAACAAGATTCCTTCACTATCCCTGAAGCCGCTAGCCATGACTTTACTCGCACAAGATCTCCCACATCCTACCTACAGTCCCCATTTAGCACCCAACGACTTCCATCTTTTTTGGCCCCCTGATGGACGCATTCCGAAGACGTCGTTTTGCTGACGACGATGGGCTGAAACACGGCGCACGTGAAGAGCTGTGACGCTTTACGAAAGTTTTACGCTGCCGGCATACAGCGTCACACGCAAAGGTGGAAAAAGTGCGTTGATAATGCAGGGGACTTTGTGGAAAAATTGTATCAACTTTGTAAATGATGTACTCAAGATATATATATAAATTTCGTTACAATTGTACTTACAGTTTCTGAGAAAAAAAAGTGAGGCCTTAACCATATACAGGGCCTATACAAACAATTGTATTATAATTAGATACAATGATATACAACGTGTGGTAAACCTCCTACATGTTTCGGCCTTTTCCGGCCATATTCAGGGAGGCATTCAACAAATAAAAATACATTAATGAAAGTTATAATATAGGTGTGCAGTAATACAGTTAAAATAGATAATATTAAAATGGATAAAATTTTAAAAATTATAGTACAGAATGTACCTATATCGTAACAGTTATAACTATAACTACAACTATAACTATAACTACAACTATAACTATACCAACTACGTTATCCAGGCCCACTATATACTATATACTATATACACCGATAAGACGAAGTAGTTTACACTTTTAAGAGAAACACATTATGGCTAGCGACTCGCTACGAGCCGGACGGTCCGGGCATCGAACCCCGGTGGAGGCGAGATTTTCAGTTTTCCCCTGTCAGTATCATTCCACCAATGCTCCATACTCATTCATACTCTACCATCAACGCTGTATAATGTTTCTCTCCCAGTACTTCAGTTTCCCCTGTCAGTATCATTCCACCAATGCTCCATACTCATTCATACTCTACCACCAACGCTGTATAATGTTTCTCTCCCAGTACTTCAGTTTCCCCTGTCAGTATCATTCCACCAATGCTCCATACTCATTCATACTCTACCACCAACGCTGTATAATGTTTCTCTCCCAGTACTTCAGTTTCTCTTGTCAGTATCATTCCACCAATGCTCCATACTCATTCATACTCTACCACCAACGCTGTATAATGTTTCTCTCCCAGTACTTCAGTTTCCCCTGTCAGTATCATTCCACCAATGCTCCATACTCATTCATACTCTACCACCAACGCTGTATAATGTTTCTCTCCCAGTACTTCAGTTTCCCCTGTCAGTATCATTCCACCAATGCTCCATACTCATTCATACATCTACCACCAACGCTGTATAATGTTTCTCTCCCAGTACTTCAGTTTCTCTTGTCAGTATCATTCCACCAATGCTCCATACTCATTCATACTCTACCACCAACGCTGTATAATGTTTCTCTCCCAGTACTTCAGTTTCCCTGTCAGTATCATTCCACCAATGCTCCATACTCATTCATACTCTACCACCAACGCTGTATAATGTTTCTCTCCCAGTACTTCAGTTTCCCCTGTCAGTATCATTCCACCAATGCTCCATACTCATTCATACTCTACCACCAACGCTGTATAATGTTTCTCTCCCAGTACTTCAGTTTCCCTTGTCAGTATCATTCCACCAATGCTCCATACTCATTCATACTCTACCACCAACGCTGTATAATGTTTCTCTCCCAGTACTTCAGTTTCCCCTGTCAGTATCATTCCACCAATGCTCCATACTCATTCATACATCTACCACCGACGCTGTATAATGTTTCTCTCCCAGTACTTCAGTTTTCCCCTGTCAGTACCATTCCACCAATGCTCCATACTCATTCATACATCTACCACCGACGCTGTATAATGTTTCTCTCCCAGTACTTCAGTTTCCCCTGTCAGTATCATTCCACCAATGCTCCATACTCATTCATACATCTACCACCAACGCTGTATAATGTTTCTCTCCCAGTACTTCAGTTTCCCCTGTCAGTATCATTCCACCAATGCTCCATACTCATTCATACTCTACCACCAACGCTGTATAATGTTTCTCTCCCAGTACTTCAGTTTCCCTTGTCAGTATTATTCCACCAATGCTCCATACTCATTCATACTCTACCACCAACGCTGTATAATGTTTCTCTCCCAGTACTTCAGTTTCCCCTGTCAGTATCATTCCACCAATGCTCCATACTCATTCATACATCTACCACCAACGCTGTATAATGTTTCTCTCCCAGTACTTCAGTTTCCCCTGTCAGTATCATTCCACCAATGCTCCATACTCATTCATACATCTACCACCGACGCTGTATAATGTTTCTCTCCCAGTACTTCAGTTTCCCTGTCAGTACCATTCCACCAATGCTCCAACTCATTCATACATCTACCCGACGCTGTATAATGTTTCTCCCAGTACTTCAGTTTCCCCCGTCAGTATCATTCCACCAATGCTCCATACTCATCATACATCTACCACCACGCTGTATAATGTTTCTCTCCCAGTACTTCAGTTTCCCCGTCAGTATCATTCCACCAATGCTCCATACTCATTCATACTCTACCACCAACGCTGTATAATGTTTCTCTCCCAGTACTTCAGTTTCCCCTGTCAGTATCATTCCACCAATGCTCCATACTCATTCATAACTCTACCACCAACGCTGTATAATGTTTCTCTCCCAGTACTTCAGTTTCCCCTGTCAGTATCATTCCACCAATGCTCCATACTCATTCATACATCTACCACCAACGCTGTATAATGTTTCTCTCCAAGTACTTCAGTTTTCCCCTGTCAGTACATTCCACCAATGCTCCATACTCATTCATACATCTACCACCGACGCTGTATAATGTTTTCTCTCCAGTACTTCAGTTTCCCCTGTCAGTACCATTCCACCAATGCTCCATACTCATTCATACATCTACCACCGACGCTGTATAATGTTTCTCTCCCAGTACTTCAGTTTCCCCTGTCAGTATCATTCCACCAATGCTCCATACTCATTCATACATCTACCACCAACGCTGTATAATGTTTCTCTCCCAGTACTTCAGTTTCCCCTGTCAGTATCATTCCACCAATGCTCCATACTCATTCATACATCTACCACCAACGCTGTATAATGTTTCTCTCCCAGTACTTCAGTTTCCCCTGTCAGTATCATTCCACCAATGCTCCATACTCATTCATACATCTACCACCAACGCTGTATAATGTTTCTCTCCCAGTACTTCAGTTTCCCCTGTCAGTATCATTCCACCAATGCTCCATACTCATTCATACATCTACCACCAACGCTGTATAATGTTTCTCTCCCAGTACTTCAGTTTCCCCTGTCAGTATCATTCCACCAATGCTCCATACTCATTCATACATCTACCACCAACGCTGTATAATGTTTCTCTCCCAGTACTTCAGTTTCCCCTGTCAGTATCATTCCACCAATGCTCCATACTCATTCATACATCTACCACCAACGCTGTATAATGTTTCTCTCCCAGTACTTCAGTTTCCCCTGTCAGTATCATTCCACCAATGCTCCATACTCATTCATACATCTACCACCAACGCTGTATAATGTTTCTCTCCCAGTACTTCAGTTTCCCCTGTCAGTATCATTCCACCAATGCTCCATACTCATTCATACATCTACCACCAACGCTGTATAATGTTTCTCTCCCAGTACTTCAGTTTCCCCTGTCAGTATCATTCCACCAATGCTCCATACTCATTCATACATCTACCACCAACGCTGTATAATGTTTCTCTCCCAGTACTTCAGTTTCCCCTGTCAGTATCATTCCACCAATGCTCCATACTCATTCATACATCTACCACCAACGCTGTATAATGTTTCTCTCCCAGTACTTCAGTTTTCCCCTGTCAGTATCATTCCACCAACGCTCCATACTCATTCATACATCTACCACCAACGCTGTATAATGTTTCTCTCCCAGTACTTCAGTTTTCCCCTGTCAGTATCATTCCACCAATGCTCCATACTCATTCATACATCTACCACCAACGCTGTATAATGTTTCTCTCCCAGTACTTCAGTTTCCCCTGTCAGTATCATTCCACCAATGCTCCATACTCATTCATACATCTACCACCAACGCTGTATAATGTTTCTCTCCCAGTACTTCAGTTTCCCCTGTCAGTATCATTCCACCAATGCTCCATACTCATTCATACATCTACCACCAACGCTGTATAATGTTTCTCTCCCAGTACTTCAGTTTCCCCTGTCAGTATCATTCCACCAATGCTCCACACTCATCAGCAGCTACGTGTTATTCTTACCAGAACCACAAATGAGCGAAGCCTGGGAACTTTCCAAAAAGCCATGCCCTTTCGAAAATCGTGCAGCATCGGTTAGAAAAGTTTTTTCACCTTTTTTTTCCTTTGTACAAAGCTTACAATAAAATATAGCAGAACCAGATTGCAGTACACAGACAGATAACCCTAACGCTTGATTTGATCCTAGGATGAAGAAATGACCGCCGAAAGAAGCCTTTGATTAGTGTATGATTACACCGCGTACCGCCACAGGCACGAGAACGCTTGTAGTGAGATATCTGTCACGTTTCTGCATTACAAAACGACAGCATTCAGATACGTTTAAAGTGCAGTAATAGTGTAATGAGTTAACACATTACGGTAAAGGAAGACTCTACTGTGCAAGAGGCAGTGGAGGCAGCCCGTGATATGGCGGCCACTTGGCTGGCCTTGTTAAAAATTGATATTAAAAATTCTATGTATTTATTATTGGTACCACCATTTGTGTTGTTGTCTTGTATGGGTGTGGAACTTGGTCTCTAACACTGAGGGAGGAACATAGGCTGATGGTGTTTGAGAATAGGGTGCTGAGGGGGATATTTGGGCCTAAGAGGGACGGGGTAACAGGGGAGTGGAGAAGACTACATAACGAGGAACTTAATGATCTGTACTCATCTCCAAATATTATTCGGGTGTTCAAATCAAGAAGAATGAGGTGGGCGGGGCATGTAGCAAGTATGGGGAGGGGAGATGTGCATAGAGGATTTCGGTGGGGAGACCCGAGGGAAGGAGACCACTTCGAAGACCCAGGCGTAGATGGGAGGATAATATTAAAATGGATATTCAAGAAGTGGGATGGGAGGACATGGACTGGATTGATATGGCAGAGGATAGGGACAGGTGGCGGGCTGTTGTGAGTGTGGTAATGAACCTTCGAGTTCCATAAAACGCGGGGAATTCTTGACTAGCTGACGACCTGTTAGCTTCTCAAGAAGGACTGTGCTACATGGAGTTAGTTAGTTAGTTAGTTAGTTACCACCATTTGTGTTACATTTGATAGTTTAGGAGATTTGTCACACAGCAGGCCTGTCGACTACGGTGTGATAAACTGCCCTATAGAAAGGACGAATCTGTGCCAAAAAAGAAGCGACCTGCTACTGAGCACATTTCTGTAAGGTGTTAATAGACGTGATTGTAGATTATTATTAATATAATTATATAAATGTCTAATAAATATGTTTGTACGAGCATTTAGTGTTTTTACCTCAATATTCGTACAGTCTATACAGGCCTAATAAATATGTTTGTACAAGCATTTAGTGTTTTTACCTCAATATTCGTACAGTCTATACATGTCTAATAAATATGTTTGTACAAGCATTTAGTGTCTTTACCTCAATATTCGTACAGTCTATACAGGTCTAATAAATATGTTTGTACAAGCATTTAGTGTCTTTACCTCAATATTCGTACAGTCTATACAGGTCTAATAAATATGTTTGTACAAGCATTTAGTGTCTTTACCTCAATATTCGTACAGTCTATACAGGTCTAATAAATATGTTTGTACAAGCATTTAGTGTTTTTACCTCAATATTCGTACAGTCTATACATGTCTAATAAATATGTTTGTACAAGCATTTAGTGTCTTTACCTCAATATTCGTAGAGTCTATACATATCTAATAAATATGTTTGTATGAGCATTTAGTGTCTTTAACTCAATATTCGTACAGTCTATACAGGTCTAATAAATATGTTTGTACAAGCATTTAGTGTCTTTACCTCAATATTCGTACAGTCTATACAGGTCTAATAAATATGTTTGTACAAGCATTTAGTGTCTTTACCTCAATATTCGTACAGTCTATACAGGTCTAATAAATATGTTTGTACAAGCATTTAGTGTTTTTACCTCAATATTCGTACAGTCTATACATGTCTAATAAATATGTTTGTACAAGCATTTAGTGTCTTTACCTCAATATTCGTAGAGTCTATACATATCTAATAAATATGTTTGTATGAGCATTTAGTGTCTTTAACTCAATATTCGTACAGTCTATACAGGTCTAATAAATATGTTTGTACAAGCATTTAGTGTCTTTACCTCAATATTCGTAGAGTCTATAAATGTCTAATAAATATGTTTGTACAAGCATTTAGTGTTTTTACCTCAATATTCGTAAAGTCTATACAGGTCTAATAAATATATTTGTATTAGCATTTAGTGTCTTTACCTCAATATTCGTACAGTCTATACAGGTCTAATAAATATGTTTGTACAAGCATTTATTGTCTTTACCTCAACATTCCTACAGTCTATACAGGTCTAATACAGATGTTTGTACAAGCATTTAGTGTCTTTACCTCAATATTCGTACAGTCTATACAGGTCTAATAAATATGTTTGTACAAGCATTTATTGTCTTTACCTCAATATTCGTACAGTCTATACAGGTCTAATAAATATGTTTGTACAAGCATTTAGTGTCTTTACCTCAATATTCGTACAGTCTATACAGGTCTAATACAGATGTTTGTACGAGCATTTAGTGTCTTTACCTCAATATTCGTCCAGAAATGAGATGAAGATTTGGCTGCCTTCAGCTGCACCTCTGCCAAGCAGTATTTCGCCTCCCGCCTATACAGACACTCCGCGTAATCCCCAATCTGGTAATCAGGACCTGTCAAAATTGTCTCCGGAGCGACTTCGCCATTACCTACCGCAGAGACAACATAATGTCATATTTAAGCTACACGATCTTGTCTGATGACGCTAACTAGATAGCAATCGGCCTTGCGAAATACTGTGACTATCGCAATCAATTCGATTTCTAGCTGAAGCAAGAAATTTTCTTCCCTCCAAACCATCCAGACAGCCTGTGGGACCCACACAGCTTCCTGTACAATGGGTACCGAGGTCCTTTCCTCAGGGTAAAGCAGCCGGGGTGTGAGGCTGACCACTGACCACTGAGTTCGGTCTAATGCCGACATTAAAAATGAGTGGAGTTATAAATCCACGACCTCATGTGCCTTCGTGATGTTTACAGAGACAAATTTATTTTACCTTTATCATACCTAATAGGTGTCAGTCGATCCCAGTGGCCGCGCGGTCTAAGGCGTTGGTCTTCGGCCGCTCGCTTACTAGGATCGTGGGTTCGAATCCCACCGGGGGCATGGATGTTTGTGTTGTGTTTGTTGTAAGGACGGTAGTATGGAACGTAAAGTGACATGAAGGACGAAAGGATTTAAACAGTACAAAAAATGGATCAAAGGGGAAAAATTCCCGGACAGGCAAAAAAAAAATCCCACCTAGGGCATGAATGTCTGTCTGTTGTGAGTGTTGTGTGTTGTCAGGTAGAGGTCTCTGCGACGAGCTGGTCACTCGTCCAGAGGAGTCCTACCGAGTGTGGTGTGTCTAAAAAGTGTGATGGTGAAGCCTCGAAAAATAAGGCGGCCTAGGCCCCCAAGGGGCTGTTGAGCAATTAGGGAAAAAAATATTTGTGTCTACTTACATGTGGATTTAGTGGCTTCGAGAGTGCATCCAGCAATACACAGCAATAGCAGGGTCTTTCTTCCCAACATATTGGAATTCTGGAAGCAGAGAGCCATGAATGATTCAAGAAAGCACAAAGCAGCTTGGAGTATGCAGTGTCTTCTCTGCGAAAGCACTGTCCGATACTATATGACTTTCCCCTTAAAAGCTGACTTAAATAGCAACAATAAATGCCCATGTAGCTATCGCATGTCTTGTCAGCACAAACCCTGATTTTCAAGGCTACTTCTTCGCTAGTTGGCATTCCTTACAGAAACTAAAATCCTAAAACATAGGTCTAACAGGCAAGGTTACAGTGTGTTCACATACACTGAACATGCTTCTGAGGTCCGTGTGCAAGTAATGCACGTATATCTGGTACTTGTAAGGGCTGAACTGCTTCACACTTGTGCCCTTTTGGTCACAATATTGCGTCACATTCTGTTGAGATGGAACTACACTGCACGTGTTTTGGGTCTGCATTTTGTAAGAGTTATTGCGATATTAACAGTTTGAAGCCCAGTGGTTACTACTAGTATATGTATGCCTACCGCCAGGTTTAACATTCAACAATTCTACGTTCTGCCCACACAGTGTATTTATGTGTTTTGTGTGGATCTCAGAACAAACAGCGATTATTTCACTGTACAGCATTAACTGACTGGTTTGTATAACTGAGACGGAGTGTGTTTACTGCGCGGTACGGACTGTATTTATGTGTTTTGTGTGGATCTCAGAACAAACAGCGATTATTTCACTGTACAACATTAACTGACTGGTTTGTATAACTGAGACGGAGTGTGTTTACTGCGCGGTACGGACTGTATTTATGTGTTTTGTGTGGATCTCAGAACAAACAGCGATTATTTCACTGTACAGCATTAACTGACTGTTTGTATAACTGAGACGGAGTGTGTTTACTGCGCGGTACGGACTGTATTTATGTGTTTTGTGTGGATCTCAGAACAAACAGCGATTATTTCACTGTACAGCATTAACTGACTGGTTTGTATAACTGAGACGGAGTGTGTTTACTGCGCGGTTACGGACTGTATTTATGTGTTTTGTGTGGATCTCAGAACAAACAGCGATTATTTCACTGTACAGCATTAACTGACTGGTTTGTATAACTGAGACGGAGTGTGTTTACTGCGCGTTACGGACTGTATTTATGTGTTTTGTGTGGATCTCAGAACAAACAGCGATTATTTCACTGTACAGCATTAACTGACTGGTTTGTATAACTGAGACGGAGTGTGTTTACTGCGCGGTACGGACTGTATTTATGTGTTTTGTGTGGATCTCAGAACAAACAGCGATTATTTCACTGTACAACATTAACTGACTGGTTTGTATAACTGAGACGGAGTGTGTTTACTGCGCGGTACGGACTGTATTTATGTGTTTTGTGTGGATCTCAGAACAAACAGCGATTATTTCACTGTACAACATTAACTGACTGGTTTGTATAACTGAGACGGAGTGTGTTTACTGCGCGGTACGGACTGTATTTATGTGTTTTGTGTGGATCTCAGAACAAACAGCGATTATTTCACTGTACAACATTAACTGACTGGTTTGTATAACTGAGACGGAGTGTGTTTACTGCGCGGTACGGACTGTATGTATGTGTTTTGTGTGGATCTCAGAACAAACAGCGATTATTTCACTGTACAACATTAACTGACTGGTTTGTATAACTGAGACGGAGTGTGTTTACTGCGCGGTACGGACTGTATTTATGTGTTTTGTGTGGATCTCAGAACAAACAGCGATTATTTCACTGTACAGCATTAACCTTTAGCGGCCGGACTTATTTCTCAGCTTTGCCCTTTAAATCGAGATAAGTGGCCTACTTTACGGCACAAGCCCTGTGTGATCGGGTCTGCGGTCCCCGCGTTGGCTGTTTAAACTTTTGCGCTATCGTTAGAAAAACTTTAATATTATTTTATCTGGAAGAGATAAAATGGTGGAATTACTTCCATTTTGTAGAAAATGGAACACGCTTTTAGCAGAGCACTTTAGAAATTCAGCATGTATCCTTACTGCCTAAATAAACAAAATGCAATTTCATATTCTTGTGAAATTGAATTTTATGTCGTCATTTTTGTATCTGGTCGAGACATTCCTTTTACCGGATTCCTTTTCTCGTTTTCATGAGTCATATTCGTGCCTATCGTTCAGCAGTAATCAGTTCTTATTAGTAACACTAAGTGATTGATGTTAGTCTAAACAGTGTAAGGTTTGTTCAGCGTCATTACAAGATTGACGGAGAAGGAAAAAATCAGCCCACCTTACTACGCAAAATACTCAACACCAAGAAACGATGTTGTGACGACTCAATTCACTGTTACAGTGTTGCCTTTACTAACCAACACAAATCATAATGAATGCACACCCAACTGAAATAAAACACTGTTTCAATAACACTTCGCTAGACTAAACACTACACATATTGGCTTCTATCGGTACCAACAACGCTTAGAAAAAAACAGAACTACGCGCCGAAAGAGTTTCCAACCCCACAGACATACTTATAAGCGTTTTTGAACCTAAAATGTAGGTTCAGAACACAAAGAGAAGTTCTCGTCTTCAATAAATTATTGAAGAGTGTTTTAAATTTAAGAAAAATATCACTTAAACATATCTTTTGTATTATTTTAATGTTTAATTTGGAATAAGAGAGTAGAGCTATAGAACATACATTTTTGCAGACGAAAGAAACGTCGTCTGACATCATTTTCTTAGAACGAAACTCTATGCAATCCTTGCCATAATAAACACCAGACTAATTTATGGCTGTTGAAATGCAACTACAGCTTACAGCCACGTAACTTTGTTATTCAACGCCCGCCATATCTACATAAATTGCACTTTTCATTGGCTACGAGAAACAGAAAGTTGACAGGCGCTTGTCTACTCCACGTGTAGAGAATGGGCCATTGTGTGGTGTCCCTTTGAAATATAATGCCCGATTATATGAATTACTTAGCCTGTAGGTCAATTTATGGCCAACACGATACTCAGTTGCAGACGGCAGGAATAAACAACTTCCAAGGCTGTTCGGTTTGCTCATACCACAGTGATAAAGCTATTCAATGTTACAGCCTGAGTTCCTTCCTGGGGTAAAGTGATCGGAGCGTGAAGCAAACCAAATATTTCATCTAACGCGAATGGTGAGGTATACACGTTCCCTACATGTTTTTAACTCTATGGGAGCTCTCCCCAAAAGTCCTCGGCAGCAAAGGACGACTGACGGTTTAAAGGGCCCTGTTATTTATATAGGACGCACGGACTCTAAAGGTTAACTGATTGGTTTGTATAACTGAGACAGAGTGTGTTTACTGCGCGGTACAGACTGAATTTTTGTGTTTTGTGTGGATCTCAGAACAAACAGCGATTATTTCACTATACAGCATTAACTGACTGGTTTGTATAACTGAGACGGAATGTGTTTACTGCGCGGTACGGACTGTATTTATGTGTTTTGTGTGGATCTCAGAACAAACAGCGATTATTTCACTGTACAACATTAACTGACTGGTTTGTATAACTGAGACGGAGTGTGTTTACTGCGCGGTACGGACTGTATTTATGTGTTTTGTGTGGATCTCAGAACAAACAGCGATTATTTCACTGTACAACATTAACTGACTGGTTTGTATAACTGAGACGGAGTGTGTTTACTGCGAGGTACGGACTGTATTTATGTGTTTTGTGTGGATCTCAGAACAAACAGCGATTATTTCACTGTACAACATTAACTGACTGGTTTGTATAACTGAGACGGAGTGTGTTTACTGCGCGGTACGGACTGTATTTATGTGTTTTGTGTGGATCTCAGAACAAACAGCCATTATTTCACTGTACAGCATTAACTGACTGGTTTGTATAACTGAGACGGGGTGTGTTTACTGCGCGGTACGGACTGAATATTTATGTGTTTTGTGTGGATCTCAGAACAAACAGCCATTATTTCACTGTACAACATTAACTGACTGGTTTGTATAACTGAGACGGAGTGTGTTTACTGCGCGGTACGGACTGAATATTTATGTGTTTTGTGTGGATCTCAGAACAAACAGCCATTATTTCACTGTACAACATTAACTGACTGGTTTGTATAACTGAGACGGAGTGTGTTTACTGCGCGGTACGGACTGAATATTTATGTGTTTTGTGTGGATCTCAGAACAAACAGCCATTATTTCACTGTACAACATTAACTGACTGGTTTGTTTAACTGAGACGGAGTGTGTTTACTGCGCGGTACGGACTGAATATTTATGTGTTTTGTGTGGATCTCAGAACAAACAGCCATTATTTCACTGTACAACATTAACTGACTGGTTTGTATAACTGAGACGGAGTGTGTTTACTGCGCGGTACGGACTGAATATTTATGTGTTTTGTGTGGATCTCAGAACAAACAGCCATTATTTCACTGTACAACATTAACTGACTGGTTTGTTTAACTGAGACGGAGTGTGTTTACTGCGCGGTACGGACTGAATATTTATGTGTTTTGTGTGGATCTCAGAACAAACAGCGATTATTTCACTGTACAACATTAACTGACTGGTTTGTATAACTGAGACGGAGTGTGTTTACTGCGCGGTACGGACTGTATTTATGTGTTTTGTGTGGATCTCAGAACAAACAGCGATTATTTCACTGTACAAAATTAACTGACTGGTTTGTATAACTGAGACGGAGTGTGTTTACTGCGCGGTACGGACTGTATTTATGTGTTTTGTGTGGATCTCAGAACAAACAGCGATTATTTCACTGTACAGCATTAACTGACAGGTTTGTATAACTGAGACGGAGTGTGTTTACTGCGCGGTACGGACTGTATTTATGTGTTTTGTGTGGATCTCAGAACAAACAGCGATTATTTCACTGTACAGCATTAACTGACTGGTTTGTATAACTGAGACGGAGTGTGTTTACTGCGCGGTACGGGCTTAATCTTTAAAGAATGACATAGCAAGCACACAGAATGACAATGTGGCCATTTCCCTGTCTGCTAATTATACGGACGTCACGGTTTCTTCAGGGAGCATAAAACTAGCTATGAGTAAGTCAATATCAATGTCAGTGAATGTTAGATTATGCTATTGTCCAAACGGCTGAGTGACTACTGCATCAACTCCACCCTGTCAGTAAAATTCTTTCATACACGCATAAATTGGACAAGTCACTTCAAATACTCGTACCTTGAGGTCACCCTCGACAGTACAGTCACTGTGCAATGCTAATCAGCTCTATCCTTTCCTAGCAAGTTCACCCGCACCAACATTAACACGAACCTAACATCAATGAAGTTAGCACTAACATATGCAGTCCATGCTTGGGGACACAGATTGTTTGTTCAGTTTCTGTTCAGTTTCTGTTCTATTTTTGTTCAGATTTTGTTCGGTTTTTTTCAGTATCTGTTCAGTTTCTGTTCAGTTTCCTTTCAGTTTCTGTTCGGTGTCTGTTCAGTTTCTGTTTTTGTCAGTTTTGTGTGGGCCCGGCTTTAGTCTTCAAAGCGTCAAACAGCTTACCCCGTCCAGCACAACAGACGTCTCCAAAACACACAGCTTACCCCGTCCAGCACAACAGACGTCTCCAAAACACACAGCTTACCCCGTCCAGCACAACAGACGTCTCCAAAACACACAGCTTACCCCGTCCAGCACAACAGACGTCTCAAAAACACACAGCTTACCCCGTCCAGCACAACAGACGTCTCCAAAACACACAGTTTACCCCGTCCAGCACAACAGACGTCTCCAAAACACACAGCTTACCCCGTCCAGCACAACAGACGTCTCCAAAACACACAGCTTACGCGTCCAACACAACAGACGTCTCCAAAACACACAGCTTACCCCGTCCAGCACAACAGACGTCTCCAAAACACACAGCTTACCCCGTCCAGCAAAACAGACGTCTCCAAAACACACAGCTTACCCCGTCCAGCAAAACAGACGTCTCCAAAACACACAGCTTACCCCGTCCAGCACAACAGACGTCTCCAAAACACACAGCTTACCCCGTCCAGCACAACAGACGTCTCCAAAACACACAGCTTACCCCGTCCAGAACAACAGACGTCTCCAAAACACACAGCTTACCCCGTCCAGCACAACAGACGTCTCCAAAACACACAGCTTACCTCGTCCAACACAACAGACGTCTCCAAAACACACAGCTTACCCCGTCCGCACAACAGACGTCTCCAAAACACACAGCTTACCCCGTCCAGCAAAACAGACGTCTCCAAAACACACAGCTTACCCCGTCCAGCAAAACAGACGTCTCCAAAACACACAGCTTACCCCGTCCAGCACAACAGACGTCTCCAAAACACACAGCTTACCCCGTCCAGCACAACAGACGTCTCCAAAACACACAGCTTACCCCGTCCAGAACAACAGACGTCTCCAAAACACACAGCTTACCCCGTCCAGCACAACAGACGTCTCCAAAACACACAGCTTACCCCGTCCAGCACAACAGACGTCTCAAAAACACACAGCTTACCCCGTCCAGAACAACAGACGTCTCCAAAAACACACAGCTTACCCCGTCCAGCACAACAGACGTCTCCAAAACACACAGCTTACCCCGACCAGCACAACAGACGTCTCCAAAACACACAGCTTACCCCGTCCAGCACAACAGACGTCTCCAAAACACACAGCTTACCCCGTCCAACACAACAGACGTCTCCAAAACACACAGCTTACCCCGTCCAGCACAACAGACGTCTCCAAAACACACAGCTTACCCCGTCCAGCACAACAGACGTCTCCAAAACACACAGCTTACCCCGTCCAGAACAACAGACGTCTCCAAAACACACAGCTTACCCCGTCCAGCACAACAGACGTCTCCAAAACACACAGCTTACCCCGACCAGCACAACAGACGTCTCCAAAACACACAGCTTACCCCGTCCAGCACAACAGACGTCTCCAAAACACACAGCTTACCCCGTCCATCACAACAGACGTCTCCAAAACACACAGCTTACCTCGTCCAGCACAACAGACCTCTCCAAAACACACAGCAACTCATACCTCTGCTGTCCGCCCACGTGTATATACTTTCTCTCCCTCACGTGTTACTAAAGTTTCGCAATATTATTGATCTTCTTGAACTTGCCTTTGCTATCGCACACAGACGTTTCACAATGACGCTGCTTCAGCAATTACTGAGTAATGCAACTTTGAACGTGACGCTAATGGAACGAGTTACCAACGGATTTTATGAATAGTAATAAATTTTTCAAAACTGGCGTCTACAAAGTAATTACTGATTTTATTGCGTCGCTTTAGCAAATCGACCACAAAAAGTAACGCCATCGCGGATTCACTCAATATCCGGTTACATGTCACTTATTCTGCCTGCACTTGTGAAGTGGAAGCTACGAGGGACAGACCAACCGCCAAAGGAGGAGGTAAACCGAGTATCGCAAATTCTAAATTGTACAGTAGAAACTCAATCATGCGAAATAAAGGATGCGGACCCGATTTCGGATAAGCAAAATTTCGGATAATTCGCAAATTCGGCTTGACGTGGTAAGGTGCAATACAAATAACATATATTCATAAACGCGCCTTATGTTAATAACATTTATAGCACAACAAAGTGTACGATATTTACAGGTACAGTCAGCACACGTCAACTTTTGACAGCAAACTGACGGTGAGAGGCTCAGAGGTGTCTCGCGGTGGGCAGTTCTGGGAATCGCGTAAAAAAGGACGTTTCGGTTAACCCAAGTTTCGGTTAAGCGAAGTTCGGATAACAGAGGTTCGACTGTATTTTGATCTGCGATGTACTGTATTGTTTAAGTTAAATTACGGATAGAGCACAACTGTACATTTATACAAATAACTAACCAACCAACCAACTCCATGGAGCAGCACATCTTGAGAAGCTAACAGGTCCTCAACTAGTCAAGAAATTCCCCGCATTTTATGGAACGCGAAGGTTCATTACCGCACTCACAACAGCCCGCCACCTATCCCTATCCTGTAACATATCAATCCAGTCCATGCCTCCCCATTCCACTTCTTGAAGATACAGTTTAATATTATATTCCCATCTATGCCTAGGTCTTTCAAGTGGTTTCTTTCCCTCAGGTCTTCCCACCAAAACCCTGTACACACCTCTTCTGTCTCCCATACGTGCCACATGCCCCGCCCATCTCTTTCGTCTTGATTTGATCACCCGAATAATATTTTGTTGGGAGTACGATCGTAAAGTCCCTCGTTGATAGAAAGAACAGCCAAACGTGATAGTGACCAGATTACTTGCTAGTGATTGACATCGCAGTGAAGAGAGCAGCCGGTAACAGATGAAGCACTGGGCACGTAGCACGCAACGTTTTACAGCCGTTTTAAAACTCGACGGAGAGTGAAGCTGTGGCCGTCCTGCCAACAGAGTGAAGCTGTGACCGTACTGCCAACAGAGTGAAGCTGTGACCGTACTGCCAACAGAGTGAGCTGTGACCGTACTGCCACAGGTGAACGTGACCGTACTGCCAACAGAGTGAAGCTGTGACCGTACTGCCAACAGAGCAAACTTTTTGAAAGACTTTAGGTCAAACTAACCAATACACAAACTAACCATACACAAACTAACAATACACAACAATTATTCACAAAGTATATTTGTAACCCCTACAAACGTTTCGGCAATCAAGTTGCCATCCTCAGGGGGCGCATCAAAGAATCACAAGTATCTATGGCATCCAGATACACATACATTTCGCTTTATAATGGAAGTACACACGCATCTCATAATATTAAAATGAACTGGTGCCCACAGTTCAAAAAAAAGTTTATATATTTTAGTCATCTAGGTCGAGTCATGTAACAATATATGTAGGTGATAATTGTTACTGTGTACTGTGAAGTGTTGGCTTACGTCACTGACTTAGACACATTACGTCACTGACTTAGACATATTACGTCACTGACTTAGACACATTACGTCACTGACTTAGACACATTACGTCACATGACTTAGACACATTCGTCACTGACTTAGACACTTACGTCACTGACTTAGACACATTACGTCACTGACTTAGACACATTACGTCACTGACTTAGACACATTGTCACTGACTTAGACACATTACGTCTCTGACTTAGACACATTACGTCACTGACTTAGACACATTACGTCACTGACTTAGACACATTTGTCACTGACTTAGACACATTACGTCACTGACTTAGACACATTACGTCACTGACAGACACATTACGTCACTGACTTAGACACATTGTGTCACTGACTTAGACACATTACGTCACTGACTTAGACACATTACGTCACTGACTTAGACACATTACGTCACTGACTTAGACACATTACGTCACTGACTTAGACACATTACGTCACTGACTTAGACACATTACGTCACTGACTTAGACACATTGTGTCACTGACTTAGACACATTACGTCACTGACTTAGACACATTGTGCCACTGACTTAGACACATTACGTCACTGACTTAGACTACATTGTGTCACTGACTTAGACACATTATGTTTCTTACTCTTAACGTTTGGTGTTGTGACTGTGGTCATCTGTTTATCTCAATGTTGTAAGAGGCATGTGTGATTTCATTATAATGCCGAGCGTGTGTTTGTATCTGGATGCCATGGATGTTTGTGATTCTTTGATGGCCCCCTGATGATGGCAATTTGTTTGCCGAAACGTTTGTAGGGAATTACAAATATACTTTGTTAGTAACTATTGTGCATTAGTTGCTTTGACTTAAACTTATGACAAAATGCGGATACATGTAATATAAAATTCGTTTTTGAAAGACACACAACTGTACCTGGCCTTTCCGAATTGAGCCTAGCAGCGACCGTGCCGTGCCAACTGCAGCTGTGTACAGCTTTAGAAGGTTCAGCTAGCTAGTTATCTGGTCACTACGGTAGCTATGTCTACGTATTGTTGCATGAACAGTCCTCACAACATGAAGGTAGCGATTTTCTGTAAAGCTGTCACTATAAACGCCGTGAAGGGAGTGGAGGTATAGCACCACTCATTCTTAACCTCAGCACTAAATACAGGTAAAGTGGTCAACTTCACGCTAAGGCTGATTTATCCTCGTGAAAACAGCCCCAGTACCCATTGAGTAAGAGCTGGGTAAGCCTCAGAGTCGGTCAAGACGTTTCGGAGAATATATAAATATTTTGCCCCTTGCGGAAATCAAAAAATATTTCCTTGTTTGTTGAGCATGCAGCGAAGTCACTGTGCAGACGACGCCGTGACACATAATAGTGCATTCTTGTATATTTTATACAGAGTATTCTACGTAAGGTACTCCAAAATGGACTTTTACGAGTAATTATGAGCAAACAAGGCAGGCAATGTACGTTTAACGTAAGACTGAGGCGCGTTCCCATAACCACTGTTGCCGTGAAAAAGCAGTAAGTATTACACATTCTGAGTGTATGTCTGTAGCCTTAGTTATCCAGCATGCAAAGCGCATGCGTCGTATTATATTGTCATCTGTGGCCTGTCCGGCTGTACTGTATTTTTCCACATTATCTCATAAACGGCACGATTTTCGGAAAAAACTTCTTGAACATAAAATGTGTGTTTTGATTTTCTGTACAACTTTTGCCTGAAACATTCCTCATTCTAAGAAGAATTCAGCGAGATATTATCATAAATGTACATAGGTCTTCATGTAAAGTACCATTATTATTGTCAGATTTTAATGAAACTTGAATTATCTCGACAGATATTAGGAAAATACTTAAATATTAGATTTCACGAAAATCAGTCTAGTAGGGGCGGAGTCGTTCCATGCGGACAGACACACAGACACACAGACAGACATGGCAAAGCTAATAATCGCTTTTCCGAAATTTCGCGAACGCGCCAAACAATGCCATAACAACCTACGCCAGATTATCAACATACTTGTACAGGGAGTATTTTTCTGAACGACGAATATGCAAATAATCACAAGTCTAACTATAAGTCATTTCTAACACAGAACTGATTATCAGCACTCTTCTTTTTGTGCATTGTCTGTCACAACTAATTAACACTAACACAAGGATGAACTCACATTTCCCGATTGTTTCCAGACCTACAAACCGCGTCGAGAACTGAATACGAGATGATGGTGGCCGTGCTGTGTCTCTCTGTCACTATAGTGGTCTTGCTTTGGGTCTACCTGAGAGTTAAGACGAGCCATATGGCAAAACTGGCGGAGAAAATACCAGGGCCGAAACCGGCTCCACTCTGGAAGAAGATTTTTAGGAGAAAAACCGACCGTAGAAGTGGAGGTACATAAATGTTTTCATTCTGAGACAATTTTAAAGTACAATGTAAAAACATACGCTCTTGGTATTGAACACCCCCTTTGATGTGTTAGTCACAAATGTACGAGGTCTGTCCAAAAAGTTACCGAACTTTCTTATTTTAATTTATTGCTTTACTTACGACTTAATCAGACTTGTCTCCTTCAAAGCACTCCCCTCCACTGTTGATACACAGCTATCTCTGTAAAGCACTCCACTATTGATGCACAGCTATCTCTGTAAAGCACTCCCCTCCACTGTTGATACAAAGCTGTCTCTGTAAAGCACTCCCCTCCAATGTTGATACACAGCTGTCTCTGTAAAGCACTCAACTATTGATGCACAGCTATCTCTGTAAAGCACTCCCCTCCACTGTTGATACACAGCTTTCTCTGTAAAGCACTCCCCTCCACTGTTGATACACAGCTATCTCTGTAAAGCACTCCACTATTGATGCACAGCTATCTCTGTAAAGCACTCCCCTCCACTGTTGATACACAGCTGTCTCTGTAAAGCACTCCCCTCCACTGTTGATACAAAGCTGTCTCTGTAAAGCACTCCCCTCCACAGTTGATACACAGCTGTCTCTGTAAAGCACTCCACTATTGATGCACAGCTATCTCTGTAAAGCACTCCCCTCCACTGTTGATACAAAGCTGTCTCTGTAAAGCACTCCCCTCCAATGTTGATACACAGCTGTCTCTGTAAAGCACTCCCATCCACTGTTGATACAAAGCTGTCTCTGTAAAGCACTCCCCTCCACAGTTGATACACAGCTGTCTCTGTAAAGCACTCCACTATTGATGCACAGCTATCTCTGTAAAGCACTCTCCTCCACTGTTGATACAAAGCTGTCTCTGTAAAGCACTCCCCTCCAATGTTGATACACAGCTGTCTCTGTAAAGCACTCCCCTCCACTGTTGATACACAGCTGTCTCTGTAAAGCACTCCCCTCCACTGTTGATACACAGCTGTCTCTGTAAAGCACTCCCCTCCACTGTTGATACACAGCTGTCTCTGTAAAGCACTCCCCTCCACTGTTGATACAAAGCTGTCTCTGTAAAGCACTCCCCTCCAATGTTGATACACAGCTGTCTCTGTAAAGCACTCCCCTCCACTGTTGATACAAAGCTGTCTCTGTAAAGCACTCCCCTCCACAGTTGATACACAGCTGTCTCTGTAAAGCACTCCACTATTGATGCACAGCTATCTCTGTAAAGCACTCCCCTCCACTGTTGATACAAAGCTGTCTCTGTAAAGCACTCCCCTCCAATGTTGATACACAGCTGTCTCTGTAAAGCACTCCCCTCCAATGTTGATACACAGCTGTCTCTGTAAAGCACTCCCCTCCACTGTTGATACACAGCTGTCTCTGTAAAGCACTCCCCTCCACTGTTGATACACAGCTGTCTCTGTAAAGCACTCCCCTCCACTGTTGATACACAGCTACCAACTACGTGTGTTTATTCAACTCTTTTATAAGTTTCGTTAGTGCCCTGATGATGGCTCATTTCCAGAGCCGAAACTAGTCGCCAAGTTAACGAACGTAATATGACTTGTTGGGTGCGATTGAAGACTTTAACAAAACGCACACTTATAAAAACATACGAATAGTTATTGGGATTTTTGTATTTTGTTTATTCTCCCCCCCCCCCCCAAATATCCGCAGTTGGGTGCAATGAAAACCTTAAAAGTGCGGAAAATAATCGATACCCTACTGTGTGCAGTAATAGGCTCAGCAGGTCTTATATAGGCCTAGTGTGTAGATCAGGCAGTATAGAGCAGTACTGAAGTTAGCTGGTAAAAAGATTTAAGTTACTAATTTGTCCCACCAACGTAAATGACGTCGACATACTGCAATGATCAGCCTAAGCGTCTGCAGTTCGATGTGAGACACAGATGTCTCTGTAAAGCACACGTCAGACACGTGAGACACAGATGTCTCTGTAAAGCACACGTCAGACACGTGAGACACAGCTGTATCTGTAAAGAACACGTCAGACACGTGAGACACAGCTGTATCTGTAAAGCACACGTCAGACACTTGAGACACAACTGTCTCTGTAAAGCACACGTCAGACACGTGAGACACAGCTGTCTCTGTAAAGCACACGTCAGACACGTGAGACACAACTGTCTCTGTAAAGCACACGTCAGACGCGTGAGACACAGCTGTCTCTGTAAAGCACACGTGAGACACAGCTGTCTCTGTAAAGCACACGTCAGACACGTGAGACACAACTGTCTCTGTAAAGCACACGTCAGACACGCCCCTGTGTAGACCTGCAGTCTGTGACAGTCTTTTCATTCCAGACACGTTCCACAAAATGGTCGAGCTCTCCCAAACGTACGAGTCCACGTTTTGCCTATGGAAAGGACCTGAACTTTTCGTCTTTATTCAAGACATCAAGCATATAGCGGTAAGTTGCATTTCGTATTCCTACATTTCCCGTCTTATAATGATCTATCCGCCCTACACAATGCAACTGATCAGCTGATATTTACGCCAGATAGCATTTGCTTTTACGAAGCAGTCCAGGGGTAAAGCGGCATCTATTCTTCGGTCGGTATTGCAGCGTCGAACGTTGCCGATGACATTTAACAAGCTTACTAAAAAAATACTTCTCAAGTACGTAGCGAGTATATGCAGCGAAGCTGTCAATTTCACAGTATTCCTGTAGTGCTATAAAACATACGAACAGATCGACTGAAGGGTTGTCTGTGGCAGACATAGCTAGGGACGCCGTGGAGCAGCGCGTGGATATGACTGGGCAGTGGCTAATGTCACTAAATTAATGGCAGATCAGCCTACACAATACCAGTTCAGCCGGTAAAGTTAAGCCTCATGAATGTTTATCGCAACATGTATGGCAGTTGTTAGCAATCACTGAACCACATACACATGATAGTAATATTGCTGTTACATGTTACATGGAGCCGGGATAGCTCAGTAGGTATACAGATTAAGCCAAGGGCTTGATAACCGGGGAATCGAGGTTCTCTTCTCGGCAGGAGACAAAATGTATTTACTAGCCTGCAGCAGAACTGCGAGGTCCACCCAGACCCCTATTCAGTTAGTGACGGGGCTTGTGGGAAAAGCGGCTGGGGCGTGAATCTGACCACTCACTTCAAACTAGTGCCAACGTTAAGGATGAGTGGAGCTATACTGCTACTTCCCCTGTATGCCTTCATTGTTTGGACAAGGAGAGCATTAAGTTACTTTTACGTGGCGTCACTAGCTGTAAATAAGTGAGTTTTATTGTAAGTTGTGTGCTGAAGGGCCCCACAGCAGATGCTACAGACGCACCGCAGCCTTAAGGCTTATTGTGCAACCCTGTGATGAAGATGATCAGTTCTTAAGTTTTTCCAAGTAATGGAGCACCGGTGGAATGATACTGACAGGAAAAAACCGAAGTACTCGGGGGGGAAAACCTGTCCCATCGCCACTTTGTCCACCACAAATCCCACATGGACTGACCCGGGAACGAACCCGGGCCTCCGCGGTGAGATACCGGCGACTAACCGCCTGAGCCATGGCACGGCCTGTTGTAACATTTTACGTTACGTTACTAAAAACAAGAGCAGTTCTGTGGGCGAGCCAGAAAATTACTGTTGAAATGCGTCACTGTTCAAAAGACACTTCGCTAAATTGTAGACACGCTATTCCTGAAATGTGAGTAAAATGTGATTGAACACAAACCGTCTTGTTAGCCAAGTTTAGGGCAAGAGTAGAACGGTCAGTGCCGTATAGTAGATGAATTGGCTGAAGAGACTGCAGTTTGAATAACCTGAATTATATATAAAGACCCAGTCCGTACCGCGCAGTAAACACACTCCGTCTCAGTTATACAAACCAGTCAGTTAATGTTGTACAGTGAAATAATCGCTGTTTGTTCTGAGATCCACACAAAACACATAAATACAGTCCGTACCGCGCAGTAAACACACTCCGTCTCAGTTATACAAACCGGTCAGTTAATGTTGTACAGTGAATTAATCGCTGTTTGTTCTGAGATCCACACAAAACACATAAATACAGTCCGTACCGCGCAGTAAACACACTCCGTCTCTGTTATACAAACCAGTCAGTTAATGTTGTACAGTAAAATAATCGCTGTTTGTTCTGAGATCCACACAAAACACATAAATACAGTCCGTACCGCGCAGTAAACACACTCCGTCTCAGTTATACAAACCGGTCAGTTAATGTTGTACAGTGAAATAATCGCTGTTTGTTCTGAGATCCACACAAAACACATAAATACAGTCCGTACCGCGCAGTAAACACACTCCGTCTCTGTTATACAAACCAGTCAGTTAATGTTGTACAGTGAAATAATCGCTGTTTGTTCTGAGATCCACACAAAACACATAAATACAGTCCGTACCGCGCAGTAAACACACTCCGTCTCAGTTATACAAACCAGTCAGTTAATGTTGTACAGTAAAATAATCGCTGTTTGTTCTGAGATCCACACAAAACACATAAATACAGTCCGTACCGCGCAGTAAACACACTCCGTCTCAGTTATACAAACCAGTCAGTTAATGTTGTACAGTAAAATAATCGCTGTTTGTTCTGAGATCCACACAAAACACATAAATACAGTCCGTACCGCGCAGTAAACACACTCCGTCTCTGTTATACAAACCAGTCAGTTAATGTTGTACAGTGAAATAATCGCTGTTTGTTCTGAGATCCACACAAAACACATAAATACAGTCCGTACCGCGCAGTAAACACACTCCGTCTCAGTTATACAAACCAGTCATTTAATGTTGTACAGTAAAATAATCGCTGTTTGTTCTGAGATCCACACAAAACACATAAATACAGTCCGTACCGCGCAGTAAACACACTCCGTCTCAGTTTATACAAACCAGTCAGTTAATGTTGTACAGTGAAATAATCGCTGTTTGTTCTGAGATCCACACAAAACACATAAATACAGTCCGTACCGCGCAGTAAACACATTCCGTCTCAGTTATACAAACCAGTCAGTTAATGTTGTACAGTGAAATAATCGCTGTTTGTTCTGAGATCCACACAAAACACATAAATACAGTCCGTACCGCGCAGTAAACACACTCCGTCTCAGTTATACAAACCAGTCATTTAATGTTGTACAGTAAAATAATCGCTGTTTGTTCTGAGATCCACACAAAACACATAAATACAGTCCGTACCGCGCAGTAAACACACTCCGTCTCAGTTATACAAACCAGTCAGTTAATGTTGTACAGTGAAATAATCGCTGTTTGTTCTGAGATCCACACAAAACACATAAATACAGTCCGTACCGCGCAGTAAACACATTCCGTCTCAGTTATACAAACCAGTCAGTTAATGTTGTACAGTGAAATAATCGCTGTTTGTTCTGAGATCCACACAAAACACATAAATACACTGTGTGAGCAGAACGTAGCATTTTTAAATGTTAAACCTGGCGGTATATATAGTAACCACTGGGCTTGACTGACCACTAGCAGAAACGTGTAGTGACTGAAGAGAACCGAATGCTGAGTGTACGTGGCGAGTGTCTGGCCTCCACGTATTCGCCACGATACACAATTGGCTGATCACCCATACAAGCATTCTTATCGCTTGCTTAACAATTTAAAGCTCAGTGGTAACTATATATGCCGCCTTATTAACACTAACGAACTGTGTTTTGACCATGAAGTGTGTTTTTCACACGACCATCGCAACAAACACTGATAACAAAATAGTTCTTAATTGTCGTCATACCAACTGAAGTGGATAAACCACAATAGCGTTTTTTTAAGCTGAAGTCAAATATGTTGTTTGTTTGTTAGTTTGTTTCTCTATCAGGCAAGGATTTAAGCGACGCGCCGTTGAAGTTTCAAGAAAACCAATATTTACATTATATTACAGACAGTGTACACATTACCTAAAAAGTTACAGAAGGTGACTTCCTGGTATATTTTGACTGTGTAACGTGTCATCTAAGTGTCCAGCAATACTGGGACTGCACGTGTCTTGCTACAGCTTTTGTTTGTGGAAATTTCTTGGTGAAATCGCTGTCCGTGCTCATCGCTAACTGCCCTCAGATTTTGTGGGAAGAAGTCTAAGTGAGAGTCTAATAAATGCACATTTAAAGACATATTACACCTCATAGCTTTGTAGGATTGTACAGCGTGTTTCATAAATCCCTCCGGTATTTCGGAGGTCTGTAGCTCAGGAGTCAAATCACAAACGGGGCATGAGAGCATGTCAGTGAAAAGAGTACATATCCCATGTTTTGAACCTACCTTACAAGTGTTCAATATGTCCCCCTTTGGTGACTCGACAGACGTCAATCCTGTCCCAGTCCCAGGCGATGGTCCCGGCCTACCTGTTCGTTTTGAGACACACAAACAGCCAGTTTCCTCGAATGTTCTATACCAGTCTCTTACTGTTTCTGTCCGTTGGTGGTTCTGTACGATACTTGGTTCGAAAACCACGTTGCACTGTTACAATTGACTGGGTTTTAGCAAATTACAGGACACAAAAATCTTTCTGTTCACCTGAAAACGCCATGTTTGCACACCACTGCCTCCTAGCGGAGAAACGGGTAACTACGCCATCGCATCTGTCACGAAAAAAACGTTTACATTTCCTCTATCTGTTGGCATGCTTTTATCTCTTATATGTGGGTTTGCTACTGCACGGCCAAGCCTCTAAATCCCGGATGGACTTATGAAACACGCTATCAGCCACCAAATCACGATAATTTCTGCCTTATAATTCCCCCTCCCCCCCCCCCCAAAAAAAAAATTGGTAGTGATATTTTTGAATGGTTTCCATGCTGTTTTTTTATTTTCACTTCACTTAGCTGATCTTAAAATTTTACGTCCTGTATTAACTCTCTTATTTGAGGTCCAACAATTACCCCTTCTTTGATTTTAGCATGAATTATCCTGGGAAAATTATTTTTCAAATACATAAAACCAGAGCTATTTTTATCCATTGCCGTGGTGAAATAGCACATTGTGGCTGTCTGCGATTGAGCTCACATCTCTACTGTCTTTGTTTTGATTAAGTTTTTATTCCCACAATATGTTTAAAGTGTAATAAAGTGCGTCAGCAGTATTTAAAACATACGTGTAGCCTGACAAAAAAAAATTAAATTCGCTAAAATTGCATTAAAAAAATTCTGTGACACAAAAACTGTGGGTGACAGAGCGATTGTAATAACATATTTGAATTCATCGTGGAAAAATATATAAGAAAGACACATTAGTGTTTACCGGTGTCATTGTCCTAACTAACTAACTAACTAACTAACTAACTAACTAACTGACAACTAATTCCATGGAGCAGCGTGCCTTTCAGAAGCTAACAGGTCTTCAGCTAGTCAAGAAATTCCCCATATTTTATGGAACCCAATGTTCATAACCGTGTTCACAACAGCCCGTCTCTTGTCCCTATCCTGAGCCAGATTAATCCAGTCCACGTCGTGCCATCTTATTTCCTCAAGATCCATTCTAATATCTTCATCCCATCTATGCTTAGGTTTTCTAAGTAGTCTCTATCCTTCAAGATTTCCCGTCAAAACCCTATAAGCAATTCTCTTCTCCCCAACACATTACTTCCCGAAAAAAAAAACCAGACGTTTCGTCTTTAAAGCGGACTGTCAATTTATTGTCTGCGAGGCAGAAACTATATCGTATATACAATTTAAGTACACGTCAGTTTCAACAGGGTTACCAGGGTCCGTACCACGCACAAATGGCTGGCGTCTGCCTTCGTAGCGACGCTGTAACTCAACTCCTCTCATTTCGTTTCTCTTTGTTTAAGGCGCTACTCTCTGACAGCGAGGAACTGGCCAAGTCCTGCACTTACAAGTACTCGGAGCCCTGGCTCGGTCCAAGTCTACTGCTTGCTGAAGGCAAGTCCACCTCACAAATGGGACTTCACATTTTAGAGTAGACTCCTTCTCTTATAGGCTTTCGCCTTAGGCAAACATCCCAAAAGAACTGGATGCCTGTTGTCAAGACGTGTGCAGACATTATGACATTTTGCTTAAAATAAGCTACATGGTACTGCATGTAGATCATTAGAACCGACAAAATGTTAAGATATTCCTCAACAACAACAACAACAACAACAACAACAACAACAACAACAACAACAACAACAACAACAACAACAACAACAACAACAACAACAACAACAACAACAACAACAACAACAACAACAACAACAACAACAACAACAACAACAACAACAACAACAACAACAACAACAACAACAACAACAACAACAACAACAACAACAACAACAACAACAACAACAACAACAACAACAACAACAACAACAACAACAACAACAACAACAACAACAACAACAACAACAACAACAACAACAACAACAACAACAACAACAACAACAACAACAACAACAACAACAACAACAACAACAACAACAACAACAACAACAACAACAACAACAACAACAACAACAACAACAACAACAACAACAACAACAACAACAACAACAACAACAACAACATGCACTTCCAACTTATTTGCGGCCGCTATAAACAGCCTCCATGTTGTAGATATTTCTTAATGAAGCGAATACAGTGCAGTGCAAAATATTATTTGCTGCACGTGAGTTTTAAATTTCTCTTTATCGTATTGAAGTGGGCAGGCTGTAACTTCTGTCGTAATCGGGTCTGGTATGTTTTGTGTATGTCACTGTAAGGATAACATGATAAGGACAGCCGAAAACTCCGAATTCAATGTGTTACAACAGGCGAAGTTGCATAACTTACCCGGCAAATGCTGCACGCGAGTGGCATCAAGCTGTTGCCATAATATCAGCAGTCTATTGTAAACAGAGACCAGTGGACACGCTGCTAGTTGTTGTGCCTTGTATACCTCTTTTAGTGTCAAACTGAAAGGAAAAATTTTATGTTATCTGCACTGTATATTTTCTTGATTATATAAAATCGTGTTCCGACAAATGTACACCCTTTATTATCTGTTATTTAATACAGTTTATATTAAAAATAGTCCAACATGTTTCGAACTATGTTAGTTCATCTTCAGGGACTCAATTGTTTATACATGTATAGCTGGTGTAATAAACAATTGAGTACCTAAAGATGAACTAACATAGTTCGAAACATGTTGGACTATTTTTAATATAATCTGTAATAAATAACAGATAATAAAGGGTGTACATTTGTTGGATCACGATTTTATGTAATGAACGGGAAATGCATAATTTAAGACCTTTTACCACACAAAATCGCAGAGGCATTCGTCCAACGCCGACAATGCAGCCACCAACACAGATGTTAGAACGGTCTCCATGTTAGTAGCTACCGTGATCGGTATGGTAATTTTTAATGCTGAAGAGCCCCGCAGCAGATGCTACAGACGCACCGCAGCCTTGATGCTTATTGTGCAACCCTGTAATGAAGATGATTAGTTTTTTCGTTTTTTACGTGTAATGGAACACCGGTGGAATGAAATTGACAGGAAAAAACTGAAGTACTCGGGGAAAAACCTGTCCCTGTGCCACTTTGTCCACCATAAATCCCACATGGACTGACCCGGGATAGAACCCGGGCCTCCGCGGTGAGAGGCAGGCGACTGACCGCCTGAGTCATGGTACGGCCCTCGGTATGGTATTAAGATATACAGAGGTAGGCTATGCACCATTTGACTGCTTTCCATGCCAAGTTTAATGCAAACGCGTCACGTGGTTAAGCAATTCATTTAGAGAGCGGCATACTGATTGGATAGGCCTATTATTGTTATAGGAAAGTTAAACTTGGTGCTTGTCGTTGTACAGGTGAAAGCTGGAAAGGTAAGCGAAAGATGATAGCACCTGAATTCCGCCCATCAAACCTCGAGTCAAGTGTCAAAATCCTCGAGTCCAATATCGACAACTTGCTCAAACGATTGGCAACATTTGTGGGTGGTCCCGAGTTCGACGTTCATCACTTTATGAATCTACATGCTTTGGACAACGTGTGGGGTGAGTTAATGCGGTGCTGAGAACTGACAGCCTCCAGCATGCGGCCGGCCTGACCTCTTTAACAAATCAATTTTTTAACCTAATTAGCTACGACAAATAACTACTAAGCCAGTGGGACATAACACCTCGCGCGCTGCCTTTACCCATATTTCTGAACAGCTAATAGGCCATTCAATACACCACTGATATCAATAACAAATTCATGCAGCCAGCATATATATTTCGGATCATGTGGCCCAAAAATTTGGGCGCCTTCATGGAATAGCTCAGTCACGAGGCTAGCAAGTACAAACTTCTCAAGTCTTTTGGCAGGTGACGCAGTGTCAAGCAGTCCATGAGAATGAAGGCATTATGCTCTTACGAAACGTCGGAAACCACTCCCCCAACAACAAAACGTCACATCCCAGAAGACTTGAATCTACAGTAACACTGCTGTCCAAAACGTCAAATCTTATAAACACTTTTTGATTCCAGAAACGTTTATGGGCGCCAAAGTCGACGCTCTAGAAAACAGCGAATCGGAATTTGTGAAGGCAGTTAACAAGTGAGTAAAACAAACTGCATATTCTTGGTTTGTAACAGTTCAGCGCTAACCGCAGTCAGTTCTGCCATAACGAACCAACGGAACAGCAATCAACAGAAATACACTTCATTTCGCCTGTGCTTCAGTAAGTCCTGGTCTGACGTTGTGGTTACCGCAGTGTAGGGCGAAATGAACAGAACGGGAGCAATCGTGTTCTGTAACAATTTAACAAGATGCCCGAGAAAACCACGATAATCTGAGCCGGCGACGTTTATCGAATATTTTGATCACTATTTATTTTATAGCCGATCTCAGTGGCCGCGCGGTCTAAGGCGTGGGTCTACGGCCGCTCGCTTACTGGGATTGTGGGTTCGAATCCCGCCTTAGGCCATGGATGTCTGTCTGTTGTGAGTGTTGTGTGTTGTCAGGTAGAGGTCTCTGCGTCGGGCTGATCACTTCGTACAGAGGAGACCTACCGAGTGTGGTGTGTCTGAAGTGTGTGATTCGTGAAGCCTCGATAATGAGGCGGCCTAGGCCCCCAAGGGGCTGTCGAGCCATTGGAAAAAAAAAATGTTTTATACAGTGTGTTCAGACAGTTCTTCCTCTCTGTACCAGCCCGTCTCTGTCTCTGTCCAACAGTGCTTCCCACTACGTGCACGCCCGCAGCTTGAAACCTCTGCTGCATTACGACGTCCTATTCAACATGTCCTCCCTCGGTAGAATACAAGCGAGTGACGTCATCACTGTGCATGCCAGAAGTGTCACAGCGGTGGAAGACAGGCGACGACAGCTGCTTCAGAACAAGAGTGAGTGAGATCTTCTAAGGAATAGAACACCCTGTATAATGGCATATCAGTAGCATCGTTTCCGAATAGTTTTATGTTTTTCATTCCGTACACTGTCGATAGCCAATTCGCAACACACAAGACAAAAAATGCACAATATTTTTCCTTAGATATTCTTATTATAATATCACACTGAGTATTACTACATGTTTCGATCCACAAGAAATCATCATCAGGGAATCAACCCAAAGCAACACTACATAAAACCAAATTATCCATTTTATGTACACAGTTGGGTGGGTCGCGATAGCTCAGTCGGTATAGCGACTCGCTACTGGCTGACGGTCCGGGGATCGAATCCCGGTGGGGGCGAGATTTTTCGCAGCCGTCCAGACCGGCCCTGGGGCCCACCCAGCCTCCTGTACATAGGGTACAGGGTCATTACCGGGGGTAAAGCGGCCGGGGAGTGGAGTTGACCACCCACCCCATCTAGCGCCGAGGTTAAAGAAAGAGTAGAGCTATACCTCTACTCCTCCTCTGGGCCTTCTGGCCTGTTGTAGGGAGACCTTTACCTTTACGTACACAGTTGACACTGTGCAAAAGTGTCAAGTAGTTAAATGCAGACAGTTCTTTGTACAACATTTGTGTAAGTGAACTGAAGGAAGAACTTTCGTTAAGTACGTAGGCTGCCGCCGAGATATTGTATATCGAGTCTCCAGTTCACGTAGACAACTGTTCTACAAACAATTGTCTACATTTTAACTATTTGACACTTTTACGCCATGTCTACTGTGTATAAAGTGGCTAATTCGGTTTTATGCTGTATTGCTTTGGTTTGGTTCCCTGATGATGATCGCTTGTGGGTAGAAACATGTAGGAATATTCAGTGTGCTATAATAAAATTATCTAAGGAAAAATATTGTGAATTTTGTTGGTCTGAGTTTTGAGAATTAGTTTCGGTATAGATCACTGTCTCCATCTTCAGCTTAGCCCAAGAAGTTCGGCACTAAGACACAGCAACCTCTTCCGAAACGTCGGTGCCTATACACCAGTTCTTCAGAACGTCACATTCCGTAAGCTGTAACCTTGAGCGTCACAGTCGTCTGGGGATATGACGCTGCGTCGCTGCGTATGCTGTTCTCGACGTTTCGAAAGAACATCTCGATTTAATATTCAATATCGAGTGGTACATTGTCCGTATTATCATTTTTCGCGGATCATTTTATCCTTGAAGATGCAGGCAATATATTTCTTCGAAATTCCGGGAAGAACTTACACACGACGCAGAGCTAGATCCCAGACGACAGACACGCACAATTACGCAGTCGTGAGGACCCCAAATCTCGACTGTAATCGCTGTCAGAACGTCACGTCTCGCAAGGGTGACTTAGCAGAGGAGAAAGTCGGTCTTTCCAAAAGCAAGGATCGAAGTAGACTCTTCACGTATTTTCTGGGCCATCGCTGTAGACACAATGTTGTCATGCTGACCGGCAAAGGGCCCACACTGACATCAACTGCATAGTTATATGGTGCACAATTTCAGATGTAAAGAACCGGATTCCAATCCTGGACAAGCTGATTGAGCTGTCGAAAGGAGGCAAAGCTCGCGAAGACGTGGACCCAGCGTTGGAAATGAACGCCATTTTAATTGCAGTAAGTTAGTTAATTAATACAGACACTTGAAACCATAGCAAAAGTAAAATTAAGAGGAAATCCTTTACTCACGAACTGCTGTAGAGATTAAACCACAAAATAAATTTTACAAGCATGCGGAAAACAAAGGGGCGCGGTGGCGCAGTTGGTTGAGGCACTGTATTACACGCCGGAAGGTCGCGGGTTCGATTCCCTATGGTGTCATTGGAATTTTTCATTGACATAATCCTTTCGGTCGCACTGTGGCCCTGGGGTCGACTCAGCCTCTAACAGAAATGAGTACCAGGAATATTTCCTGGGGGGTAAAAGGCGGCCGGTGCGTACGGCTGACAACCTTACCACCTTCATGTGCCGATTGTATATAAATCTGGAGCCTCAACCTCCTGGAACCCTAAGGGTGCCTGTCAGGCCTGTAATGGGAATTGCTTAACCGTACCCCATTTCTAGCGAAACCAACACACACAACAAACACACACAATAGACACACACACACACACAACACACACAATAGACACAACAACACACACACAATACGAACAACACACACACAAAAAACACACACACAAAAACAAAAACAAGACACACAACACACACAACACACACAATAGACACAACACACACAACACACACAATAGACACAACACACACAACACACAAAATAGACACAAGAAGATCATCTCCTAAGTGCCAAAGGCGATTTTAGTCGTTACTGAAAGTAACACAGCGTTGCCTAAGATACCTCGTAGACCGCAGTAGTTAAAACATGAGCTAATAGCAACGGTTTCGGTACTTAAATCCGGCCTACTGGAGTTTAATGACAATATAAACCCCGGTCCACAAAGTTAACCTTTTAAAGCCTAACGGTTATTTGATACATCAACAGTTGTAACATTCACAAATTCTACATTCTGCCCAAACTGTATTTATGTGTATTGTATTTATATTACAGCAAACAGCGCCTTTAGCCTTATATAACATAAATTGATTTGTTTTTTAACCGAGATGAAAAGTGTTTACTGCGCGGTACGAACTGGGTCTTTAAATGAAACAGTTTACACTTCGTCTTTAAAGGGTTAATAAATTATAACTTATGAGCTCGTTCTGAACGTTAAACACGAAACTCGCTTTTGTTACAGGGCTACGAGACGACTGCTGCGGCAATAGGTTTCGCTTGCTGGTTGTGTCACGGCACCAGGACATACAGGTGAGTAAAACCACGGACAGTAATCCCTGCCAGACTTTGAGAGCAGAACAACAGTTGACACAGGAACCTGTGTTACAGGAGAAGGTGCTCGAGGAACAGCGTGAGATATTTGGCGATTCGCACGCTCGCCGACTTACCGCGACATTCAGCAAATGAAATATCTGGAAATGGTCACAAAGAAACAATCAGACTCTACCCGTCTGTACCAATTTTCGGGCGTAAACTGCGAAAGGATTTCGACGTCGGTGGGTAAAATTATATGTTGTTTGATCACACAAGCGTGTTTCAAAATTTATATGAAGTATATTATGATTACTCCCGTAAAGTCCCTTCATTTTGTATCATGCCCTTCAGTGCAAGTCTCACCAGCTGCTGAGATAAGTACAGTCACAACACATAACACAGTCAGCAACAGTAATTCTGACTGTAGTGAGAGTAAAAATGACAACGTGACAACAGCTGTTAATTAATTATTTCATTCCAACAAATGCACTACACTATTTTAGTGTTTTCTTGTCCCTACATATGTTTCGGTACTTCCTGTGCAATCATCAGGGGTGTCGTCGACAGTTCACAATCCTCAATGCATCCAATTCACTTTCAGAAAATATAATTTTTTAAGTCATTATCACTGAATATCACTTAGTGGTTATTTTATCTTCTTTGATGTTATTAGAAATTAATAATTAAAACTTTACAAATGAAGACAGTCGCAGTATAAAATACTAAAAGTTATTAAGATTTGTTCGACAGCTGATATGTATATTAGTTGTGTGATCGTATTTGATCGTGTGCTTTTGTTGTGTTGTTGATCGTGCTGTTGTGTATTGAGTACTGTGTATGTGTACTGTGTATTGTGTACTGTGTATTGTGTACTGTGTATGTGTACTGTGTACTGTGTATTGTGTACTGTGTATTGTGTACTGTGTATTGTGTACTGTGTATTGTGTACTGTGATGTGTAATGTGTACTGTGTAATGTGTACTGTGTATTGTGTACTGTGTATTGTGTACTGTGTACTGTGTATGTGTACTGTGTATTGTGTACTGTGTTTGTGTACTGTGTATTGTGTACTGTGTATTGTGTACTGTGTATTGTGTACTGTGTATTGTGTACTGTGTACTGTGAATTGTGTATTGTGTACTGTGTATTGTGTATTGTGTACTGTGTACTGTGTATTGTATACTGTGTACTGTATACTGTGTATTGTGTACTGTGTATTGTGTACTGTGTACTGTGTATTGTGTATTGTGTACTGTGTACTGTGTATTGTGTACTGTGTATTGTGTACTGTGTATTGTGTACTGTGTACTGTGTATTGTGTATTGTGTACTGTGTACTGTGTATTGTGTAGTGTGTATTGTGTACTGTGTATTGTGTACTTTGTATTGTGTACTGTGTATTGTGTATTGTGTATTGTGTATTGTGTACTGTGTACTGTGTACTGTGTATTGTGTACTGTGTATTGTGTAATGTGTATTGTGTACTGTGTATTGTGTATTGTGTACTGTGTATTGTGTACTGTGTATTGTGTACTGTGTATTGTGTACTGTGTACTGTGTATTTTGTACTGTGTATTGTGTACTGTGTATTGTGTACTGTGTATTGTGTACTGTGTATTGTGTACTGTGTATTGTGTACTGTGTACTGTGTACTGTGTACTGTGTACTGTGTACTGTGTATTGTGTACTGTGTATTGTGTACTGTGTATTGTGTATTGTGTACTGTGTATTGTGTACTGTGTATTGTGTACTGTGTATTGTGTATTGTGTACTGTGTATTGTGTATTGTGTATTGTGTACTGTGTACTGTGTATTGTGTACTGTGTATTGTGTATTGTGAATTGTGTACTGTGTATTGTGTACTGTGTATTGTGTACTGTGTATTGTGTATTGTGTACTGTGTATTGTGTACTGTGTATTGTGTACTGTGTACTGTGAATTGTGTATTGTGTACTGTGTATTGCGTATTGTGTATTGTGTACTGTGTACTGTGTATAGTGTACTGTGTATTGTGTACTGTGTTTTGTGTATTGTGTACTGTGTACTGTGTACTGTGTATTGTGTATTGTGTACTGTGTACTGTTTACTGTGTATTGTGTATTGTGTACTGTGTATTGTGTACTGTGTACTGTGTACTGTGTACTGTGTATTGTGTACTGTGTATTGTGTACTGTGTGTTGTGTACTGTGTACTGTGTATTGTATATTGTGTATTGTGTACTGTGTATTGTGTACTGTGTACTGTGTATTGTGTATTGTGTATTGTATATTGTGTATTGTGTACTGTGTATTGTGTACTGTGTACTGTGTACTGTGTACTGTGTATTGTATATTGTGTAATGTGTATTGTGTATTGTGTACTGTGTATTGTGTATTGTGTACTGTGTACTGTGTACTGTGTATTGTGTACTGTGTATTGTGTACTGTGTATTGTGTACTGTGTATTGTGTACTGTGAACTGTGTACTGTGAACTGTGTAATGTGTACTGTGTATTGTGTACTGTGTATTGTGTACTGTGTATTGTGTACTGTGTACTGTGTATTGTGTACTGTGTATTGTGTACTGTGTATTGTGTATTGTGTATTGTGTACTGTGTATTGTGTACTGTGTATTGTGTATTGTGTATTGTGTACTGTGTATTGTGTACTGTGTATTGTGTACTGTGTATTGTGTATTGTGTACTGTGTATTGTGTACTGTGTATTGTGTACTGTGTACTGTGAATTGTGTATTGTGTACTGTGTATTGCGTATTGTGTATTGTGTACTGTGTACTGTGTATAGTGTACTGTGTATTGTGTACTGTGTTTTGTGTATTGTGTACTGTGTACTGTGTATTGTGTATTGTGTACTGTGTACTGTTTACTGTGTATTGTGTATTGTGTACTGTGTGTTGTGTACTGTGTACTGTGACCTGTGTACTGTGTATTGTGTACTGTGTATTGTGTACTGTGTGTTGTGTACTGTGTACTGTGTATTGTGTATTGTGTATTGTGTACTGTGTATTGTGTATTGTGTATTGTGTATTGTGTATTGTGTACTGTGTATTGTGTATTGTGTATTGTGTATTGTGTACTGTGTATTGTGTATTGTGTATTGTGTATTGTGTACTGTGTACTGTGTACTGTGTATTGTGTATTGTGTACTGTGTATTGTGTATTGTGTACTGTGTATTGTGTATTCTGTACTGTGTATTGTGTATTGTGTATTGTGTATTGTGTATTGTGTACTGTGTATTGTGTACTGTGTATTGTGTACTGTGTACTGTGTATTGTTTACTGTGTATTGTGTATTGTGTACTGTGTATTGTGTATTGTGTACTGTGTACTGTGTACTGTGTATTGTGTATTGTGTATTGGGTATTGTGTATTGTGTATTGGTATTGTGTTTTGTGTATTGTGTATTGTGTATTGTGTATTGTGTATTGTGTATTGTGTATTGTGTATTGTGTATTGTGTATTGTGTATTGTGTACTGTGTACTGTGTACTGTGTATTGTGTATTGTGTATGTGTACTGTGTATTGTGTATTGTGTATTGTGTATTGTGTATTGTGTATTGTGTACTGTGTACTGTGTATTGTGTACTGTGTATTGTGTATTGTGTATTGTGTACTGTGTATTGTGTACTGTGTATTGTGTATTGTGTATTGTGTACTGTGTATTGTGTACTGTGTATTGTGTACTGTGTATTGTTTACTGTGTATTGTGTACTGTGTATTGTGTATTGTGTACTGTGTATTGTGTGCTGTGTATTGTGTACTGTGTACTGTGTATTGTGTACTGTGTATTGTGTATTGTGTACTGTGTATTGTGTACTGTGTACTGTGTATTGTGTACTGTGTATTGTGTACTGTGTATTGTGTACTGTGTATTGTGTACTGTGTATTGTGTATTGTGTACTGTGTATTGTGTACTGTGTACTGTGTATTGTGTACTGTGTATTGTGTATTGTGTACTGTGTATTGTGTACTGTGTACTGTGTATTGTGTACTGTGTATTGTGTACTGTGTACTGTGTATTGTGTACTGTGTATTGTGTACTGTGTATTGTGTACTGTGTACTGTGTATTGTGTATTGTGTACTGTGTACTGTGTACTGTGTACTGTGTATTGTGTACTGTGTATTGTGTACTGTGTATTGTGTACTGTGTACTGTGTACTGTGTATTGTGTATTTTGTACTGTGTATTGTGTATTGTGTATTGTGTACTGTGTATTGTGTACTGTGTATTGTGTACTGTGTATTGTATACTTGTGTACTGTGTATTGTGTACTGTGTATTGTGTACTGTGTATTGTGTACTGTGTATTGTGTATTGTGTATTGTGTACTGTGTATTGTGTACTGTGTATTGTGTACTGTGTATTGTGTACTGTGTATTGTGTACTGTGTATTGTGTACTGTGTATTGTGTACTGTGTATTGTGTACTGTGTATTGTGTACTGTGTATTGTGTACTGTGTATTGTGTACTGTGTATTGTGTATTGTGTATTGTGTACTGTGTACTGTGTATTGTGTATTGTGTACTGTGTACTGTGTATTGTGTATTGTGTACTGTGTATTGTGTATTGTGTATTGTGTATTGTGTATTGTGTACTGTGTATTGTGTATTGTGTATTGTGTACTGTGTACTGTGTATTTTGTACTGTGTATTGTGTATTGTGTATTGTGTATTGTGTATTGTGTACTGTGTATTGTGTACTGTGTACTGTGTATTGTGTACTGTGTATTGTGTATTGTGTACTGTGTATTGTGTACTGTGTATTGTGTATTGTGTATTGTGTACTGTGTATTGTGTATTGTGTATTGTGTATTGTGTATTGTGTACTGTGTATTGTGTATTGTGTACTGTGTATTGTGTATTGTGTATTGTGTATTGTGTATTGTGTACTGTGTATTGTGTACTGTGTATTGTGTATTGTGTATTGTGTACTATGTATTGTGTACTGTGTATTGTGTACTGTGTATTGTGTACTGTGTATTGTGTACTGTGTATTGTGTACTGTGTATTGTGTACTGTGTATTGTGTATTGTGTATTGTGTACTGTGTACTGTGTATTGTGTACTGTGTATTGTGTACTGTGTATTGTGTATTGTGTAATGTGTATTGTGTACTGTGTATTGTGTATTGTGTACTGTGTATTGTGTATTGTGTACTGTGTATTGTGTATTGTGTATTGTGTACTGTGTACTGTGTATTGTGTACTGTGTATTGTGTACTGCCTGGTTATGATTAATTTTTAATAACATCAAAGAAGATAAACTAACCACTACAAACAAGAAGATAAGTGATATTCAGTGACAGTGACTTACAAAAATTATATGTTGTGAAAGTGAACTGGATGCATTGAGGATTGTGAACTGTCGACGACACCCCTGATGAAGGTACAGGAAGTACCGAAACATACGTAGGGACAGAAAACACTAAACAGTGTAGTGCATTTGTTGGAATGAAATAATTAATTACTGAAATGCACGGTATATATATATATAACATAAAGTGACAACAGCTATTCAGTTTCATAACAGTGCAAGCTTCCATCCACACGACTCTAACCGCTACATCAGCTGAAGCGGAAACACAAGACGTCGCGCTCTTGACTCTCTTGACGTCAGCCAAGGCTCACTGACCCAAACACGACAGGGACTTTATGGAAGTAATCCTACTATAAGTATGATTTTTCAAGTTCCAAGTGTGTTTATTTTCAATTTCGACCCAAAAAATTGTAAAAATAACTTTAATATTATTTCAGGAGATTTTATCATTCCTGCAGGCGCCAATGTGATATTTCTGGTTTCTCAAATACACCGCAATCCAGAACAATTCCCGGATCCAGAGAATTTCGACCCGGACCGTTTCCTGCCCGATACCACACTGAGAAGGAGTCCGTACAGTTATTTAGCGTTTTCTGCTGGGCCGAGGAATTGTGTAGGTATGTTACCAGCACTGCATCTAGGTATGTTACCAGCACTGCATCTAGGTATGTTACCAGCACGGCACCGCGCGCTACACAGAAGTATCTCACATCGTGACGTCACCGAACAAACCCATCCCGATTTTCTGAACGCTACAAAGTTCTTTCCTTATAGTACAGGGTGTTCAAATTATGATGCTGCGAGCATGCTTGTAAAAACGAGCAGGTCTAGACTATTTGAGAGGTTATGCAGAGTCATATGCTTGGCAGTCCGTTCATTTAGGTCAGTCCGAAACTATTTGGGGGGGGGGATATGCTCCAAGTCAGCGTTTCAGCGTATTTTTGTCTAGCTATTAATTCTGTTACTGCAGGCATTAGGCCTATCAAACGACAGACTAATACACTCCGCAGCCCTGAGTGAGTCGTTAAACGTTTACCACAGACCTACCACAAAAATTTGTAGCCCAATAATGTTTGTTGATGTAATCTGTGCTCTTTTGGGTAATTACAAGTTGTCGTGTGGTAATTATTTACCGACGTTCTGCCAAGTTTCCTTGTCACAAGCTTTCTTTCCATCTCGAAATCTTGACCCATGAAGATGGGACAGACACGTTGTCCCGAAACGTCGGTAAATAATTACCACACGACGCCGTGTAATTACCCAAAAGATCGCAGATTACATCAACATCGCGGCGGAAGCCTAAAATCAAAATATTTGTAGGTATTCATAAAATCCATAATTTTGATACCCTACAATTATTCTTGCGATGAAAACTTCGCGATTTAATTCTTCACCTTCACATAAAATAAGCAAAACATTAGCCCTAATTTATGCTGAACAAAACTGAGCTAAATTCACCAAATAAATTTTAGAGGAGATCACTAACGTCAGATTTCACCGACGACACACGATAAATACAGGGTCATTATTTTATTCAACAAATACCGTCTGTCTCTTCCTGCCGGCTCGATTATACTATTAACGTATCCCAATTAGCCGATGGCTCTCACACTTGGCCGAAGGAGACATACCTTATTTGTGAGATAAAATAATAATCCTATATATAATTTAATTTTCTGCAAAACAAAATGCGAGTTGTAAGCAAATATATATATATATATATATATATATATACAGGGCATACACAAAACAATGGTGCGGTTTTAATAGTGTTCACTATTAAAACCGCACCATTCTTTTGTGTATGCCCTATATAATATATATAGGTGTACTATAGGCTAGACCTGTATTTCCCATACATAGCTTTAGAAACTATCATTTAACACGCCCACTACGTAAGTGTATCTGCAGCTTGTATTAAATGTATCTCGCAGGAATGAAGTTCGGACTAATGGTGGCCAAGGGTACGTTGTCATCACTCATAAGACGGTTCAGCATCCTGCCAGGCACCACGCCGATCAGTCTGAGCTACATGATTGCGCTGAAGTCAGCGACAGGAATAAAAATCAGACTGCAGTCTAGATCATGCTACGAAGAGAGTAGCCGCAGCCTACATGACAAGTGAAGTCGGCCGCTTGCCGTCGCTACTCTGCCGAATGTGTGGGCTACGTTAACATGATCAACAAGCCGACAGGAAGTGGCACGTAACAGTTGTCAGATAAAAAGAAGACACTTCATGTACCGCTTAGGCTATAACAGCGCATTATTACATTTCTTCCTGGTACTGTAGGCATACTTCATGCTACATGCACCGCCTGCTGTTACTTTATGCACCGCCTGCTGTTACTTTATGCACCGCCTGCTGTTACTTTATGCACCGCCTGCTGTTACTTTATGCACCGCCTGCTGTTATTTTATGCACCGCCTGCTCTTACTTTATGCACCGCCTGCTGTTATTTTATGCACCGCCTGCTGTTACTTTATGCACCGCCTGCTCTTACTTTATGCACCGCCTGCTGTTACTTTATGCACCGCCTGCTGTTATTTTATGCACCGCCTGCTGTTACTTTATGCACCGCCTGCTGTTACTTTATGCACCGCCTGCTGTTACTTTATGCACCGCCTGCTCTTACTTTATGCACCGCCTGCTGTTACTTTATGCACCGCCTGCTGTTATTTTATGCACCGCCTGCTGTTACTTTATGCACCGCCTGCTGTTACTTTATGCACCGCCTGCTGTTACTTTATGCACCGCCTGCTGTTACTTTATGCACCGCCTGCTGTTACTTTATGCACCGCCTGCTGTTACTTTATGCACCGCCTGCTGTTATTCTGATGGAATTTATCCCGTTGAGTTATAATTAACTGACAATATATTGCAAATTTCTATCAGACACAAAAACTTTATAATATTCAGTAATGTATACAAGCTTGTTATTAAATACAATAAATATTTTACGTGTGACATCGCGATGTGTGTGTAAGTGACATCAACACAACTGTGTAAGTGACATCAACACAACTGTGTAAGTGACATCAACACAACTGTGTAAGTGACATCAACACAACTGTGTAAGTGACATCAACACAACTGTGTAAGTGACATCAACACAACTGTGTTTTTAAGCAAAAAGTCTGTCTAATACAGCAATTTGTTTCGTCCTAAATTAGGTCATCTTCAGGCTCTTAATCTTTAAAAAATTATATAATTATATAGTCTTCCTAAATGAGTTTTGTAAACATTAAGAGCCAGCAGACGACCCAATTTCATTTGCTTTCCCTTGTTTCAGATACAAAGTTCTACAAAGCAAATTGCGTTACGCACTGCGTGTGTATCACTTCTTTATCCTGTGACGTAACAGCCCAACACGGGCCTAGGCCGCCTCATTATCGAAGTTTCACGATCACACTCAGACACACCACACTCGGTAGGACTCCTCTGGACGAGTGATCAGCCCGTCGCAGAGACCTCTACCTGACAACACACAACACTCACAACAGACGGACATCCATGCCCTCGGCGGGATTCGAACCCGCAATCCCAACAAGCGAGCGGCCACTGGGATCGGCATTACAAGCAAGTTAGCACAGCCACGCAGCTCCACTTCATTCGTAACAAATCCCCAATGCTCGGCCTAGCTGCTCGCTACGCAAAACAAAGTGATCGTGATGTCAAGAGGTTCCTGGAACTGACGGGGTTCGAATCCAGCTCGGGGCATGGAGGTACACTTATCAGCGCTTACTGCCTTACACCATCACGCAGAGTTGCAGAGATGCTCATGTGCGTGTCAGAGGGACCGAGTAGCTGGCTTAACACCAATTACAAACAGGAGGGAGGAGACTGAATCGGCCAATAAGAGGAAAGGTTCAGATAATTTCCAGTGGCAACACGACATATCATGCTAGGGGGCGTGGCTTTGGTTCGGCAAGCCTGTGCATGCTGAACTACACATCATTACTCCAGAGAACAGCTGCGACCTTGGCTGTCGCAGCGCACGAATCGTCCTTCAGACATTAATATTTACACACGTAGCCAAGAAATTCCCCACATTTTATGGAACCAGAAGGTTCATCACCGTGTTCACAACAGCCTGTTACTTGTCGCTATCCTGAGCCAAAAGAATGTAGTCCACATCCTCCCAGTCTATTTCTTTAAGATCCATTTTAATATTGTCCTCCCATCTACGTCCACGTCTTCCAAGTGCTCTTTCCTTCACGTTCCCCCACCAAAACTGTATGTAGGGCCTATTTTTCTCCTCATCTATAGTCAAACAGTAAAGGTGAAGGTAAAGGTCACCCTAGAACAGGCCATGAAGGCCCAGAGGGGGAGTAGAGGTATAGTTTTACTCTTTCTTTAACCTCGGCGCTAGATGGGGGTGGGTGGTCAACGCCACGCCCCGGCCGCATTATCCCCGGGAAAGAGACCCGGTACCCATTGTATATGACGCTGGGTGGGCCCCAGGGCCGGTCTGGACGGGTGCTGAAAATCTCGCCCCCACCGGTATTCGATCTCCGGACCGTCCAGCTTGTAGCGAGTCGCTATACCGACTGAGCTATCGCGGCCCACATAGTCAAACAGTGTAAGCCTGAAGGAAATTTCTTAGTGGTAACTGTCACGTGGCTTATTTTTATATGTTCACATACAATGGGTACCGGGTCATTGCCGGGCGTAAAGCGGCCGGAGCGTGGAGTTGACCACCCACCCTCTTCTAGTGCCGAGGTTAAAGAAAGAGTAGAGCTATACCTCTACTCCCCCTCTGGGCCTTCGTGGCCTGTTCTAGGGAGAACGTTACCTTTACCTTTACCTTTACCTTTACCAACATACCTAATTCCACAAATGCTACTGCAGGCCACTCTGCTGTTAAAAGCCTACATCAACACGCACACGACACCTCGACCTGAAGAAGGCAGACATTTACACACGAAAACAATAGAGGCCTACATGGGGGGTTTCAGGTTTTTATTGCGGTTGAGATCTGCACTCTTCTTGGAACTTACGCGGCGTCAAGTGCTAATCCTTTACCGATATTTCGGGACAACATATCGGTCCCATCTTCTTTGACTTCTTGACCCTTGAATATAGGACCGATACGTTGTCCCGAAACGTCGGTAAACAATCACCACACGACGCCACGTAACATCCCAGAAGAACGCAGATCTCATCAACATCGAGGCGGAAGCCTGAAATCACGAATTTTTATGGCGGTTGTTAATATGATGGTGTTTATGGGGGCGGGTGTCGCACCGTGTAATAAACTTTTTCTGACGTTTCAGACGAACGTACTGTCTCCATCTTCAGGGTGACTGAATCTAGTTGAGGCGGATGCTGCAGTAATTTGGAGCAAGGATTGTGACGGCTGTGTGCACTTATGGCCAGCGAGGGCAATGCAGCCGTCTTCCCAGGCACTTCAGCAACCACGTGAACCACATTCAGTCACTGAAGATGGAGGCAATAAGTTACTCCGAAACGTTGGAACCTTTATTGCACGGTGTGGACCCCCACCAGAGACTACCATTTGAACAAAATACAGTCCAACTCGGTTACAACATCGGTTTATGCAACACCTCGTCTATAGCGTCAGATATTCTGTGGTAGCAATTAATTCGTCATTGTTAGCCGTAACGTTATACCATACATCTCTTTAACCAACCAACACACACGTAAGATAAAGGTAAAGCAAGGTAAAGCAATCCCATTACAGTCCTGGACAGGCCCTGAGGGTTCCAGGGGGTTGAGGCTCGCAGATTTATAGACAATCGGCACATGAAGGTGGTAAGGTTGTCAGCCCCACGCACCGGCTGCCTTTACCCCCCCAGGAATTATTCCTGGTACTCATTTCTGTTAGTGGGGCGCGCGGTGGCGTAGTTGGTTGAGGCACTACGCTACAAACCGGAACGTCGCGGGTTCGATTCCCGATGGTGTCATTGGAATTAATTCCTTGACATAATCGTTTCGGTCGCACTATGGCCCTGGGGTCGACTCAGCCTCTAACAGAAATGAGTACCAGGAATATTTTCTGGGGGGTAAAGGCGGCCGGTGCGTAGGGCTGACAACCTTACCACCTTCATGTGCCGATTGTCTACAAATCTGGGAGCCTCAACCTCCTGGACCCCTCAGGGCCTGTCTAGGCCTGTAATGGGGTTGCTTTACCTTACTCATTTCTGTTAGAGGCTGAGTCGACTCCAGGGCCATAGTGCGGCCGAAATGATTATGTCAGTGAAAAATTCCAGTGACACCATCGGGAATCGAAACCGCGACGTTCAGGTTTGTAGCGCAGTGCCTCAACCAACTGCGCCACCGCATGCCCTGATTGGCTCGTCTATTCAATACTACCCACTGGACCCTACTCCTATATAAACACATGTTTCTTACCTCCTGGCATCCTTTTTTTCCCCTAAGGCCCTGAAGATGGGACACACAAGTGATCCCGAAACGTTGGTCATACACCAGAAAACGACGCCGGGTAACAACCCAGAAGATTTTAAGCAACAATGCAGTTCATGTCGCAGCTGAATACCAGCGACGTTTAGCCGACCCTCAGAATACCAACCCGGAGAGTGTTTGTTCCAGTTTACCGATATTCCGGTATCCTTCCCGGAGTTCGCATTACATGTGAACGTGTGGTTAATGACCACGTCGACGAAGAAGAAAGCTTTGTTAAGACAGTAAAGTGTAGTCTACTTAGTCTAAATAGTAGTCTACGTGAAAGACGTCTTGAAGTTCCCCAAACGACAGTATGGAGAAAAATGCATGCAGAGACACGTGCCGATAACACGTGTACCGAGCGCAATATCTCAGATCTGGCGATTGGCACGGAGCCTGGAATTGCGAAACTTCCTCGATAGCAATCGCCGGTCCATCGCTACATCCTGTTTACTAGTCTCATGAGTGGTCAGATAAGAATCCTCATGCCACCGCTTGCATGATCAGCCGATCGTCCTTTCATCGTCGAAGGTCGTCTTACAGGACAGTTGTACCCAACTTTTCCGAGGACGCGCCCTTGAATTAACGAGGTCGTGTTCACTTCTATCATGACCCTCCTCATTTTTTTCACGTGAAGTTAGAAATTTCCTTAACGATCGTTTACCTGGACGACCTGGCCTGATGACAGCCTATAAGCCGAAACACATAGCCAGATTCTTCAATAAAGCGAGCTGTTAGACTGATTTACATTATTTTTTTAATATATACAGAGTATACACAAAAGAATGGTGCGGTTTCAATAGTATTCACTATTGAGACCGCACCATTCTTTTGTGTATACCCTGTATATCTCACCTTGCATTTTTTACAATTCACTGTTTACAAACCAACAAAATGCACTTCACCTTCACTATTATTATTTATACATCAACCCCTACATGTTTCGGTCTTATATAAGGCCATCTTCAGGGGGTTCATAAAATACGTTCATTTTACATCCAATGTTACATCTGCCATTGGATGTAAAATGTAGGGGTTGATGTATAAATAATGAAAGTGCAGTGCATTTAGTTGGTTTGTAAACAGAGATTTACATTAATTTTACGTCTTACAGCACACACACAAAAGTATGGCTCAAAATAAAAATAATATATTAATAGTTTTATTTTTGTGTTTGGGGGGGGGGGGGGAGAGGCTTCTCCCCATTTTCGGGGAAAGATGTAGGGGAGGGGGGCCGTTGACGTCACTCCTTGCCCGTAGTCTGCACCGCCTGTGGGTACATTTATTGTTATATACAGTGATACCTCGGCTAACGAGTGACGCTGCTAACGAATTTTTCGGCTAACGAAGATTTTTTTCGTTGTTTTTCGGACTCGTCTAACGAATATGGATTCGGCTAACGAATGTTTTAGTGGATGCTCGCGCTAACATAAAGCAGCAAACATGAACGGTCGGGCCATTCCAGGAGCTTATCTTTTCCGTCTGTATGTGTGTGACAAAGAGATGAGCTGACCGCATCACATAGGGGAGACCCACCAACCAAAAAAAGTAAGCGACAAACCCAAGGGAAGCAGAAAGTTGCTCACGTTTCGGCTAACGAAGATTTCGGCTAACGAATGTGATTCCGGAACTAATTATCTTCGTTAGCCGAGGTATCACTGTATTACTTTCTCAAATCAATGTGAGGAAGACGAAACTCAAAATGGAGTAGCATAACTGATAGAGTTACTTTATTTGGATAGGATATCTATGTATATGTAATAGTGATCACTTTACAGACATGGGTGCACTCAAAGGAAGGTCACTGTGCGTGCTGCTTTTACCTTCTCTGTTGTATAGAATTGAGTGTCTAGGTTTCATCAGAAAGTCAAATTTATGCACCAGAAATGATTTTGTAATTATCAATCTTCAGACTACTACATATTACGCAGAAGACACAGACAGCATCCTTCGGCAGCGCCATTTTGATCAAACGCTCATTTACTGGAGCTTACAGTATCTAATTAGCCTGTTACTGGACAGTTAGACGCGAAGTAATGAAAGTTACGACAGCGATGGTTTAAACCTGCTGGTAAAAGTAGCAGTACTATATATATGAAGTTTATGTACTTAACTGCAAGTAGGAAACTTGCAGTTAAGTACATAATGACAGTGGCTAATTAGACTGAAATATAGTAGAAATAAAGAACAGGAAACAGCATACGTTACGTGTCAGGGTCATGGCATGTTTTAAATGACGTTATATCTGACTGCAGAGTCAGCTGAAGGAGCAACACTGTTCTGAACACGACAGTGAAAAGGCAGAAACTGATTTTTGTACTTACTAATTAAACTGCCGGCACGATCATTGCTCACGATCATTGCTCACGATCATTGCACACGATCATTGCACACGATCATTGCACACGATCATTGCACACGATCATTGCTCACGATCATTGCACACGATCATTGCACACGATCATTGCTCACGATCATTGCTCACGATCATTGCACACGATCATTGCACACGATCATTGCTCACGATCATTGCTCACGATCATTGCACACGATCATTGCACACGATCATTGCTCACGATCATTGCACACGATCATTGCTCACGATCATTGCACACGATCATTGCACACGATCATTGCACACGATCATTGCACACGATCATTGCTCACGATCATTGCACACGATCATTGCACACGATCATCGCTCACGATCATTGCACACGATCATTGCACACGATCATTGCACACGATCATTGCACACGATCATTGCTCACGATCATTGCACACGATCATTGCACACGATCATTGCTCACGATCATTGCTCACGATCATTGCTCACGATCATTGCTCACGATCATTACTCACGATCATTGCACACGATCATTGCTCACGATCATTGCTCACGATCATTGCTCACGATCATTGCTCACGATCATTGCTCACGATCATTGCACACGAAAATTGCTCACGATCATTGCTCACGATCATTGCTCACGATCATTGCTCACGATCATTGCTCACGATCATTGCGCACGATCATTGCACACGATCATTGCTCACGATCATTGCACACGGCCGTTATTTTATTTTACAACTATCATTTGTTATTTTCCTCCGCTCTTCCACTGCGCATGTGCGCAGTCGGTTGAGTGAGACACCAGGATATCGCAACTGACAGTTGTCAGATAAAATAAAGGTCAAGATAACCCTAGAACAGACCATGAAGGCCCAGACGGGGAGTAGAAGTATAGCTCTACTCTTTGTTTAACCTCGGCGCTAGTTGGGGGTGGGTGGTCAGCGCCACGCCCCGGCCGCTTTACCCCCGGGAATGACCCGGTACCCATTGTACAGGAGGCTCGGTAGGCCCCAGGGCCGGTCTGGACGGGTGCTGAAAATCTCGCCCCCACCGGGATTCGATCCCCGGACCGTCCAGCCCGTAGCGAGTCGCTATATCGACTGAGCTATCGCGGCCCACTGTCAGATAAAATAATGATCTTATATCTTCAAAATAGTTGCTGAATATGAAAAGTACATTTAAATTTGTACAACAATTTAAGGCAGAATTTAGCAATTTTGAGCAGTAATGACGTCACGTTTAATCGCAATGTCACTGAAGTTGATGCTCGTACAGAGAATGGGAACAACAGTGCTGCCAAGTTTAAACATGTTATGTAAACTGACTTGGCAACAATGTTTGTAGCGAAATGTTCACATTCCGCGCACACAGATCCGATCTGTACAATATCCTCAAAATTATGTTTCCAGCAGGCATGTAACCTCGAACCTCGTCTTGTGTTTGACTCTCTGATTTACAATAACCTCACACTCTGCAGTTATTTCGCAGCAACCTGTTACATCTGACCACTCCTTCCAGCAGACAGCGACAGCAGTTAAATCTCTGACCCACTTACGTGCTCCTTCTGTTCAGGCCTTAAGGCCACACATCGCTCTATTATCAATTTTCGTTTCCAATAATTCTGACCATCTTAATGTCAAACATAAACCATGGTACAGACAGACAGACAGACTCGGTCTCGACATAAAGCGTTCTTCTCAACTTCGTAACGAGCACGTACAACTGCACGTACAGTGTGCCACACAGTTTGTGCAGCACGTACTCTGCATTAGTCCACTGCACGTAACAAGCTCAGTCACACACGTGTGTCTTACCTCACGTAACATTCTTGCCCAGCCCGTCAGACTCACAGTATACACAAATTTCCTAATTTTTCAATGCTCAACAAATCAATAATATATTGATACAAGACTCAAGAAACTTTCGCGGCAACTGATAAAAAATAAAAACTTGCATTAAATCATATTTGTGCTTTTCTGTTTTGGCAGCAGTAATACCAACAGCAGAACAAAAATATTTTGTTTAATAAAATGTGTGTGTGTGTGTACAGTCAGTTCTGCGATGTCGTACACAGCTTGGGACTGCGTGACCTTGAACACAGAGGCTGTGCAGGTCTGCGGCAACTTGCACAGCATCGTCACAGGCATCATCCTTATAAATGAAAACCAAAAGTAGCTAATTTTGTGCCCTGCTTTTGTTTGACAGCACTTATTTTGGGAAACAGGTAAAAATTTAACTACCAATAAATAATAATAATAATAATAATAACTCCATGGAGCAGTCCTTGTTGAGAAGCTAACAGTTCCTCAACTAGTCAAGAAATTCCCAGCGTTTTATGGAACCCGAAAGTTCATTACCGCATTCACAAGAGCCCGCCACTTTTCCCTATCCTGAGCCATATCAATCCAGTCCATGCCCCCCCCCCAATCCCACTTCTTGAAGATCCTTTTTAATAGTATCCTCCCATCTACGTCTGGGTCGAGATAGCGTAGTCGGTATAGCGACTAAGCTACTGTCTGGAAGTTCCGGGGATCGTCAGTCTGCAACGAGACACTGAGGTGAGCGGTAGTGCGGGGGCTCCATAGAAAGTGTTATTGTGTAGACGTGAGGAAGCAGCGTAGAGTGAGAGCGAGTGGCAGGTACATTGCGGAGAGCAATGGGAGACCTTGGTTTGCTTCTTTACAAAGGACAGCCCTAGGGTTTCGTCGATAGACATACATGAATGGATTCATGACAAATTAAGGTTACGACAACAAGACGTGACGTTAGTGCAAATAGATGGGATAAGGAGACAAATATATGTGAAGGTAAGATTCTAGAGACACTGATTGACACTACCAAAGGGACTGTATCCTACGAACATGATGAAGGAATGGTGTCACATGTGCGGATCATTATGGCGGGATTAGGACGACGACGAGTGAGGATAGCGAATCTCCCACCAGAAATGTCAAAGGCATTAATATAGGGCATTAGTATAGGGCATTACGGAGATGTAGATGTAGATGACAGATGCGATAGCGTAGTTTCCCGTTTCTCCGCTAGGAGGCAGTGGTGTGCAAACATGGCGTTTTCAGGTGAACAGAAAGCTTTTTGTGTCCTGCAATTTGCTAAAACCCAGTCAATTGTAACAGTGCAACGTGGTTTTCGAACCAAGTATCGTACAGAACCACCAACGGATAAAACAGTAAGAGACCGGTATAGAAAATTCGAGGAAACTGGCTGTTTGTGTGTCGCAAAACGAACAGTTAGGCCGGGACCATCGCCTGGGACTGTGGACCTCGTACGAGAATCGTTGTCTGTCGAGTCACCAAAGGGGGACATATTGAACATTTGTAAGGTAGGTTCAAAACTTGGGATATGTACTCTTTTCACTGACATGCTCTCATCCCCCGTGTGTGATTTGGTTCCTGAGCTACAGACCGTCGAAATCCCTAGAAGGTCTGGTATTGGATCGGTGATTTACAGAATTGGAAGTGTTCACAGAAAATAAATCTTGTGGTGTGGAGATTTGTAAGTAACTTATCCTGTCGTCAATATGGAGCTTACTGACTGTTGGTGTAAATATTGGATGTTACATTTGGAGAAGTGTTGGAATTGGACAGAGCCATGTCTGTCAGAATTAGAGATAATTGAGTGTCAGCTTACCGGATGGGCTGATATTAATGTTGAAAACCGTGACAGAAAAACACACAGACCTGCGCCTCACCAAAGGTGCGTTAGGAATTCCTAATGATTTTATAATAGGAGAAGCTGCAGTAAAATTAAAAAAAAAATCCCGGTGGGGGAGAATTTTTCGCAGCCGTCCAGACCGGCCGTGGGGCCCACCTAGCCTCCTGTACAATGGATACCGCGTCATTCCTGGGGGTAAAGCGGCAGGGGCGTGGCGTTGACCACGCACCCCCATCTAGCCCCGAGGTTAAAGAAAGAGTAAAGGTATACCTCTACTCTCCCTCTGGGCCTTCGTGGCCTGTTCTAGGGTGACCTTTACCTTTACCTATGCCTGGGTCTTCCAAGTGGCCTCCTTCCCTCAGGTCTCCCCACCAAAATCCTGTATGCACCTCTCCCCTCACCCCATACGTGCTACATGCCCCGCCCACTCATTCTTCTTGATTTGACCACCCGAATAATATTTGGTGATGAGTACAGATCATTAAGTTCCTCGTTATGTAGTCTTCTCCACTCCTCTGTTACCCCGTCCCTCTTAGACCCAAATATCCCCCTCAGCACACTATTCTCGAACACCCTCAGCCTATGTTCCTCCCTCAGTGTGACAGACCAAGTTTCACACCCAATAATAATATATAATAACAATAACACGTCTCCTATTTCAGTCACGCTGCAGTGCATTTATTGTTGCTAGCTGTCAGTTTTGCGCACGTGACGTCAGTGTCTCTGTCATGTTGCTGCTGTCAGTTTTGCGCACGTGACGTCAGTGTCTCTGTCATGTTGCTCTGCTGTGATTAACATAAATTGAAGGAATTTTAGGACACGACAACACTTTGTGGCCATTGTAGTGGCCGCATGACACTCAGTCAGACCGCATGACACTCAGTCAGCCGCATGACACTCAGTCAGACCGCATGACACTCAGTCAGACCGCACAGGTAGCGTGCCGGAAGGAGTGGTCCAACTACGTCCGAGCTGTGCCAGGCAGCAGCACACACCTCAAGTGTTAGCAGTAAACTTATTATCTGAACTAAACTTCCTTTAGGTCATTCACTTTGAAAAAAAAAAAACACCCATATATCACTTCATTCAAGTGATCTCAATCAAACTTACAAAAAACATCCTCACTAAATTTTTTTCAACAAAACCACGAGCCTGAGAACGAAGTGTGGCACATCTTGTGGTCAGCGTTGGTAAGCAACACGACAGCGTCTGTTGCAGCTTTAGAACGTACGTACGTGCTGTGTGATGTGAATGGTTACATTATTGCATTATGCTTCTTAAACAGCCAAGAGAGTGGTCAAGGCCAATTTTAAGGTAAAATATGCGCGTTTGCTCTGAACGAATTCTGAAAAAACCACGAATTTAAAAGAATCAAGAATTCTAAAGAATCACGAATTCTGTAATTCATGAATTCTGAAAATCGCGAATTCTGAAAATCACGAATTCTAAAAAAATCACGAATTCTAAAAAAATCACGAATTCTAAAAAAATCAAGAATTCTAAAGAATGACGAATTCTGTAAATCATGAATTCTGAAAATCGCGAATTCTGAAAAAATCAAGAATTCTAAAAAATCACGAATTCTGTAAATCATGAATTCTGAAAATCGCGAATTCTGAAAAAAAAATCACGAATTCTAAAAAATCACCAATTGTAAAAAATCAAGAATTCTAAAAAAAATAACGAATTATGTAAATCATGAATTCTGAAAATCGCGAATTATGAAATCACGAATTCTGAAAAATCACGAAATCTAAAAACCACGAATTCTGAAAATCACGAATTCCGAAAACCACGAATGCTGAAAATCACGAATTGTGAAAATCACGAATTCTAAAAAATCACGAATTCTGAAAATCACGAATCCACTGACAATATCTCTAGTAATTGGGTCGAGATCCGATCCCAGAACCTCCCATATGCGTAGGAGGTGTGACAATAGCGTGGCTTTGACGTTTGGTTTGTAAGAACTATCAGAGCGTTATGCCAAGTGGCTTCGTTAGACGAACTGTCTGCACTTTGTGCTGCGCTGAGGCAGTCTGAGCACGTGTGCCAGCGTCTCTGAGCTCCGATCCAGAAAGCTAACACGACGTTCCTGCACTTTAGATCGCAGGAGAAATATAGAGCAGACGTTGAGACAGAACTATACTGAGAACTGTTGGCTGTTGAAGAGAAAAGTGAACTGTAGTTCTTGTAACACTAAAGATTCACTTTCAAAAGCATCGCAATTTTATATGCTTTCCAGCGTTAATTACTGCATTTCAGATAACTTCCATATTTTATATCTGAAAAGTTTAGAACAGTGACTCCAAAACATATATTGTGGGTGAAAGGGGGTAGGAGAAAAACATACAGTAAAACCCCTATTTAATGAATTGTTGGGGGATTAAAATATGTTTCACTAAATTGAGGGTTTCATTAAATGGAGGTTACATTGTTTATATGGAGCTATTGTCGGGACATGAAAAAATCATCACTAAATCCGGAATTTCACTAAATGCGGAACATTAAATCGGGGTTCTACTGTATTTGCTACAATTCATATCATCTTTGAAACTGGTGGCATAGTTGTGAAGTGCCTGAGGTAGAACACTGGCTATGTTCAGTGATTTCAGATGAAGTTTTGTGTGTCGCGTTGCTTCCACAAATCCCGTACAAGTAGCGATGTGACATACTCCTTCTCGCAAGTCAGTCGACCCAATATTGCGACTTCCAACAAGAAACCTTCATACATACCAGAGTAAAATCGTGACAGTCTTCACAGCACTTACCTCACTTGTCAGCTACACTGCTGCACCAAAGTACAGTAAAACCTCACTGTTACGATATTGCTTTATATGGAACCTTCCTTCTCACAATCAAATCCCTGCTACAACCCTGCTTTGTGCAAAATATGTCTCGAAGAAACACTGATATATTTCTGAAAATTAACAATATTTGAATTATTTACTAAAAAATATTGAATATTATGGAGATAGAAATTATTATAACCATTTTTCTTCCCTTGACCGTCAAGTCTTTTCTCTCCTCAGAAGTACGTCAATTTCATCTATCAAGTAAGCAAACAGACATGACTTAATAAATAGACTGACACAGTCACAGACCCTCAGGCAGAAGGTGATAAATTTTAAAATCTATTAAACATGAATTGCCAATGGTTGAAGCCAAAATGTTTCAAACATGAATTGCCAATGGTTGAAGTCAAAATGTTTCAAACATGAATTGCCAGTGAAGTCAAAATGTTTCAAACATGAATTGCCAATGTTTGAAGTCAAAATGTTTCAAACATGAATTGCCAATGGTTGAAGCCAAAATGTTTCAAACATGAATTTTCAATGGTTGAAGTAAAAATGTTTCAAACATGAATTGCCAGTGAAGTCAAAATGTTTCAAACATGAATTGCCACTGGTTGAAGCCAAAATGTTTCAAACATGAATTGCCAATGGTTGAAATCAAAACGTTTCAAACATGAATTGCCAGTGGTTGAAGTCAAGATGTTTCAAACATGAATTGCCAGTGGTTGAAGTCAAGATGTTTCAAACATGAATTGCCAGTGGTTGAAGTCAAGATGTTTCAAACATGAATTGCCAGTGGTTGAAGTCAAGATGTTTCAAACATGAATTGCCAGTGGTTGAAGTCAAGATGTTTCAAACATGAATTCCAAAGAAACTTAAAAACTAAAGGGTGCAACACAAATGAGTAGAAATATTAAAGCTGACAGTTGCCAGCTCATACTCAATGAAAGATTGGGGCCGGGGTGGGGGAACAAACGCACTGTGGAAGTCGTACATATTGCTTGCAAAATCAGAACTAAAGTTTAAGGGCTACGTTTCAGTAATTTATGTTCACCTCTAAGCACAAAAATCTTGGTTAATGGCTTTCTGACAGTTGTGCACCCAGAACTTTTCATCGAGGCAGGCTGAATGTAAGGCTACGTATATCTTTGATTTTAAAAACTGTTTCATAAAATTCGTGTCATAAGTGTAACCGTAACATAACACTGTTTGCAACTGCACTTATTATATACACACAAATGTAACTACATGTTCCAGGAATCACCCAATTTAAATCACTAGGTCTAATATTAATTTTTTTAAGTTTATCTAAGACTTCCTAAGTTTTTTCTTTCATTTTTAAAAATTATAATGTACTAATCATCAGCTGATTTCAGTGGCTGATTTTGGCTGAAGGGTAAATCACATAAAACAAAAGATATCTCGTGTCTACAAGATCAGTGTTTTTTTTTTAATTTCAATTTGGTGGTGGTGGTTGGGGGGGGGGGCAGCTGGCCTGCAGCCCCCATTTTGGATGCATGCCTGGTTTCTAAACTGTGAAAATATATTGTTTAGCTTCGGTATGTAAGAATTCAGAAAAGATACAGGCAAAAAAAATCTTAAATTTAATTTCACATGGACTAAATGCGGACTTGGGCGCTGTAAGAATTCGTTACAGCCTTCAGTGACATACTTTTGTTAAAGACGTCTGTCAAGAGCAACGGCAGTAACGAATTATTCAAAAAATTTCTATCGTTGATATGCATTGTAACAGAACACCTGACTGATTTTAAAATATCTAACATCAACTTCCGTAAATATAGAAATTAAAATGCGTGAAAGGAATGCAGTTCTAAATAGAACAAAGAAACTGGCTGTAGCAATTTGAAGTTACTGAGGTCCCTCTCAGGTAGGTAGCAACAAGGTTTTACTGTAAGTGCAAGCAGACGAACAGTATAAATATTACAAACATATATATACATATGCTTCTGTCGATTGATCATCTAATTGGAGGACTTCTAAAGGGATGTCCCGTATTAGGGATGGGATCCTCTGAAACACGGCTCTAAACCAATATCAAACATTTAAACACCAGCAGAGTGTACAAAACCAAGCAAGCTATTGGACAGTCTTTCAGATATTACAGTCTGTGACTACTGAGAATAAAAATGAAACTGTGCGCTCACATGCAGGGGCCCTTATTTTATCTGACAACTACCGCTTGACACTACCTGCTCCTATCCTGCCATACATGCGGGCAGCTGGTTTAATGGGTCACGTTAATAGATAAATCAACCAACAGGAAGTGACAACTAATATTTGCAGATAAAATAATGACCCTATATAACAGAAAGTGACAGATAATAACTGTCAGATAAAATAGTGACCCTACATAAAAAAGATGGATCTGTTGTGTTTAAATGTTTTACGTGAAATCACAGTTGAGCCCCGTCCACGATACTGCATTACTGGATCTTACCTGAACCCTCTGATGAGAAGGCAGATTGTCAGAATATCTGGTACAATTTCATTACAAGTAATAATTCCAATCTCTGAGAATGTTCCACTGAATCACAATACAGCTTTCATTTTGAAAACATTTACGTCCCACTCGTGTCCTCCTCTCTGCAGAAACCTCATCTTTGTACTCGTAATATTTACAGGTTTATTGATTGCTTGTGCGTGGGCTCTCACAACGCTGGCATGCTTCCATATGTACATGTGGGTCGTCCCAAGTCGAGGCAACTTTCAGTGCTAGTCACGAGGACTGTGATCATCTCTCGACGTGGCTCAGCATCCTCGCTACGGTCTCCAACACAAGTGCCAACACAACGACTGTGGCTGGTAGGTACTTTCTGCTCAGCTGTGGGGCTCCATTTGCCTCAATGCACTGACCTGTAGTAACATGTTATGTGCGTAATTCAGAACAAGTACAGTAGAACCCTGTTAAGAAGTCTTTCAAGGGACCAGAGGATTAGGGACTCCTTAAGCGGGAAGACTTATTAACAGGAAAGCTTATTAAAAGCAATAGGATAGTAACTAGTACATTAAACATACAGAAATAAAAACAAATTCACCTCGGTAGAGATCGATCGCATGATCGCATCATAGCATATATCGATAGTCAGATAGCAAGTGATCGATGAATCAACAGCAACATAAGATTTTTCATATTTGAAGGGAATAAAACTTATACATATCTTTAAAAACTTATTAAATGGGTAAAATTTCATAAAAAATCATACTCTTGGTATCATGAGATTCGACTTCTTAGGTGGAAAAACTTAATAAGCGGGAAGCGTCATATGTGGGAAAAATTAATGTACGCATTATGGATTTTATTTCGGGACTTTAAAAATCAGACTTCTTACAGGGGAAAACTTCTTGCGGGGACTTCTTATCTGGGTTCTACTGTATTAAATGCAGCTGTCTCTCAGACTATCTGCTACTGTTGACCCCTTGCAAAGTCTTACTAATTCTGCAGACCTCAGTAAGGAGTCCATAAGGTTAGAACCAAGATCTTTTAATTACAACGGTAAGTTCTGTACTAACAAATTGGGCATGTGATTCCACTTTGAGTGGCAGGAAACTACTACGTTACCCTGTCATTATTATTTAAATTCATTTATTATGTCATCATTAAAAAGGAACATGGCGCTATTTTGAGCAAACATCTGGTATTCTATGCTGATGGAAAGTCAAAACATACTGAGTTAATATTCAGCAGGAACTACTTTTTACTACAACCAAATTGACAGTATTTCAAAGGGGGCATATTTTGTTGGAATAAAGTTATTTAACCATCTCCCCATAAACATAAAAAGTCTATCTAATGAAATAGAATTATTCAAACCTGTGTTAAAGAGATTCCTTCTTCTAGAACCATTCTATTCATTAGAAGAGTATTTTAATTACAATAATTCATAAATCTTGGTTTTAGAATAAAATAAGGTCACTGGTACTGTTCATTGTTTATTGTCTATTTAAATATTTACTCATTTTATTATTGTATGATTAATTCAACTAGTTACTGTATACATAATATTTTATCTTCGACAAGTATCTACAGATATATTGTATGTCATAATCTTTATATACTGATTTAAGACAATTTCTACATCCTTATGTTCATTGTAACTAAATAGGATCAATGGAAAAATAAAACTGAAATTAAAAATTGAAAAATTGAAAAAGCCTCCCACCTGAATTCCCATGAGACACCAGCAAAACAGTTGACTGGCATCAACCACATTACTGCCACAAAAATATAGCTAAAAGTCAAATGAGTGAGGTATATTTATGAAAAATAAAATAAAATAATACAGTTTATTTTATCCACAATTACTTATTAGAGATGTTTGTTAGGGGTTTTCCTTGTAAGGCAGTGCCTGGCTGCATCCTAGAGATATAAAAAATGTTATTAATCCCGAGAAGGTTGGTATTAAATAGTAAAACAATGGAATGCCGAAAACCAGGAAGGACACATTGAATGCACAGAATGTTTCTTTCCTGTCTGCCTACATGAGGTATGACATAACCTCAAATATATTTTAGACAAAGGTAGATGTGATGATCATGAATTATCAGTTGGGAAGACGTGGAAGGAAATGCTTATGAGCTACAGTAAGTTTAATCTCCCAGTTTGTGCCTGGAAGGACTGAGAAAAACCAAGTAAAATCTCAAGCAGGTTAGTCTCTTGGATGAGAATTTAGGCCTTTCAATTCAAGAAATACACTATTTGTATGGGTGTATGTGGCAGTTTGGCTTTTTACAATGGTGAGATTTGAATTGTGCTCTTCTGGGTTATGATGCCATGTCAGTGGTTACGCACACTTTTCTGCTTTCATCTTCTGGGTACTTCTAATCTGGGGAATGAGGCAGCAGGTTTTGCTTACTGGACTATATGGTGTGATAATATATAAGACCACAATCCAACTGTACTGCAAGCAGCTTGCAAACTGCTGTTTGATATTCGTACACTTTCACTAATTTAACTGCCAGCTTCTTTGTTGGATGGGCATACAGTGCAATGACATTTACAAAGACCATAAAGAAAGAGCTACGTTATCTGCCTTCATATTGAATTTTGTTTAAAACTTAACAGAATTTTGTTTGTGACCCACAAGGAAACCGCAAGTAAAAAATAACTAATCGCCAGAATAAATGTTTTTAAATGAACATGAAACTGAAGTCTTAGAGTGACTATTTTCACGGATCTGCATGATACATTGCTATATGAAAATGAGAATATATGCAGACAGTCTGAGGGTGAAGGAATGACATTATGTAATGACTGAAAAAAAAATAATTTAAGTTCTAAATTGCATTACCTTCCTACGTAACAAATGTGCCTCTGCTCCATGCAGTTAGTTAAAAAACATAGTTTGGTAGTCTATGTCTGAAGGTAAAGGTAAAGCTCTCCCTATTACAGGCCATTAAGGCCCAGAGCGGGAGTAGAAGTATAGCTCTACTCTTTCTTTAGCCATAGCACTAGATGGGGGTGGGTGGTCAACTCCACGCCCCAGCCGCTTTACCCCTGGGAAAGAGACCCAGTACCCATTGTACAGGAGGCTGGGTGGGCCCCAGGGCTGGTCTGGATGGCTGTGAAAAATCTCGCCCTCACCGCGATTCGATCCCCAGACCATCCAGCCCGTAGCTAGTCGCTATACCGACTGAGCTATCCCGGCCCACTGAAGGCAAATCAGATTTCAAAAAACAAGTGAATGTTGTAACAAACAACACATCTCTGCTGAACCATCTTACCGGTGCTTGTCACATTGAATGCCATTACACCGCCGATGCCGGGGCTGATATTGCGCCGGCAACTGTCTGAACTGCTGGAGAAGTGAACCACCCCATCTTGTGCCTCTCTGTACATGAAGCAGTACCGGCGAGGCCCTCTAGATGAACGACTCAATGGAGTTGTGATTAGGTAGTGTGTTCCGTTATCTTCCCAGCGCCCATGACAAGAATACACTGTCGAAAAATTAAAGCAGTTAAAAGATAGTTTGAAGGTTCAGTTCCTCTGAATGTGATGCAGCGTCACCGAACAACTAGTTGCTGATGATTTGAAGGACGACAGTGCCAGTCCTTCAAAACATTGAAAACTACTCACTGAACAGCACAGCATCACAACAGGAACACCTGAATATTCAGCAATACTGCTCTGAGCACCTAGAATCTCACATCAAGCAATTTTCGTGAAATTTAAATTTAACCCCTCCTAGATGTAAATTTGATATATCCAGAGCCAACTAATTGCCCCACATGCAGCAACTGGATCCATTCAAAAATATGAAGTTACATGAAGCTTCAGTTTAGCATTCATCTGTTGTAAATACAGTGGAAATGGAAGTCGTGTCAGGTTAGCAACATCCAGCAGAGTGAAGTTTCATGATATTCATCTACAAGCTGATTAACTTGTACCACATCCTGTATGGCATCACATCCATAAAGACAACGAAATAAAAAATGTTGTGAGAAAGCAGCGATAAATACCTGAAACAACATCAGCGGACGTGCAGTCAGAATGGAACTCCATGGTGTCCATAGTACTGCAGCCCACTACCAGAGTTGTGAAGTCATCTTGCTCTGCACAAGGATCAGGCAGGAGGCCATCCAGATCACGGGATGACCTCCTCCGAAGGCCACTATACTGCATGAACCATTGTACAGATCTGACACTGCGAGTCCGCACACCAGGGTTCTGATATACAGTGTCAACTTCTCTTCTAAAATCAAACTCTTTGTATTGATACGAACCGTCTCTCACGCTGCCCTCCGATTCTGTAGTAAGGATGTCTTTTGTCTGATGTAGTTTGTATTTATATGACCTTTTACGTCTTACAGACCTCACTAATCCGTCATCTCGGCTGAGCCCAGTGACACTGAATTTGCCTAAATAGGGACACTGTCTCGGCTCTGGTCGTGAAGCTGGAAAAAATAACATAAATATGAAATTAATTTATTATGTTGTGAGGCTAACTAACTCATGAAGCAGAGTTCTTCTTCAGAAGCTAACAGTTCCGCAGCTAGTCAAGAAATCCCCCCATTTTATGGAACCCAGAAGTTCATTACCATGCTTGCAACAGCCTTACCACTTGTCCATATCCTGAGCCAGATGAATCCAGTCCACACCTTGCCATCATTTGTGAATGTAAGTATGCGAAGTGAAATGTGCTGACTGGGATGCAGTCCATTGGTGGACTTTGCAATTTAGCAGTGTTTCCTGTGAGTATTCAGGTCTTCTGGGGTTTCACTGCATTGCAGGGTCAGTAGTTTCTGATGTTTCGAACGAATGTAATGCCTTTGAAACATCAGGAACCACTTAACCAGCAACACAGCTACACATCCCAGAAGACCTGAACCCTCAACTGTGCCACTAAGCTCAAATCTAACAGTTTCCATTCTTAGATACCCAGACAGTTCCTCCAAAAAATCACAAAAGATGGACTGTTTCCTGGTTTTGAAATTAAATCTCTCAATCCTGCCGCACGGTAAACTCATGCCTCCACTTGTATCTTTGCATTTGCACTGACAAAGTGTCCACAGATGTTAAGTCATACTTACTGACTAGTGTAATGAATGGCAACGTGTTCCTGTCAAAGTATGTTGGCTGACATGCATCCTCTGGTCTCCTTGTGTGTGAACCTGAAACACAATATCATCAAATTGTAATATCAAATTTGAATCACATGAGGCAAGTACCGACAGTGACTGCACGTGTTGTTGCAATTCTGTTTCTCTTTCGCATTACGTAAACTTAAAATTAATTTCTGCCACTATTTTAAGAATTGTAGCACAATGACAACTATTGTAAATCTGGAAATTTCCTGTTGTTAGCTGCAATAAAGTTTTGTGGAAGTTACTTTGTTCTCAACTGACACAGAGTAGCATCTCGTGTTGCTTGGGGCAGCAATTATACATGCACCAGCCCTGAATGAAGTCTTCAATGGAAAATCTTTCACTGCATGTGAAATCAACATCAGAGATTAAGGAGCATGGAAACATAGCCTTCATTTGAATTGAACACACAACTTAAATGCATTCTTTATGATCTTTCATAATTCATCAGCCTCGACATTAATTTATTGTACATATTAACCCGTTGCTTGAAGCTAATCACATTACAGATATTGCACTGGACACTCGTCGTGAATTATTTTGCCTTATACTTCACTACATACATTCACATTGAAAAATGTTTCAGAGTTATGGAGAACTTCACAATGAGCTGTTAAGGGAAACTTGAAATGGTTTAGGATTGAAGTCTTCTGGAATGAGACACTATGTTGATGGGTCAGTACTTCCTGATATTGTGAAGGCATTACATTCATTCAAAACACTAGAACGTGCACACCCAGTGACATAGCGTCACATCCCACAAGACTTGAACTTCAGTGCACTACTGTGAGCAATTCAAACCTCGAACTAATAAAACTTAATTATGTTACTAAATTAGGCTTTAAAGGCGAAGAATATGGGCCAGAATTAAATTTACTTGTCAACTTTTAGAGTACAACCCCAGTACTAATAGATGAGTGGCTTTGGAACTAAAACATGCAAATGGACAGTCAGAGATTGTATGGATCTAAGGAATGTTAAATAAATAATAATAAATAATAAAGAGATGGCAACACAATTGAGAGTTCATTTTATGCTCAAAACTCACTCCTTCAAAAAGTAAAACTTCTATCTTTCCATTTTCTTTCCTATTTTTTTCTTTTCTTATTTTGGAACGCCTGGTGGCACTACACCACTAAAACAATGGCACACATTACCTGTCTGTACTTCTATGACATGGCCGTCTCTCCGGTAGAACATCATACAAACGTAACCGCTCTGGCTGCAACACAGAAAACAAAAGAAATAGCAACAAACACTCGAAACACATGAAGGGATGCAACAACCAGTTGAACACCAATAATACATATATACATCCTACTCAAGGCATCAGTGTTTGTCCATATTTTTCAGTGTTCTACGCAAGAACAGAGCCTCTGATGGAATAATCCTCCAAACAGGCAGTACTACCGCTTATCTGAACAAAAATCTGACAGGGAAGATACCCATGAGACCAAGTACCAAATCATGAGATACATTTTATGTGCAGGTAAAACTCCATGTATACTTAACTGAGTAGTAAACGAAGATTAGTGGTTGGACTTAACGTAAATTTCTCCCTAGAACAGGCCATGAAGGTCCAGAGGGGAGTAGAGGTATAGCTCTACCCTTTCATTAACCTCGGTGCTAGATGGGGGTGGGTGGTCAACTCCACGCCCTGGCCACTTTACCCCCGGGAAAGAGACCCGGTACCCATTTTATGGGAGGCTGGGTGGGCCCCAGGGCCGGTCTGGACGGCTGCGAGAAATCTTGCCCCCACCGGTTTTATTGGCCTTGGGGAAATGGCCCCCATTACAAATTGTAAAGAAGGTCTGGGATGTATCGGAGCATCCACTGTAACTGCAGATGCAGAGATAAGAAAAAGAAGGACTGAACCGCTGTCAGGACCCTAACCTTGGTTGCCCATAGCCAGTTACACTCATCTAAGCAATGACGTAGTACACCTCATTATCTGATCAGCTGCCGGGCAAGCAGAGTAAGAAAGAGTAACTGCTGATAGCAGTGGTTCATACGATTAAACGGCATGACACACGTTGCAAGATTGATTGTTCTCACAGCAGTGAGTCTGCTACGATGTGATGCTATGTCAACTGGACTTCTTGGAATACATACGTACATACATACATACATACATACATATATATATATATACACATTCCACGAGTCCACAAGTGCATCACAAAGTCAAAAGGGATACGGAACAAGTCATAAAATACACAATCACAAACACCATATAAAAACATTACAAACACACACAAAAAACACACACACACACACACAAACTTTACGAATCAATGATCTATCCGATAATAGATATCAGTCATCGCACACTCATATGTACACATATACTGATTAAGGTCAAAATTACACATCAAAATTATGATTGAGCATATAAATAATATAACAAATATAAAAATTGAATTCTTAAAATACATAGAATTGAATATAATATATTAAAATTGAGTACAATTTATCAGAAGCAACCATATCTGAAAATAGCGTCAGCAAGACTCTACTAATCAACAAGGCATCACATTCTGGAAGACTATAATCTTCATGACAGATGTTCTTCTTGAAGCTGTAATCTTGTTGAGAAGTGTCACATTGTAATGGCCAGCTTCTGAAGATCAGTGGTCTGTGAATTTATGCTGTGTCACAGCGGGAGTAGGTCCAAACATTTGAAAGGATTACGATGCCTTCCAAACATGAGGAACTACGTGCCCAACAACACAGCGTAACTTCCTAGGAGAATTAAATCCTCAGCAATGCCACTGTGGTCACCCAAAATGTCGCCTTTTGCAAGAAAGTGATGATAGCCTAACTGAAGTACTATTCTGGCATCTGTCTGGAGTGACTGAGGATAACAAACCACAGTCAGGACAGCCAGTGTCCTGGCACAGACATAAGCAGGATACAAGTTATGCACCAACATGCTCAATATCATTTCATACTTCCCTGCTCATCTCATGTTCCTTAATTTAATTACCATAACAATCAGGCAAAGAGTATGAATTATTCAACTGATTATGTAAATTTATCCACTCCTCTATTCCTTCCTCTGACTCAGATAAAAATATTTCCCTCAGCACTTTGTTGTCAGACACAATTTCTGTTGAAGATTTAAAATTCTTCTGGGATGTCACGCTGTGTTGTTGCCTGAGTAGTACCCGATATTTCAAAGGATCGTACTGCCTTCATCTTCAGGGTCAAGATGTCCAAGACTGACCTACCGACACAGTGTAACATCCCAGAAGACTTCAATCTTCAGTAACACCACTGACAAACCTCAAATCTCGCACAAACTCTGTTCTTTCATTTGGGTGAAAGACCAGGTTATGTACCCATTTTAAAATGTAAACCGTCATTTTAACTTTTAGGTTATCACATGGAACGCAGAAAGTTGAAACATATTTAACCGAATGGCAATACACACTTCTCAACCCTCATTTACTCTCAACTTAATCGGAATATAAGCTTGATTGTTCACCCCATAAAGTCTGAATTCTGCCACATTTTGAAGCCCCCCTTAACTATCTTACTCCATCACTCAAATGCTGAACCGCAGTACTCAAGGATGTAACATTAATGATGGTAACACACGAACAAATTTGAGGATAATTTAAACTTGAACAGAAACACAAAGGAATGTAATTTGTTAGAACAACCACTCAGCTGTTCTGCTCGCAACTCTTTTATTTCTCTTTCCTGTACACCAGATGTGGGGCTGCGTTTAAATGAGATGGTGGGGGATGTTTGGAGATCATTTAGCAGCACATCCCCTAACGAACCGACTGCTGTGACCAGCCTAACAATGACTCGGAGGGAAAGCTGCAGGAGGGAAAATACAACCACCAAAAGTCCCACAGTTTTGCTTAATGTTCTACTGCAAATAACAGGCAAGTACAAAGCAAGAACAAGAGTCTAGAGAAACAATAGTCACAGTTATTACACTGCTATTGCTGCTGCTGCTTTTGGTGATAAACCCATAAAACATGTGTTTGTTTACAATGCCAAATTTCAGATTCACAAGTTCCTACATCTGCCACATTTTTATTACTGATTGTATGAAAAAGAGTTATGGTGATGTTGGGCTGTAGGCAGTCTACATGGTTCCAAGGACAACATTAATACAATGTTTCATGAAAATCGGTCAACTGGTCCAAAAGTTGAAATGAAGATTGGGTGGGGAAGACAGATGACGTCGTGCTCTAATGAGCTACTGTTTTTCTTTCAAGGTGGGGAAATGGGCTAAATATTATAGCTGAAAGAGAAGATGTGACACAGTAAAGCGTGCTACTGTGATGCAGTGGGTCCAAGTGTCCAGTACTCTTTGATAGTTCTGGATCAGGCTTTGCACCACTACATGTAAGAACCAGGCTTTGCACCACTACATGTAAGAACCAGGCTTTGCACCACTACAGGGTAAGAACCAGGCTTTACACCACTACATGTTAAGAATCACGCTTTGCACCACTACAGGGTAAGAACCAGGCTTTACACCACTACATGTTAAGAATCAGGCTTTGCACCACTACAGGGTAAGAACCAGGCTTTGCACCACTACATGTAAGAACCAGGCTTTGCACCACTACAGAGTAAGCACCAGGCTTTACACCACTACATGTTAAGAATCATGCTTTGCACCACTACAGGGTAAGAATCAGGCTTTGCACCACTACAGGGTAAGAATCAGGCTTTGCACCACTACAGGGTAAGAATCAGGTTTTGTACCACTACATGGTAAGAATTAGGCTTTGCACCACTACAGGGTAAGAACCAGGCTTTGCACCACTACAGGGTAAGAACCAGGCTTTGCACCACTACATGTAAGAACCAGACTTTGCACCACTACAGGATAAGAACCAGGCTTTGCACCACTACAGGGTAAGAATCAGGCTTTGCACCACTACAGGGTAAGAATCAGGCTTTGCACCACTACAGGGCAAGAATTAGGCTCTTGAAATCTGAATCCAGGGACCCGATCTGGTAGCGTGCCACCATCTCTCATATATATAAATGAACAATGCAGGGACTGCGAGAGATCAGACCCTATAACTACCCTTCTCTACGCTCGAAGGCATAGCGTTCAGAGAGAGACAGAGAGTAAATGTAAATAAAGTTTAATCTTAAACATAAATTATACTACTAAAAATGTTACACTATTGGAATAAGAAGTGACGTTACCTACAATACTCAATCTGACAATTCCCTAGGTCCTATCTACATCATTGTCCAGAACCACCACAGACTTTGTTCAATTCAGAAGTAAACCTTCCTACCTTGTAGATATAAAAACAAAGACGCAGACCATCAGGATGACTTCGGGCTGCATGACTGTGACAGTACGTCACCTCGAGGATATTATCATTCTCGATGATTCTCTCAAAATACCTACACAACTGTTCAACTCCTAACTTTTCAGACCTTAAATGTCTTCTGTCTACTAACCAACTAAATACACTTTCACTTTCGACTTTTTATTGTTTACAAATTTCCCTTACATATGTTTCGGTCCATACAAAGACCATCATCAGGGGTACACAAACTACGCTCTATTTTTACATCCATAGGTTCAATCTGTCACCATATGCAGTCTAGTTTAATTCAACATTGAATTGAACTGGAAAATGCATGGTGAAAGTAATATAACAAATAAAATTTAAATGTTGTGTTTTTTATCCCACTTCATCACATCAGTTTGTTACTTCTCAATGAAACAACAACTATCCTTGCTGATAGTATGTCATATAGTTTGTTTGACCTCAGTCTAAGTGTTACAAATTTCTGAGTATCTGGCTATCAACCTTACATACTAGGGTACTTCACAACAGTAATCTGGCCTTCACATATCGACAAACAATGTCTACCTTATGACATAAGTACGAAATTCCATAAAATAATAGTTCTTACATTATTTCTACACACATTAAAAACTTGATTTCTAACAGTATTTTCTAAATTTTACAACTGAACGGTTTTACCAAAATTCATAACTTTACACATGAGAAAATGAAATTTTGATACAGTACATATACCACAAAACACAGAACACCAACTTGTGAAGAACATATCCTGTGATTAGAAAGCTTCTCAATAACCCTGTACCTCAATATCCAATCCGACTTGCGTGGATATTGGATCGGTGAATGTATATGTATGTATGTATGTATGTATGTAAGCCTGTTTTTCTCAAACATGTAATCCATAAGCTGTGTAGGCAAGGCAAATGCAAAACTTTCTTCACGACAAACCAATACAGCGCAGTTTTACTTGTACAAAATGCACAAATCATTACCCATGGATTCGAGTCTCCTGGAATGTAATATTGTGTCACTGGGTGAGTGAGTCCAAGAAGGCAAAGGCAACATGATCTTCTGAAACGTCAGGAAGAATTCACTCAACAAAACAATGTCACGTCCCAGAAACCTTGAATCCTCAGCAACACTGCTTTGAGAACCTCAAATACCGCAAATTAATATTTTTTTAATTTGCAAGCCATTTTTCAATTATAAGATCTTCTTCATCTTCCAGACCATTTTACAGTCTATTAAGGTGAATTTATATTTGGGGAGAAATTTGTTACCTTCAGAGCCAATTAAAATTTATAACATGGGAATAATGGGAAATTAAGTTTTGTTTTACAAGTTTTTGCTTTATGAGCAATTTTTTTAAGAAATTAATTTGAGCTTGTAAGCCAAGTGATTACTGTAGTATACTACTGTTATCAGTGTACAGAAAGTCTGCTAGGTGTGAAACCATGGAAGGTGGATTCTATAAGGTTTTGACAATGGTATACAATTCTGAGCACCAACTGTCTTTTGGACTATGTCCATCGTCCTGGTTTAATTATAAAATTATAAAACCATAAAATATACAAGAATATAAAATATAAAACCTCGACGTTTCGAAAGATGGATCTTCTTTCGTCATCAGGAGGGGGCACCTACTGAGATGGGTCCTTTTGATTAAGCTAGTCTCAATCACTGAACCAACAGTTGTTCGATTTTTTGGCATTGGAGTGCCTTATTACACCAATGGAAATGAAGCCTATCCCTAAGAAGTGCATTGCTGGCACGTTGGGCTATCTTAGAAGAATGTAGACTATTGATGGGAATCTTGATGTAGAAACCTTTAGGAACAATACCCTGTGATTTGCATCTAGTGAGAAAAGTTATGTGATCGAGAGTTTTTGCTAACTGAAACTTCAGACGTTCTATTTTTCTAAAAGAAGAGTAAATACCGGGTCCATACCGTTATTTAAGTAAATTCTATAAGGTTTTGATGATGGTATACAATTCTGAGAGTCGACCTCGGTGTACTAGTGGTTAACATGCTCGCCACTGAACCCAACGTTCGCGGGTTCGATCCCGACCGAGGTCGATGGATTGTTAAGGGTGATAAAAATCCGTAGCACCACTTCCTTCGGAGGGGAAGTAAAGCCGTCGGTCCCATGTCGTAGATTTACGGCATGTAAAAGAACCTTACGGGCATGAATAGAAATGTTTCGTAAGCTAAATTCAAAAGCCTCCATTTCTCACCCAAGTCTCCTGACTGCCTGCCAGATGGCTCTGGTGATTGAGACTAGCTTAATAAAAAGGACCCATCCCAGTAGGTGTCACCTCCTGATGACGAAAGAAGATCCATCTTTCGAAACGTCGAGGTTTTATATTTTATATTCTTGTATATTTTATGATTTTATAATTTTATAATTAAACCAGGACAATGGATATAGTCCTAAAGACAGTTGGTGCTCATGGAAGGTGGACTTACCACTGTCAACTATCTAGTTCAGTTTATCTGTGGCAGGAAATATATACATAACTTTTATGTTCCTGATATATTACTTTTGTATTAAAGTAAATACAGTTTGCATGTTGTCAAACACAGGATAGGTAAAGCAATAGCGTGACTCACCAGCCCATCGTAAAGTGCGTGACGAGATGCACCACATCATGGGACGCCTGTCTCACTTCAGTGCAGACGACGCGCATCTCCTGGTGTTGGTGGTTGCTACTAACATCACCTGTCAGCCCCAGGGACATCACCACCCCATGGCTGTTCTGGTATCTGAAGATCGGATAGAGAGAAGCCGGACATGTCTTGGACACAACTGTACTACGTATCGTACTTTGGCACATTTATATGACGCTACATGATATGCTAAATAAGTTGCATACCCCTGAACAGTGCTGCCACTGCCTGTGTGCTGGCTGGCCCCTGGCTGTGCTGTCATGTTCGTAATCCTGAGTGTCGTGTTGTGCTTGTGGAACGCGTACGAGCGCCGGTAGTCCAGTGTGTGCCAGTGCTGGGATGCTGTCAGCCACAACGGGAACTTGCATTTGCTAGGAGATGGCACTGCAACACCATAAAGTGGGCAAAGTTTGAGAAGGAAGCGGCAATAAAGTACCGTCCTGGCAGTATATGGCATTGGATTTCCAATATAAATTTTTTTGTGGTTTCATATCGACAACAGCTACAAGTGTGACACCCCAAATAAGACTTTGGTGGGCAAGTTATGGCATTAAAACAATTATACACACACATGAGTGAAATTAAAACCTTGACCATTTTTAACAAGCTAATTAATGCGACTAGACTCGGTACAGCTCTATCAAGTTTCAGCATAGCACCAGATCTATCATACACAGTACTGTACATGCTTCTAATCATGCTGATGACTTGCTGTGCCTACAGCTGCACAATTTTTTTTTCTGCACATTTAGGCGTTTAATTTGACTCGACTATCTCGCATGAAGGAAATGCCACTACCTAATTCAAGTTTTGGTAATTTCAGATTTAGTGCTTGTAGAGTGTATCTATTGTTTCCTGTTTTATGACTCCATTGCACCATGCAACCTTACAGCTGGATATAACAGCCAGACAGCTATTGAAAGCGTCATCAAGGTACCAGTAGCCATTGACCCAAGGATCTGAGCTTGATGCCTGACGAGTGTGAGTCGCAACAAACCTGTCTGATGTAGATGCTAAATTCATGGTCATTATTTTATCTGACAACTATTTTTGTCACTTTGTGCCGTTACTCTGCTGCACATATGGGCGGTCGGCTCAGTGGGCTGGGTTAGTAAGATACACAATCTGAAAAGCATTGGCAACAGGCAGTTGTCAGACAAAATAATGATCCTAATTTATAACTAATAATCAAAACCACTATTCAGAGTGTCCCGTACATTTATGACTGTGTAACAACTGGATATAAGGTTTATTCAGAAGAGATAATATTTGTAGTGGGAATATAAAACGCACCAGTAATTATGACAAGACTGATCCAATAGTACTGCATATATAAGACGAGGGAGAAGCCGTAAGCAGCTACTCGATGACCTTAAGGAAAAGAGAGGATACTGTAAATTGAAAGAGGAAGCACTAGATCGCACTCTGTGGAGAACTCGCTTTGGAAGAGGCTACGGACCTGTCGTAAGACAAACTGCGGAATGAAGAGGCTACGGACCTGTCGTAAGACAAACTGCGGAATGAAGAGGCTACGGACCTGTCATAAGACAAACTGCGGAATGAAGAGGCTACGGACCTGTCGTAAGACAAACTGCAGAATGAAGAGGCTACGGACCTGTCGTAAGACAAACTGCAGAATGAAGAGGCTACGGACCTGTCGTAAGACAAACTGCAGAATGAAGAGGCTACGGACCTCTCGTAAGACAAACTGCAGAATGAAGAGGCTACGGACCTGTCGTAAGACAAACTGCGGAATGAAGAGGCTACGGACCTGTCGTAAGACAAACTGCAGAATGAAGAGGCTACGGACCTGTCGTAAGACAAACTGCGGAATGAAGAGGCTACGGACCTGTCGTAAGACAAACTGCGGAATGAAGAGGCTACGGACCTGTCATAAGACAAACTGCGGAATGAAGAGGCTACGGACCTGTCGTAAGACAAACTGCAGAATGAAGAGGCTACGGACCTGTCGTAAGACAAACTGCAGAACGAAGAGGCTACGGACCTGTCGTAAGACAAACTGCAGAATGAAGAGGCTATGGACCTGTCGTAAGACAGACTGCAGAATGAATGAATATAAGCATTCATTTTTTTATGACATACAAGGCTCCCTGAAGTCAGGCTAATAAATACAACCTTACAGCTTGTCAGTAAAGCACACAAAAAGCCCACTATTAAACTGAAAGTTAAACAGCAACTTCAGAAAGTTGCAACCAAGCATAAACACCTCACTGAATTTTGTGCACGTCTGGTTGTTTCAGACTGACTGGTACAAATGATTGCGTTTAGATTACGGAATGGAATGGATCGTTCTTTGGATGATAAGCACCCGTCCATTACGGCAAGTTCATGTGACATCCTGATGATGATGATGATGATAGTTTCATCTTGAAAATGAAACAGTAATGGTGTACTGTGTGCAGCGTAGCTATGATGGTGGCTGACACAACAGACAGAGGTTACTGTAGCAGGCTTTTTCTGTGCTGTGTGTTCTGTGTCAAAACGTTGAGTCTGTTTTGTGGACTGACCGCTGTGACGCGCCACTGAAATGGACACTTCGTGAACTTGCGATGATCAGGGAAGGCACAGCTGGAGTGAATGCAGTGTTCTGGGCAAAGTGTACATGTGTGTGAAATGTGAGACACTAATACTAGTGTTAAGAAAGAACTTACACAGAAATTACACACCAACAAAATGCACTATATTTTCACTTTTTATCCTTTAACCCCTACACATGTTTCAGCCTTTACAAGGCCATCTTCAGGGGGCTCATAATCTACATTTACTTTACATCCAATGTTTTTGTGAATTGTAAAAAATGCACGGTAAAAATAATATAAAAATTGCATGCATGTTTGGGATAAAGCTGCAAGCTACAGATACAATTCCATACAATATATAAATTTTAACATGATAAAATATTAGTAATGGTAAATATTGTTGTTAGTAGCTCAAATGATAAGATGATAAGTGACGAATAACTGGAGAGGGTGTGGTAGGATGTGATTAGGACAAATTTTCGGTTCTGGAGTGACTGAGAAAAACAATTAAAACCCCCAGCAAGGGTAGCTATCGTCTGAGCCGACATTTGCACCCATAATGTTATGAACACGAAACATCATTGACACAAATTTGAGGGACAAGCATGGTTAATAACAAACAGCAAAGGTAGAGTTGCCTCTGTCCAATGAACACACGTTAAGGGGAGTGAAGGTACAGCTCCACTCAGTCTTAACCTCTGCGCTAGATGGAGGTGAGTGGTTAACTTCACGCATGGACAACTTAATCAAAGGAACAGACTCTGATACTCAGTGAATAGAAGGCTGGGTGGGCCCCAACGACGGTCTGGACGTTTCGGAGAAGACGTAAATCTCTTGCCCCTGCCGGGATTCGAACCAAGATTCCTCTGTTGTCCAGCCCTTAGTCTAATCACTATACTGACTGAGCTATCCCGGCTAATAATAATTCAGTTATTTATTATTTACGTGCTGGAATAACAACCATAAGGTCAATAACAGAGACGGAACGGGAAGCATTAAAAATACATCCAACAAAACACTACAGACGAAAATACAGATCAACAGATAGTAAGAACAAGTCATGTCTGGTGTACTTGTTAAAGCAAAAAGACTTGGGAACATACGTAACTTGTTGCTGAATGTACTGTTACTACGGTTAAATTCAATTCAATGCAGTTTACACAATAAGAACACTACACCAACCCTTTCGCAGAGTCATGGTCCGCGACCCCTCCATGGGGCTGAACAGACCATTGCACGTGGCATCTCCAGACTGGGCCACTCTGTAGTCGATCCCATCATCTCTCGTCTCCAGGGTATGATATAGACCATCCCCATTCAAGTCTCCAGCCCCGGAAACTCCGGAAGAGTTGACTTCTCATACACGAAGCACCTGTATCGGTCCTCGTTGGAAGTGGCGTGGTTGTGGTGGATCTTGCCGACAAGGTAGCGTGACGATCCTTCCTTCCACGTGGCCAGACACTGCAGCTCCTCCACTGCGACAGAGCAGAGGCTATTAACACTTTATAGACTATTACCTGCCTGAATTATATATAAATATTCAGCTCGTACCTCGCAGTAAACACACTCCTTCTCAGCTATACAAACCAGTCAGTTAATGTTGTACAGTGAAATAATCGCTGTTTATTCTGAGATCCACACAAAACACATAAATACAGTCCGTACCGCGCAGTAAACACACTCCGTCTCAGTTATACAAGCCAGTCAGTTAATGTTGTACAGTGAAATAATCGCTGTTTGTTCTGAGATCCACACAAAACACATAAATACAGTTCGTACCGCGCAGTAAACACACTCCGTCTCAGTTATACAAACCAGTCAGTTAATGTTGTACAGTGAAATAATCGCTGTTTGTTCTGAGATCCACACAAAACACATAAATACAGTTCGTACCGCGCAGTAAACACACTCCGTCTCAGTTATACAAACCAGTCAGTTAATGCTGTACAGTGAAATAATCGCTGTTTGTTCTGAGATCCACACAAAACACATAAATACAGTCCGTACCGCGCAGTAAACACACTCCGTCTCAGTTATACAAACCAGTCAGTTAATGTTGTACAGTGAAATAATCGCTGTTTGTTCTGAGATCCACACAAAACACATAAATACAGTCCGTACCGCGCAGTAAACACACTCTGTCCCAGTTATACAAACCAGTCAGTTAATGTTGTACAGTGAAATAATCGCTGTTTGTTTCTGAGATCCACACAAAAACACATAAATACAGTCCGTACCGCGCAGTAAACACACCCCGTCTCAGTTATACAAACCAGTCAGTTAATGTTGTACAGTGAAATAATCGCTGTTTGTTCTGAGATCCACACAAAACACATAAATACAGTCCGTACCGCGCAGTAAACACACTCTGTCCCAGTTATACAAACCAGTCAGTTAATGCTGTACAGTGAAATAATCGCTGTTTATTCTGAGATCCACACAAAACACATAAATACAGTCCGTACCGCGCAGTAAACACACCCCGTCCAGTTATACAAACCAGTCAGTTAATGTTGTACAGTGAAATAATCGCTGTTTGTTCTGAGATCCACACAAAACACATAAATACAGTCCGTACCGCGCAGTAAACACACTCTGTCCCAGTTATACAAACCAGTCAGTTAATGCTGTACAGTGAAATAATCGCTGTTTATTCTGAGATCCACACAAAACACATAAATACAGTCCGTACCGCGCAGTAAACACACCCCGTCTCAGTTATACAAACCAGTCAGTTAATGTTGTACAGTGAAATAATCGCTGTTTGTTCTGAGATCCACACAAAACACATAAATACAGTCCGTACCGCGCAGTAAACACACTCTGTCCCAGTTATACAAACCAGTCAGTTAATGCTGTACAGTGAAATAATCGCTGTTTGTTCTGAGATCCACACAAAACACATAAATACAGTCCGTACCGCGCAGTAAACACACTCCGTCTCAGTTATACAAACCAGTCAGTTAATGTTGTACATTGAAATAATCGCTGTTTGTTCTGAGATCCACACAAAACACATAAATACACTGTGTGGGCAGAACGTAGAATTGTTGAATGTTAAACATGGTGGTACATATAGTAACCACTGGGGTTTAGAGGGTTAACAGTCATATCTATCAAGTCAAGTCAAGTATTTTGGGTACAGCCTGCCTAAGACTTAACACAAAACCCCAAACAATAAAATACAGTCAACTCAACACATTCATCAAACACACGAGGACAGTGTATGTGTTACACTTTAGGCTTTCTCCTACAGCCATCTTCAGGCCAAATATTAAGTATACGGCATATCTTTTATCGTCGCAGGAAGTGCTGGCAGATACAGGATTTCTATGCGTTAAAGCTGCCGTCCTCGGAGGACGATGAAAGAAACGTCCGGTATAAACACAGACATTCAATTAGAACAACGTTTTTTACGATATATAAGAAAGTTTCAAATCTGAACCCTTCGTTACACTGCACATATTCAAATAACATATTAAACTTGTGCTATTTTATTCGTTTGGTTTTTACCAAGGGCATTTCATCTTGTATAACAATTAACGTAGATTTCTCACGTATAACACAGAATGTCTCGTACTTTAAATTTAAAAATGTCTACATCGCGTTCATTACTCAGTAAGTACGCCACTGGTTGCCGCCACTGCTGTCTGATGCGTTACGTGGTCACATCTTACAGCTGCCTCCACACAATGGTGCTGGGCATGACCTCCCCTTCCCCAGGTCACGGCTACTGACCGTGGGAATGTCGTCAGAGAGACCGCACATTAACCCCAAGGACAATATCAAAATGGCTGTTAGGGAACAGCGCGCTGCTCGAACGCTGTGGCGGACAGCAGCAACTGCAAGACGAGTTGGGCCAAAGACGTTGTTAGGCAGGCAAATATAAACGGCAGGCGCACTGAACACAACAGACGTCGTCTTATCTTGACTTCAGGCTTCCGCCGCGATGTTGATGAAATCTGCGGTCTTCTGGGGTATTACGCAGAGTCGTGTAGTAACTGTTTACCGACGTTTCGGGACAACGTATCGGTCCCATCCTCACGGGTCAAGAGTACGATTCTTACCGACGTCCGGGATAACGTATCGGTCCCATCCTCACGGGTCAAGAGTACGATTCTTACCGACGTTTCGGGACGTTTCGGTCCCATCCTCACGGGTTAAGAATCCGATTTTTACCGACGTTTCGGAACAACGTATCGGTCCCATCCTCACGGGTCAAGAGTCAGATTTTCCTACTCGGACTCTTGACCATTGAGGATGGGACCGATTCGTTGTCCCGAAACGTCGATAAACAATTACCACACGACGCAGCGTATTACCCCAGGAGATCGCAGATTTCAGTTTGTCTTATAGTTGAATACTGTAGACAGGATTTGTGTTTCACTCAAATGGTCCTCCCGTACTAACTAACTAACTAACTAACTAAGTTAGTAACTAACTCCATGGAGCAGAGACCTTCTTGACAAACTAATATTCCCTCAGACAGTCAAGCAACATCCCGCATTTTATGAAATCCCTAGGTTCATCACCGCTTTCACATCAGCCGGCCACTTGTCCCTATCCTGAGCCAGATAAAGCCAGTCCACGTCTTCCCATTCTACTTAAGCCCCACCACAATACCATTTCATCTACCTTTAGCCTTCCAAGCAATCTCTTTACGTGAGTTTCCCCCCACCAAAATTTGTACGCATTTCTATTCTCCCCCATTCGTGCCACATCCTCAATTTTATCACCCGAATATTATTTTGTGGGACATTATTTTATCTGACAACTCGCATCCCTTCTTCGCGCATAAATTTCGCGTGACGGTTGGCAGCGCAGAGTTCGCCGCTATTGCAGTTTCCCCACGAGTCGGGGTCCTCAAGTTTCAGTCCAGTTTCACTCAGCTCACAGACACGCGTCATATCTGACATACACGCTGCTCGTTGCAGGTCTAAAAAGCAGCTGACAGGGAGTTGGTTTTACTGTCAAGTATTTACTGTTTTTTTTCCAATGGCTCGACAGCCCCTTGGGGGCCTAGGCCGCCTCATTATCAAGGCTTCACGATCACACTCAGACACACCACACTCGGTAGGACTCCTCTGGACGAGTGATCAGCCCGTCGCAGAGACCTCTACCTGACAACACACAACACTCAAAAGAGACATCCATGCCCTAGGTGGGATTCGAACCCGCAATCCCAGCAAGCGAGCGGCCGTAGACCCACGCCTTAGACCGCGTGGCCACTGGGATCGGCCAAGTATTTACTAAGTCAGGCTAAAGTTTTTTTTCACCGGGCGAAAAAATTTCCTTCATTTTTATATCAGAACAATTTCGGAAAATGTAAGAAAATGCGAGTGTGTTATCGACTGAGCGTGTGTAACGTACCGGAAATGTTACGAGCTGTTTGTGTGCGCGGTGTGGCTGTCTTAGCATCTCATAATCCCCCCCCCCCCCCCACCAAACCCATCATTATGACAATATTTGCGTCACCAACACATTTCAGCTCACACCTGCTTACACCTGACCGAAACAATTTAATTTGTGGGATACAAACATAAGAACTGTAATGCAGCAAACAATGGCATGCCGCCATGTTGCTGTGTGAAGACTAGCGGCTAGCTGTGAGAGAAATACCTGCGTGACTGCGTGTGCGTGACTGCGTGTGCGTGAACACACTGATGATGTGTCGTGTGGTGATTTAATCACTGAATACTCAGATTATGTGACGTCATAACACAGTACATAATCTCGGGGACTGACACTATTATTAACGGACCCACCAGAGCAGGTTCTCCCCCTTTCACTGTTCAACCTGAAGAAGGAGGCAGATCCAGTCTCCGAAACGTTGTGATTTTTATAGCGTCAAAACGACGGGCAGTGTTCAAAATTTCTGTCACGACTATGAAAAAAATACTTTTGTCAAATTTAATTGATATTTTAAGGTCAGAAAATTTTCAAAGCGGTTTCTAGAAATTTATTTTAACACATTCTTTCGCTGAAATATTGGTGTGATGCTGTGTTAAGGTGTGATGATGTGTTAAGGTGTGATGATGTGTTAAGGTGTGATGCTGTGTTAAGGTGTGATGCTGTGTTAAGGTGTGATGCTGTGTTAAGGTGTGATGCTGTGTTAAGGTGTGATGCTGCGTTAAGGTGTGATGCTGCGTTAAGGTGTGATGCTGCGTTAAGGTGTGATGCTGTGTTAAGGTGTGATGATGTGTTAAGGTGTGATGCTGTGTTAAGGTGTGATGCTGTGTTAAGGTGTGATGCTGTGTTAAGGTGTGATGATGTGTTAAGGTGTGATGCTGCGTTAAGGTGTGATGCTGCGTTAAGGTGTGATGCTGTGTTAAGGTGTGATGCTGTGTTAAGGTGTGATGATGTGTTAAGGTGTTAAGGTGTGATGTTGTGTTAAGGTGTGATGATGTGTTAAGGTGTTAAGGTGTGATGCTGTGTTAAGGTGTGATGCTGTGTTAAGGTGTGATGCTGCGTTAAGGTGTGATGCTGCGTTAAGGTGTGATGCTGCGTTAAGGTGTGATGATGTGTTAAGGTGTGATGCTGTGTTAAGGTGTGATGCTGTGTTAAGGTGTGATGCTGTGTTAAGGTGTGATGCTGTGTTAAGGTGTGATGCTGTGTTAAGGTGTGATGATGTGTTAAGGTGTGATGATGTGTTAAGGTGTGATGCTGCGTTAAGGTGTGATGCTGTGTTAAGGTGTGATGCTGTGTTTAAGGTGTGATGATGTGTTAAGGTGTTAAGGTGTGATGCTGTGTTAAGGTGTGATGCTGTGTTAAGGTGTGATGCTGTGTTAAGGTGTGATGCTGTGTTAAGGTGTGATGATGTGTTAAGGTGTGATGCTGTGTTAAGGTGTGATGCTGCGTTAAGGTGTGATGCTGCGTTAAGGTGTGATGCTGTGTTAAGGTGTGATGCTGTGTTAAGGTGTGATGCTGTGTTAAGGTGTGATGCTGTGTTAAGGTGTGATGCTGTGTTAAGGTGTGATGATGTGTTAAGGTGTTAAGGTGTGATGCTGTGTTAAGGTGTGATGATGTGTTAAGGTGTTAAGGTGTGATGCTGTGTTAAGGTGTGATGCTGTGTTAAGGTGTGATGATGTGTTAAGGTGTTAAGGTGTGATGTTGTGTTAAGGTGTGATGATGTGTTAAGGTGTTAAGGTGTGATGCTGTGTTAAGGTGTGATGCTGTGTTAAGGTGTGATGCTGCGTTAAGGTGTGATGCTGCGTTAAGGTGTGATGCTGTGTTAAGGTGTGATGATGTGTTAAGGTGTGATGCTGTGTTAAGGTGTGATGCTGTGTTAAGGTGTGATGCTGTGTTAAGGTGTGATGCTGTGTTAAGGTGTGATGCTGTGTTAAGGTGTGATGATGTTTAAGGTGTGATGCTGCGTTAAGGTGTGATGCTGTGTTAAGGTGTGATGCTGTGTTAAGGTGTGATGATGTGTTAAGGTGTTAAGGTGTGATGCTGTGTTAAGGTGTGATGCTGTGTTAAGGTGTGATGCTGTGTTAAGGTGTGATGCTGTGTTAAGGTGTGATGATGTGTTAAGGTGTGATGCTGTGTTAAGGTGTGATGCTGTGTTAAGGTGTGATGCTGCGTTAAGGTGTGATGCGTGTTAAGGTGTGATGCTGTGTTAAGGTGTGATGCTGTGTTAAGGTGTGATGCTGTGTTAAGGTGTGATGCTGTGTTAAGGTGTGATGCTGTGTTAAGGTGTGATGATGTGTTAAGGTGTTAAGGTGTGATGCTGTGTTAAGGTGTGATGATGTGTTAAGGTGTGATGCTGTGTTAAGGTGTGATGCTGTGTTAAGGTGTGATGCTGTGTTAAGGTGTGATGCTGTGTTAAGGTGTGATGCTGTGTTAAGGTGTGATGATGTGTTAAGGTGTTAAGGTGTGATGCTGTGTTAAGGTGTGATGCTGTGTTAAGGTGTGATGCTGTGTTAAGGTGTGATGCTGTGTTAAGGTGTGATGATGTGTTAAGGTGTGATGCTGTGTTAAGGTGTGATGCTGTGTTAAGGTGTGATGCTGTGTTAAGTTGTGATGCTGTGTTAAGGTGTGTCAATGTGTTAATTTGATATCAGGGCGTTCCGACGCCCGTCTGTATTACACTTGACTAAAGTTATTTTGTCCTAATTACGCATCATTATTTAAACAACCTCTCACAAGATGTCTCTTCATCTGTCCACGCACGGACTTTATAATTAAATCCCGCGTTTTTATTTACAAATCTAGTATCTGTAATTTATTTAATTAATTATTAATTAGTTTTTAAATCAAATGCGAACATAAGGTACACGAATTGTTAAATATTTATTTTTACAATTTTATTTAATTAATTTGTTTAATTACTCGATTCGTTAATTGTACGCTCTACAGCTTAGCACTTTCAATGCGTAGGCGAATTTGGTTTCCTGTTCGGTACAAAAATTGTGTGATGCTGAAACGTCTGTTAGGAAACGGCGGCACGGATATTAAGCTCACAGAAACACAAAGTCCTCAATTTCGCACAGTAACTAGCGAAAAGGCTAACTTAGCGATTATTGGGAAATGCGCGCTTGAACGATCAAAGAGATCGATTATGTTTTTTTTTTATATTTGTATTAAAAATTTTGATTCCAACTTCACGTACCGACAAAAACCACAGTAAAAAAACGTTTTAAAAATTTAAAACTTACAGTCCAATACAAATTTCATCGAGATATCTTAAAGTAGGTTTCGAAGACCAAACAGCCCAACTGCAAATAACTCGCATTATATGTTCATTATACGCATTTGGTGCGAAGAACGCATCAAGATTTTAATTTATATTGATTTTTAATTATAATTAATAAAACACTAAATCTGTTCGCTACAAAATTGTGTTAATCTTTCACATTATATCCACCGTGCTTTTTAATAATATTTCACATTTTTTCAAAAAACCAACAAAAGCGCTATATTATCAAGTATTGTACAATATCCCCTACATATGTTTCGGTTCCAGTTGAACCATCTTCAGGCGGTCAAGGTTACATTCATATTACATCCATTAGTTAATCACGATATAATATACAGGGCATACACAAAAGAATGGTGCGGTTTCAAAAGTGAATAAAAAATGTATTTCTCACCTTACACGGGCACAACATACACCGTCAGCGGCGGCAACTGTCCAAGTTTCTCATTTGGTAATTACAATCCTTCAATGTGTGCACCCTGGGTCACACGACACACATCCACACGGTAATCAAACTCATCCCAGACCCGGTGTAGCATGTCCGCTGTAATGGCCTGCAGTGCATGCGTTATCCGATCACGAATTTCATGGATGGACGTGGGCAATGGTGGTACATAAACGCTGTCTTTAACGAACCCCCAAAGAAAGAAATCGCACGGTGTAAGATCTGGCGAACGGGGTGGCCAAGGGAGAAGGTTCTTGTCTCCATTTGCAGCAGCACGTCCGATCCAGCGAAACTGGCCCCGCGGCCACGCAGTAAGCATGAGAAGCGAACTGCTGGTAGCGCATGAGAAACTCGGACAGTTGCCGCCGCTGACGGTGTATGTTGTGCCCATGTAAGGTGAGACATAAATTTTTTATTCACTTTTGAAACCGCACCATTCTTTTGTGTATGCCCTGTACTATATACACACCACAATACAAAGTGAAGTTACTGTCACTTTAACAGGCTACAGTACATGACATTCCGTTGTATACTTTTCTTAAACTACGACACGAATTGTGTTCACTTTTAAAGTATAAATATAAGAAATGTAAGAAATATAAAAATAGATTCTTCAGAGGTAGATTGTCAATAAATTGAAGATTGTCATTAAAAGTTGCTGGCAGTGTTTTGTTTATACAAATTGGAGTTGACCAAGCTTTGTTAGTTGTCTTGTATTATCAAGTGTCAAGGTGTCTTGTAGTGTGGTGATTGCTGACTGTCTTGTATTATCAAGTGTCAAGGTGTCTTGTAGTGTGGTGATTGCTGACTGTCTTGTATTATCAAGTGTCAAGGTGTCTTGTAGTGTGGTGATTGCTGACTGTCTTGTATTATCAAGTGTCAAGGTGTCTTGTAGCGTGGTGATTGCTGACTGTCTTGTATTATCAAGTGTCAAGGTGTTTTGTAGTGTGGTGATTGCTGACTGTCTTGTATTATCAAGTGTCAAGGTGTGTTGTAGCGTGGTGATTGCTGACTGTCTTGTATTATCAAGTGTCAAGGTGTCTTGTAGTGTGGTGATTGCTGACTGTCTTGCATTATCAAGTGTCAAGGTGTCTTGTAGTGTGGTGATTGCTGACTGTCTTGTATTATCAAGTGTCAAGGTGTCTTGTAGCGTGGTGATTGCTGACTGTCTTGCATTATCAAGTGTCAAGGTGTCTTGTAGTGTGGTGATTGCTGACTGTCTTGTATTATCAAGTGTCAAGGTGTCTTGTAGTGTGGTGATTGCTGACTGTCTTGTATTATCAAGTGTCAAGGTGTCTTGTAGTGTGGTGATTGCTGACTGTCTTGTATTATCAAGTGTCAAGGTATCTTGTAGTGTGGTGATTGCTGACTGTCTTGTATTATCAAGTGTCAAGGTGTCTTGTAGCGTGGTGATTGCTGACTGTCTTGTATTATCAAGTGTCAGGGTGTCTTGTAGTGTGGTGATTGCTGACTGTCTTGTATTATCAAGTGTCAATGTGTCTTGTAGTGTGGTGATTGCTGACTGTCTTGTATTATCAAGTGTCAAGGTGTCTTGTAGTATGGTGATTGCTGACTGTCTTGTATTATCAAGTGTCAATGTGTCTTGTAGTGTGGTGATTGCTGACTGTCTTGTATTATCAAGTGTCAATGTGTCTTGTAGTGTGGTGATTGCTGACTGTCTTGTTACGGCTGGGAGGTTCAACTGGAACCTAAACATACGTAGGTGATATTGAACAATACTTGACAATATAGTGCATTTGTTGGTTTTTTAAAAAATTGTAAATGTATTAATTTTATTTGTTCACAGTTTTATTTCAGACGTGTTTCGACCTACGCTGTCCCATCATCAGGGAAATAATTCACATAAAGCAAGATCTTTTATGGATTACTAGCTCATAAACAAGTTCTTTGTTACTTTGCAACCAAAAGCAAAGTCACTACGCAACTGTAGCTCATGACTTTCTGTACAACGTTCATTTGTTGGTCAGCATCTGGTCAGGCTGCATTTAATGTAAACCTCTTGATGTATTAAATTTTGGTGTTTCCTGTAGAACACGTGTGGGAAGTTGTGCCAGTGTGACACAGATGCCATTACAGACCTGGACAGACCCTTAGGGCTCCAGGAGGTTCAGGCTCCCAGATTTATAGACAATCGGCACATCAAGGTGGTAAGGTTGTCAGCCTTAAGCACCCGCCGCCTTTACCCCCAGAAAATATTCCTGGTACTCATTTCTGTTAGAGGCTGAGTCGATCCCAGGGCCACAGTGCGACCGAAAGGATTATGTCAATAAAAAGTTCCAATGACACCATCGGGAATCGAACCCGGGACCTTCCGGCTTGTAGCGCAGTGCCACCGCGTGCCCCCCTCTACCTAATACCATGCCTTTATCACGTAAATTCTGCACTGCTCGTTTGTAGTAATATTTTGAGGAATGACACCAACATTACAGGCAATTTTAAGCGGTCTTCAAATATCACACACATTGGCTACGTTACACATTTTAGGACACACACACAACACACACACACACACGGAAGTTCTAGTACAATGCCACACAAAGAATAACTATTACGTTCAGAAATTGAATATTCCGCTCTTGTGGGAAATACATGCACCACAAAAGCACTGTAGCTCGACGCTGGAGATCTGTAACAGGCGCTCTAGCATCTGCCGCTGTTCGCGGGACACCAAAGCCACTACGCACTGAACCATGCTTGTTGTGAAGTGTGAACCATTCTGGTTGTGAAGTGTGAACCATGCTGGTTGTGAAGTGTGAACCATACTGGTTGTGAAATGTGAACCATACTGGTTGTGAAGTGTGAACCGTAGAGGTTGTGAAGTGTGAACCATAGTGGTTGTGAAGTGTGAACCATGCTGGTTGTGAAGTGTGAACCATGCTGGTTGTGAAGTGTGAACCATACTGTTTGTGAAGTGTGAACCATACTGGTTGTGAAGTGTGAACCATACTAGTTGTGAAGTGTGAACCATGCTGGTTGTGAAGTGTGAACCATACTAGTTGTGAAGTGTGAACCATACTGGTTGTGAAGTGTGAACCATACTAGTTGTGAAGTGTGAACCATACTGGTTGTGAAATGTGAACCATACTGGTTGTGAAGTGTGAATCATAGTGGTTGTGAAGTGTGAACGATAGTGGTTGTGAAGTGTGAACCATAGTGGTTGTGAAGTGTGAACCATAGTGGTTGTGAAGTGTGAACCATAGTGGTTGTAAAGTGTGAACCATAGTGGTTGTGAAGTGTGAACGATAGTGGTTGTGAAGTGTAAACCATAGTAGTTGTGAAGTATGAACCATGCTGGTTGTGAAGTGTGAACCATACTGGTTGTGAAGTGCGACGCTTCCTTACCGGTGCTTTCGGTCCCTTGCACGTCCGGGCACGACTGGTAGCGGAGCAGCAGGCGGGACTCCTCGGTACAGGAGTCGATGCTGGAGACGGGCGAGCGACATTCACCGTGTCCGCGGTTGTACGTGAAGGACAGCGGGCCTTTGAACGGGCACTCGACCGGAGTGGCGTCGACCCGGAACATGGAGTACAGCAACGCGTCGCCCGTGATGAGCGAGCAGAGGCTCTGGAGGCTTTCCCGTGCGTGGCAGAAAGCTGAAACAGACACAGGGACTGAGTGGGACTCGGTACAGCAACATAACGCTACGTAGCCTTTCCCGTGCGTGGCAGAAAGCTGAAACAGACACAGGGACTGAGTGGGACTCAGTACAGCAACATAACGCTACGTAGCCTTTCCCGTGCGTGGCAGAAAGCTGAAACAGACACAGGGACTGAGTGGGACTCAGTACAGCAACATAACGCTACGTAGCCTTTCCCGTGCGTGGCAGACAGCTGAAACAGACACAGGGACTGAGTGGGACTCGGTACAGCAACATAACGCTACGTAGCCTTTCCCGTGCGTGGCAGAAAGCTGAAACAGACACAGGGACTGAGTGGGACTCAGTACAGCAACATAACGCTACGTAGCCTTTCCCGTGCGTGGCAGAAAGCTGAAACAGACACAGGGACTGAGTGGGACTCAGTACAGCAACATAACGCTACGTAGCCTTTCCCGTGCGTGGCAGACAGCTGAAACAGACACAGGGACTGAGTGGGACTCGGTACAGCAACATAACGCCACGTAGCCTTTCCCGTGCGTGGCAGAAAGCTGAAACAGACACAGGGACTCAGTGGGACTCGGTAGAGCAACATAACACTACGTAGCCTTTCCCGTGCGTGGCAGACAGCTGAAACAGACACAGGGACTGAGTGGGACTCGGTACAGAAACATAACGCCACGTAGCCTTTCCCGTGCGTGGCAGAAAGCTGAAACAGACACAGGGACTCAGTGGGACTCAGTACAGCAACATAACGCTACGTAGCCTTTCCCGTGCGTGGCAGACAGCTGAAACAGACACAGGGACTGAGTGGGACTCGGTACAGAAACATAACGCCACGTAGCCTTTCCCGTGCGTGGCAGAAAGCTGAAACAGACACAGGGACTCAGTGGGACTCGGTAGAGCAACATAACACTACGTAGCCTTTCCCGTGCGTGGCAGAAAGCTGAAACAGACACAGGGACTGAGTGGGACTCGGTACAGCAACATAACGCTACGTAGCCTTTCCCGTGCGTGGCAGAAAGCTGAAACAGACACAGGGACTGAGTGGGACTCAGTACAGCAACATAACGCTACGTAGCCTTTCCCGTGCGTGGCACAAAGCTGGGACACAAAAACTAATCAAACACTTATAGGGACATAAACTGTCTGGATATGGGGACAGCCTGATAGGGACAGAGGGACACAGCCACTGTAGTTGTATTTACAGGCTTCTGCAGCCAGTTCAACAATTGAGCATAATGAACTCACAGGGCTTAAATTAATGATAGTTCAAATACGTGCTTTATGGGGATATTTTACGATGCTGCACCAATTACAAATACTTAACAATGTCAGTCGGCACAACTATACACCTTATTTACGATGCACCTGCCACATGTTTCGGCCGCAACAAACCATCTTCAGGTACCATATAAAATTATATATAAATCAGTGCAGTGTGACAGTGTCAGTCCTGTAGTGATGACATCACACCTCGTTACACACACGTGACATAAAGTCACAATAACTGCACGTGTAAGTACTCTAATTGTGCGTGTATGTTGTTATTCATGATAAAAGCTCTGCATAACTTAATGAAGTGCTTGAAGATTGTTGTGTAGAACCGAAAAATGTACCGGGAATACCGGAAATGAAAAAGGTGTACAGTCGTGCAGACTACGAGGGCTGTCCAAAAAGTATCCGACTATATTTTTTCCCGCGGTAAGTAATGGCGAAAGGGTGGGGAAACTGAGCGTAGTGGTAGAAGGGACTTTCATGCGCATACGTGATTTTTTGCTGCCTCGCAACACCGCCGGATGCGTCTGTCGCTGCCAGATAGTGAAGTGGTGTAACTCGTGTTCGTCGCATTCTCGTTTCGCTCAAGATGACAGAATGTTTGGAGCAGCGATACTGCATCAAGTTTTGTCAGAAACTTGGGGATACCCAAGCGGAAACAATCCGCAAAATTCAGCAGGCTTTCGGTGATGATGCAATGGGGGTCACTCAAATTAAAGAGTGGTTCAACCGCTTTAAAGATGGCCGCATGTCGGCGGACAGTGACCAGCGTTCCGGGAGACCGTCAACGAGCCGAAATGCTGATGTCATTGACAAAGTGCGGACATTGATCATGGAGGACCGTCGTTTGACCGTCCGGGAAATTGCTGATGAGGTTGGGATCAGCAGAGGTTCCGCAAACACGATTTTAACTGAGGATGTGGGCATGCGAAGAGTGGCGGCAAAATTTGTGCCCAAGCTGCTTTCGCCGGAGCAGCAACAACTCCGCCTTGAGGTCGCTCAGGACATGCTGGAGTGCGCCAACAGGGATCCTGAGTTCCTGAAGACTGTGATCACTGGTGACGAGTCGTGGGTGTACGAATATGACCCGGAAACCAAGGTCCAGTCGTCACAATGGAAGCATCCAACATCCCCGAGGCCCAAAAAAGCACGACACGTTCGGAGCAATGTGAAGGTGATACTGTTTTCTTCGATTACCGGGGTGTTGTGCATCATGAGTACGCACCACTAGGCCAAACTGTTAATAAGGAGTACTACCAAGAAGTCCTCCGTCATCTTCGTGATGCAGTTCGGCTCAAGAGACCGGAGCTGTGGGACGCACGCAACTGGTAGCTGCATCATGACAATGCCCCAGCTCATTCATCACACCTGATCCAGGGTTTCCTGGCTAAGCACGGCATTCCGCAGGTTCGCCAGGCTCCCTACTCTCCTGACATGGCTCCTTGTGATTTCTGGCTGTTCCCGAGATTGAAGACACCGCTAAAAGGCGCCCGTTTTGACAGCTGCGAGGACATCATACAGAACGCGACGGCGCAGCTGCACACCATTCCAAAACAAGCCTTCCAGAATTGCTTCCAGCGATGGAAGGACCGCTGGGCTAAGTGTGTGGAGTCACAAGGGGCCTACTTTGAAGGGGATTAGGTATTGTAACCACCCAGATACAAAACTTTTTTTTCCCGGCCCAAGGTCGGATACTTTTTGGACAGACCTCGTAAACTTGTTACGAGTATATACAGGGCGACCGAAAAGTCGCTCAACTCGAAGTTTGATATTCAGTACTAGTTAGGAATGATTGCGATGAAGTTGAATTGGTGGATGAATATTTTGGTATAACTGTGCATAATATGTGTAAGGAGATGGACATGTAACGTGCAGTGGTTTTTAAACCATGCGTCTACCGAAACGTCTTTTTCACAAACGCAGCTGTTGAACACTATCTTCAGTCTTAGTCCTATTTTAGGATTTTAGGAGTGTCTTTCCGAAGTCTCAAGCGCCAGATAAGTGAGCAGTATTTTGTTTAGTAGATCGGTTTCGCGAAAAAGGTAGTGTGCGTGAACGAGATACTTCTGGTCGCCACACAGTGTTAAATGACGTGACTGTACCTGTAACATTTACATCACTGACTGTAAGACTGTACGTGTAATTTCAATTGTAGAATAAAAATTATATATATATTGAGATACTTTTCCATGTTTTAATTTTTCTTAAATTTGGGTTGAGCGACTTTTCGACCACCCTGTATATATACAGTTACAGCACAGTCAGGGTGCCTCAGTTAAAGGCCGCTGTACCGACTGCTTAAGATACGTAGCACTCAAGTGACATGGACTGATAGGCCTATTTATGTAACGAAAATCGGGAAGAGACTGGCAGGACGCAGCTGTGGAACATCCTGTATACAGTATAATTGTGAATTCATGTGAGAATCGAAATTCTGAACACTAAGAATTACATTCTTTAGAGGGTGTGACGTCATGTAATGTGACAGGTAGGTAAAGACGTTTCGGATGAACCTGCTGCCTCACACACGGCGTCACGTTTTAGAAGCCAGAGAGGTCTTCACATCCCGAACCTGTCTGAGGGGACATTAGTTACATTGGCACTGACACTGTTCTGCAGGTTGCAGATCGACGACAACAAACAGTTATAAAGTGCTGGTAACAACAGCACAGTGTAAATAGGAAACTTTACGTGTATATGAGTGATCCCGAATAGCTCAGTTGGTATAGTGACTCGCTACGGATTGGACGGTCCGGGGATCGAATCCCGGTGGAGGCGAGATTTTCCACACCCGTCCAGACCGGCCCTGGGGCCCACCCAGCTTCCTGTACAATGGGTACGGGGTCTCTTTCCCGGGGGTAAAGCGACCGGGGCGTGGAGTTGACCACCCACTCCCATCTAGTGCCAAGGTTAAAGAAAGAGTAGAGCTGCGAGCTGGGGGTGGGGGTAAGAAATCTATCTCTTCTCCAAAGTGTTCAGACCGATACGGGAGGCCCACTATGTCTCCTATGCAACGAGTACCGGGGGTTATTTTCTAGGTGGTAAAGCGGCCCAACCTACTGCAGAATTTATGAATGCAATCCCATTACATGCCTCGAAGGCCCTTAGGGCTCCAGGAGGTTGAGGTTCCCAGAATTTCCAGACAATCGGCATATAAAGGTAATAAGGTTGTCAGCCCTAAGCACCGGCCGCCTTTGCCCCCCAGGAAATACTCCTGGTACTCATTTTCGTTAGAGGCTGAGTCGACCCCAGGGCCATAGTGCGGCCAGAAGGATTATGTCAATGAAAAATTCCAATGCCACCATCGGGAATCGAACCCGTGACCTTCCGGCTTGTAGCGCAGTGCCTGAACCAACTGCACCACCGCGTGCCTCAGCTTAAGAATGAGTGGAGTTATACTTCGCTCCCACATATGCTTTCATGATGTGTACAGGGACAACTTTACCTTTACATGCGCATATGAACCAAAGATTACAGAACAGCAGAGATATTTGTGCGATGTCTTGTTAGTGCAGCTGTAATATGAACACACTACAGCACGGGGTTTAAATACAATACTGTAGTAATGTATCAACGTTAGTAAATGCAAGCAAAATTTCGAAGTTTTACGTCATAACGGGGTAGCGTAAAACTTAAATTACGCTATTCAAGAGCAGTGGTTACTATATGTACCGCCATGTTTAATATTCAACAATTCTACGTTCTGCCCACACAGTGTATTTATGTGTTTTGTGTGGATCTCAGAACAAACAGCGATTATTTCACTGTACAGCATTAACTGACTGGTTTGTATAACTGAGACGGAGTGTGTTTACTGCGCGGTACGGACTGTATTTATGTGTTTTGTGTGGATCTCAGAACAAACAGCGATTATTTCACTGTACAACATTAACTGACTGGTTTGTATAACTGAGACGGAGTGTGTTTACTGGGCGGTACGGACTGTATTTATGTGTTTTGTGTGGATCTCAGAACAAACAGCGATTATTTCACTGTACAGCATTAACTGACTGGTTTGTATAACAGAGACGGAGTGTGTTTACTGCGCGGTACGGACTGTATTTATGTGTTTTGTGTGGATCTCAGAACAAACAGCGATTATTTCACTGTACAGCATTAACTGACTGGTTTGTATAACAGAGACGGAGTGTGTTTACTGGGCGGTACGGACTGTATTTATGTGTTTTGTGTGGATCTCAGAACAAACAGCGATTATTTCACTGTACAGCATTAACTGACTGGTTTGTGTAACTGAGACGGAGTGTGTTTACTGCGCGGTACGGACTGTATTTATGTGTTTTGTGTGGATCTCAGAACAAACAGCGATTATTTCACTGTACAGCATTAACTGACTGGTTTGTATAACAGAGATGGAGTGTGTTTACTGCGCGGTACGGACTGTATTTATGTGTTTTGTGTGGATCTCAGAACAAACAGCGATTATTTCACTGTACAGCATTAACTGACTGGTTTGTATAACTGAGACGGAGTGTGTTTACTGCGCGGTACGGACTGTATTTATGTGTTTTGTGTGGATCTCAGAACAAACAGCGATTATTTCACTGTACAACATTAACTGACTGGTTTTTATAACTGAGACGGAGTGTGTTTACTGCGCGGTACGGACTGAGTCTTTATATGTAAGCCAGGTTAATCTTAGTCTTTAAAGGGTTAATTAACTGCAAAGACCTCTCACTCGCACAGCCATTTACACAATACAAGCTCCTGAACACACTGCTTCATAAAGCATGCAACAGTCTACACCGTACAAGATGCCGAAGACTTTCGGATTACTAAGGATCAGCACTGAACGCAATTAAGTTACGTTCATTCTACAGTAACACAAGTGAGAAGTGCCCGGCTTATACCGGGTGTAGCAGTTACTTACTCTCCTTATACTGCAGCACGTTGGCATGCTTCTCATGGATAACCACGCAGCGGAAACAGCCACCCTTGCTGTAACAGAACACACAGACACACTTGTCATTAGGAATATACCAGGTGTTGCGAAACCTACTTGCCTCTACCACTATACACAGAAACCAATACTATACTTCTCTTTAAGTGTTCGCAAATTCCAATTTATTTGCAGCGTCATACCAAGTGGTGCGAATCTCCAATATATATATACTACTGTACTTGGTGTCATCAGACCTATAGTTTATTTGTACCATTATACCGGGTGTCTTCAAAATTCCAATTAATTTGTACAATAACAATTTCAGTAACGGAATATGCAATCTGTTCGAATCATTAAACATTTAAAGTCCAGTGGTAACTATACTTACCACCTGCTGTAACATATTTTCCCATACAGTGTGTGTGTCCCTTACCATTCAGACAAACAGTGGATACTGATAACAGCAGTGACTGACTGCACTGTGTAGTGGCGACGGAGTGTTCTGATTGGGGCGCCAACTGACGGCGGTGTGGATGACGCATCCGACGACGATACGACGCTTGGTACTTGGTTCCCGATGTATCGAGACACAGTAGTGGTCTCATCTTAAGGGTCGAAATGTTTAAGAAGAATGACATAACGTCCTGATGATGGCTTCCAATTACGCCGAAACATGTAGCAAGATTACCACTATCTTACTTCAACAAATAGTTGTGTTAGGCTGAGTAGCTCTCTATTTCTACTAGGGGCCAGGAGCTAGACCTCCATGAACATAAACTCCCTGCAAAGTGCCGCTCCTTGTTAACGAAATTAACGTGTCGACAATTCGGGAAAAACTCGATCAATGCAGCGCCGGGGATATTTTTGTCGCCGGACTCACTGGCAGACTGAGGGAAGAGTACGACTGCAAATGTATGTAGCGGCCGTTCATCGACTCGTGTCCTCTGGGCGGGCGTGGCAAACAGTGAGGCCCCTTCACCCGCCAGTCGATATTCTACAGCAGTGGTATTCAACATTTTCTGTTCCCGTACCCCCACATATAATTTCTCTTCAACTTTGTACCCCCAAAGTTGTTGGTGCACAATTCAAGTTATACACAGTCTATAATCTACATCTAAAATAAGTTAAATAAATTACATCCAAAATAATGTATTAAATAATAAGTTTTAAATGAGAAAAAGGAGAGTCAAGCTATTAAATAACAAATATATTATTGTCTATCGTATAAAAATTAATAAAGGAACAAAGGTATTTTAGCAAAGCAAAATTATATGCACTGTGTGGAATAAAATGAAACTAGCCGCCAGATAAGAATCGCATAAAGGAGAGAGAGAGAGAGAGAGAGACACAAATGTCGCTCCCAAATCGCATGTCCTTACGTCCGGTCTGTTGTGGCTAACCGTAAATCTGGCCCTGATTATTCAGTGTTTATCATGAAATAATATTTTTTTTTTCAATTTTACGTACCCCCTAAGATGTCTTCGCGTACCCCCAGGGGTACGCGTACCCCAGGTTGAATACCACTGTTCAACAGTACTATGTGAATTAGCGGGTGGTGGTGGGGGGCACACTGTTAGCCACGCCCGCTCAGAGATAACGATTCGATGAATGGTATATACCGTACAGCCATGGCCAAAAATAAAATCCAAAATAACACTGACTTTCCATTTACGTTCTGCTCCAAAGTCCTTTTTTTTCACAGACTGTTTAGCACATTTTTATCGAAAGTGTCTACACGTTAATGTACACATCGTGTCCAACTTATCTGGACATGCAGCACGCGACCCCTAAAAAGCAGCCAAACATAAAGCTTCGGCCAAACGTAAACTAATTCTTATGGTCGACCAGAAGATAAATACAATTTTTACAAATTTAAAGACAACACAAAATTATAGTTGTGTTCGTTTTGATCCTCAGTACTTTATGCTTTTCACAAAATATTATTAGTGTGAATAAATCAAGGAAGACGTGAGGGGTGGGACATGTAGTACGGGCTACATATGAGAAACACACAAAATTTTGATCTGGAACACCGAAGGCAAGAAGCCATATAGGGAACAACGGTGTATAGGAGAGGGTCTTGTGGTTGAAGTTTTGACGCTAGATTCAAGTGCCTCAAGACCGGGTCCAGAGCACTGTGAGGAGCTCATGTGACGACGTGTAGTCTGGCAGATATATATCGACGTTTTAGAGAAACCTCCTGCTTGATATACCCTGAAGCTTTAGGGAACATTGTCATACAAAACGTACGTACTTGTCTACCAGACTACACGGCGTCACACCTCAGAAGACAGCAATGTTAACGACAGTGAGCTTCACGATCTGCACTTCTCACCAAAATTACTTGGGTGATCAAAATTAAGATGAGATGGGCGGGGCACGTGACACCTAATGGGGAGAAGATAAATGCGAATAGAATTTTGGTGGGGAAACCTGAAGGAAAGAGACCACTTGGAAGGTATAGGAATAGATGGGAGGATAATATTAAAAGGGATCTTAAAGAAATATATGAGACGACATACACTGGATTCATCTGGCTCAGGATAGGGACAAGTGAACAGGTTAATAAACCTTCCAGTTCCAAAAAAAACGTAAGCAATAGCTTGACTGTCTGACGAACTATCAGCTTCTCCATGGAGTTAGAACGATATGGAACGATCGTGCGCATGGAATGAGTGCAGACGGACAGCCTGAGTAGCCTCGAACTATAAACAGACAGAACATCTGTGGCTGTTCACAAATTAAACTGGCAGTCAGCAAATACAACATATTTTAATTTTGTTGGGCATTAATGAACTTTATATTATATATATACCGTGCATTTTAATAATGAATTAATTATTTTATTCTAACAAATGCACTACACTGTTTTAGTGTTTTCTTGTCCCTACACATGTTTCGGCACTTATAGTGCCATCTTAAGGGGTGTCGTCGACAGTTCACAGAATATATGAGATATTCAGTGATAGTGAATTTATGTTGTGAAAGTGAATTGGTTGCATTTGAAAACTGTGAACTCTCGACGACACCCCTGATGATGGCACAAGTAGTGCCGAAACAAATGTAGGGACAAGAAAACACTAAAATACTGTAGTGCATTTGTTGGAATAAAATAATTAATTAACAATATATTTTGTCTGCTGATTGCTATCAACTCACGGACCCGTGATGTCTCGCGGACCCTTAGCTAACCCAGCCCTCTCCTGCACACGTGCACACGTCATTCCACTGCGTTCGCATTAAAAAATGGCTAAATAAGCGACAGCGTCTCTTTTACTAGTCTTACTCAAAATGAAAACCTTTGGCTGTTGGCCTCGCAACCTTTATCGATCGAGGTACTCCAGCAAGACAGAGCGAGGTGCAGCAACACCCTTTACACGTCGATACAAAATTACCTTTCACCCACGTCCTATAGCGATGTAGCTCGGCTACAACAGTGACCTTGTTCCAGGGATGCTAAAGTAGTGTCAGAGCTCATACACAGGGTGTTGTGATTATGTGGCTGTGTGATACTGCAACATGCTGTTGTGATGGGTGTTGGGCGTGAGTGCTATAAAGACAGTGTTGCTGTATTCAAAGAAGATTGCACAAGGCAGAGCTTCATTATTTGTACTCTACATTACATATTATGCGGTAAATCATATCGAGGTTGAGGTGGAGAGGTTACGGAGTGCTATTAACCCTGTAAAGCACAGTGGTTACTATATGTACCACCATGTTTAACATTCAACAATTCTACGTTCTGCCCACACAGTGTATTTATGTGTTTTGTGTGGATCTGAGAACAAACAGCGATTATTTCACTGTACAGCATTAACTGAATGGTTTGTATAACTGAGACGGAGTGTGTTTACTGCGCGGTACGGACTGTATTTATGTGTTTTGTGTGGATCTCAGAACAAACAGCGAGTATTTCACTGTACAGCATTAACTGACTGGTTTGTATAACTGAGACGGAGTGTGTTTACTGCGCGGTACGGACTGTATTTATGTGTTTTGTGTGGATCTCAGAACAAACAGCGATTATTTCACTGTACAACATTAACTGACTGGTTTGTATAACTGAGACGGAGTGTGTTTACTGCGCGGTACGGACTGTATTTATGTGTTTTTGTGTGGATCTCAGAACAAACAGCGATTATTTCACTGTACAACATTAAGTGACTGGTTTGTATAACTGAGACGGAGTATGTTTACTGCGCGGTACGAACTGTATTTATGTGTTTTGTGTGGATCTCAGAACAAACAGCGATTATTTCACTGTACAGCATTAACTGACAGGTTTGTATAACTGAGACGGAGTGTGTTTACTGCGCGGTACGGACTGAATTTATGTGTTTTGTGTGGATCTCAGAACAAACAGCGATTATTTCACTGTACAGCATTAACTGACAGGTTTGTATAACTGAGACGGAGTGTGTTTACTGCGCGGTACGGACTGTATTTATGTGTTTTGTGTGGATCTCAGAACAAACAGCGATTATTTCACTGTACAACATTAAGTGACTGGTTTGTATAACTGAGACGGAGTATGTTTACTGCGCGGTACGAACTGTATTTATGTGTTTTGTGTGGATCTCAGAACAAACAGCGATTATTTCACTGTACAGCATTAACTGAATGGTTTGTATAACTGAGACGGAGTGTGTTTACTGCGCGGTACGGACTGTATTTATGTGTTTTGTGTGGATCTCAGAACAAACAGCGATTATTTCACTGTACAACATTAACTGACTGGTTTGTATAACTGAGACGGAGTGTGTTTACTGCGCGGTACGGACTGTATTTATGTGTTTTGTGTGGATCTCAGAACAAACAGCGATTATTTCACTGTACAACATTAAGTGACTGGTTTGTATAACTGAGACGGAGTATGTTTACTGCGCGGTACGAACTGTATTTATGTGTTTTGTGTGGATCTCAGAAAAAACAGCGATTATTTCACTGTACAGCATTAACTGACAGGTTTGTATAACTGAGACGGAGTGTGTTTACTGCGCGGTACGGACTGTATTTATGTGTTTTGTGTGGATCTCAGAACAAACAGCGATTATTTCACTGTACAACATTAAGTGACTGGTTTGTATAACTGAGACGGAGTATGTTTACTGCGCGGTACGAACTGTATTTATGTGTTTTGTGTGGATCTCAGAACAAACAGCGATTATTTCACTGTACAGCATTAACTGACAGGTTTGTATAACTGAGACGGAGTGTGTTTACTGCGCGGTACGGACTGAATTTATGTGTTTTGTGTGGATCTCAGAACAAACAGCGATTATTTCACTGTACAGCATTAACTGACAGGTTTGTATAACTGAGACGGAGTGTGTTTACTGCGCGGTACGGACTGTATTTATGTGTTTTGTGTGGATCTCAGAACAAACAGCGAGTATTTCACTGTACAACATTAACTGACTGGTTTGTATAACTGAGACGGAGTGTGTTTACTGCGCGGTACGGACTGAATTTATGTGTTTTGTGTGGATCTCAGAACAAACAGCGATTATTTCACTGTACAGCATTAACTGACAGGTTTGTATAACTGAGACGGAGTGTGTTTACTGCGCGGTACGGACTGAATTTATGTGTTTTGTGTGGATCTCAGAACAAACAGCGATTATTTCACTGTACAGCATTAACTGACAGGTTTGTATAACTGAGACGGAGTGTGTTTACTGCGCGGTACGGACTGTATTTATGTGTTTTGTGTGGATCTCAGAACAAACAGCGATTATTTCACTGTACAACATTAACTGACTGGTTTGTATAACTGAGACGGAGTGTGTTTACTGCGCGGTACGGACTGAATGTTTATATCAGAACCCTCTAAAGCCCAGTGGTTACTATATGTACCACCACGTTTAACATTCAACAATTCCACGTTCTGCCCACACAGTGTATTTATGTGTTTTGTGTAGATCTCAGAACAAACAGCGATTATTTCCCTATACAGCTCGCAGTGTCAAGAAGTCCCTGCATGACCCTAACATCATTGGTTCTCCGTATGTCACACATCTCAACCTGTTCTTTGTTTTATTCGTGATCAGTTACATGGGCTTGAAGTGTGATTTACAGCTACTTCTTTAATCTGTTGCAGCTGCAATATCGATATCAAATATCGTTTCGATCAGCAACTCGTTTCGCCGTTACGTCGGAAAACTGAGTAACTCTAACTTGTAAAACTTTCTTCGTTTACAGTCTTAAGACTGTTGTGTTTTGACTGGATATATTGTCATTCTAACTGTTCTCGGCTTAGTTAATAATGGCTGCAACAGATGACACTTGTTGTTATGAAGCAGTCAAGAGGCACCTACGATTCAGTCAGCGTTGCAGCGTCGTTGACTTCATAAAATCCCTCTAGGGCTACAATCCACATGAACAGATCAATTAAGGGTTATCTGTGGAAATCGTAACTACAGGCACAGTGGAATAACGCGTGAATATTAACACGTCATATGACGAGGGCCCTTTGTACTTTACGTATATAATTCTGACGTAGTTTCTCTCACGTAATTGTGTATATTCGGGCACCTTACGTGGACCCAAAGAATTTTGACGCACAAAAAGTCAAGGGTATTTGCCCTATATGAACAGGCCTTTAAATTTCGAGTATATCCTTGTAGATCAATTCTGCCTGCAGAGCTATTGATCCTATATAAGGAACCTGACGTTACAGATGACCTTCCGCCAGGGTAGTTCCTGCGGTGCAGACTCTCTGAATGCAGTTCTAGGCTCACAGTCCCCAGTCCCCAGAGCTGACCCACCCACTCAAACCGGCACTGTGCACGAGCTGTCCACTCGCTTTTATAGACGGTTGTTTAGTATAGCGTTACCTTGGTTACCGGGTCAAGTAGGTATCAGTGGCAGTGTACTGGTTGATGACGTAGCCACGAAGGCAAATGTCCAGGGTACTTTTTGTCCGTTCTAAATTTGGACGCCAGGACTGCCATTTGGCCAAATGGCAAAGGGACCGAGATCATATCCGAGGAAACACCACGGGAGGTGAAACCAAAATACGCCCATGGAGGTCTGCTCGTCGCGACGACACTGAAGTTACTCAACTGCGAGGACATAAAAACTCGTCTGAGACATCGGAACCTTCAGTCCAGGAACCTGCACTCGGCACGCGCCAGTTGACTGCGATATATCGCCAGACATGACGGCTGTGTTTATCACTCGCTGTCAGTAAAACACTATCTTTCGTAAGAGCCATCTTACAAGGTGTCCGCTTTATCGCGTCCCTGAATAAGAAAGTTTTTTTCACATGCAAAGCCTGCATCGGCCGGGACTTCCAGTGATAGCTACTACGCTCAGGGATATGAAACAAGATACGCCCTGTATATAAATTATATATCTTTTTAATTCTTCTATTAAGTGGGCCCAATTCAGTGAAGTACTGAACACAACTTAAGAAGGCCATGGAACTCAGTAACCCTCGATGATTTACAGGCACTCCTCTGGTCAACAAATTCCCCGCTTTTTATGGAAACCTGGATGTGAATTCACATGCTGACGTCACTCTTCCTTCTACAATCCAAATGAATGTAGTCCACACCATCACATCTTGTTTCCTTCAGCTCCAGCTTAATACCACCCGGCCATTTACGTCTAGGTCTCCCATGTGGCCTTTTCCTTTCAGGTGCTCTGACTAATATTGTTTACAAATTTCCATGTTTTACATGGACCCTACATTTCCCGCTCATCAGACCCCGCTAAATGCCCCAATAACACAACGTGACAGTTCAACTTCATACAGAGGATCATGAAAAATAGAGGCTTAAGAATGTGTGGGGTTTTCACTACATGCCACCCCTGTACGATTCACTGGCAACATGTTTCTTACTCACTCGTCCACTACGACGAACTTGTCACCCTCAGAAGCGATGCACCGACCCTTGGTGCTCAGGCGACTCTGCTCGATTACGATTGGCTGCCGTACTCCAGATTGGAACCAGCTGCCCTCCCACTTGCTGGGGAAACGACAGGCATCTGTAAAAGAGGCAGCGGCATGAGAAACAGTGTCTGATGCAAAGGAAACATGAGTATCACATGGGATGTGCGGTAGGGGGGCACGGAGGTGAGCATTCGTTAACGGTTGTTCATTGACCCTTGAGTTCTGTGTTGGTGTGGCTAACAGTGTACCACTCTCACCCGCCAGTCCAAAACATACAGTGCAATGTTGACTGTCGGGTGAGAGAGGCACACTGCTAGCCGCGCCCGCCCAGAGCTCTTGAGTCGACACTGACGCAGAGGATTACCGTCTGCAGTGGCATTGTGCTGCATTGTGTCAGCTCACGTAGAGGCGAAAATAAAACTATTTTTAACACTTCAATATTGGTTGTCGAATTAGGGCTTCTTTACGTACATGAAGTTTGTACTTGAACATGAACTTTAGTTGTGCTGATGTTGAGTTTGACGACATTAGCAAGGCAACAACCTCATATGCAATTAATACAGACTGTCCCTTTTACCGTGGCCCCGAACACGGCAGCTTTATCATACAGAAAGCCTGCATCCGCCGGGACACATCGTGACGGCTGCAGTTCTCAGGGACACGATAAAAGGGACACTTGTATTAGTATTTAGGACATTACAGTTATTAGGGGTCCGCGGATCGAATCTCGGTGGAGGCGAGAGTTTCCGTGCCGTCCAGGCCGACCCCGAGGCCCACCCAGACTCCTGTACAATGGGTACCGGGTCTTTCCCTGGGGTAAAGCGTCGGAGTGTGCTGCAGATCACTCATCTCCTTCTAGCGCCGAGTTGCGAATGGGTAGGAGCTATATCTTCATCTGCCCTCTCAGCTTGCATAGGCATGTCATGCGGTGACCTTTACCTTTACAGTTATTGGAAAACTAACAAAATCGTTATAAGGTTTTTCGACAGTCGCTATACCGACTATACAATGTTGCATATAGCTACCACCGTCTTAGAGGTATGGAACATATGCGAGAGTTCAGGCTTCCGCCCAAATATAGTTGAGACCTTCGCTCTTCTGGGATGTTAGGCAGCGTGTGTTGGTCATACAGAGGGCTGACACACAGCATCATACACGTAGTCACCACCGTGCTACAGAGAGACGGCACAACTTGCACATCCTGTTCAAACTCGATCCAATGTTCGTGGGACTCTGGCAGAAACATACAGCTTCCCCGTGTACGGCAGGCAACTTCTCTGACAACTCTGTTATGCGGGCGAGAGGGCGCTGCAGGCGCTCCAACAGTTACTGTAACAGCTGCAAGGCTGGCGAAGATACTGATCTGTGTTTACGACACTGTCATACTGATCTGTGTTTACGACACTGTCATACTGATCTGTGTTTACGACACTGTTATACTGATCTGTGTTTACGACACTGTCATACTGATCTGTGTTTACGACAGTGTCATACTGATCTGTGTTTACGACACTGTTATACTGATCTGTGTTTACGACACTGTTATATTGATCTGTGTTTACGACAGTCATACTGATCTGTGTTTACGACACTGTCATACTGATCTGTGTTTACGACACTGTCATACTGATCTGTGTTTACGACACTGTTATACTGATCTGTGTTTACGACACTGTCATACTGATCTGTGTTTACGACACTGTTATACTGATCTGTGTTTACGACACTGTCATACTGATGTGTTTACGACACTGTCATACTGATCTGTGTTTACGACACTGTCACACTGATCTGTGTTTACGACACTGTCATACTGATCTGTGTCTACGACACTGTCATACTGATGTGTTTACGACACTGTCATACTGATGTGTTTACGACACTGTCATACTGATCTGTGTTTACGACACTGTTATACTGATCTGTGTCTACGACACTGTCATACTGATGTGTTACGACACTGTCATACTGATCTGTGTTTACGACACTGTCATACTGATGTGTTTACGACACTGTCATACTGATCTGTGTTTACGACACTGTCACAACTGATCTGTGTCTACGACACTGTCAACTGATCTGTGTTTACGACACTGTCACACTGATCTGTGTTTACGACACTGTCATACTGATCGTGTTTACGACACTGTCACACTGATCTGTGTTTACGACACTGTCATACTGATCTGTGTCTACGACACTGTCATACTGATCTGTGTCTACGACACTGTCATACTGATCTGTGTTTACGACACTGTCATACTGATATACTAAAAATTTCGAGAGAGTAATAAAGTATAAAATTATTGATTTGTATACTGTTGTTACATCGCGGTGGCGCAGTTGGTTGAGGCACTGCGCTACAAGCCGGAAGGTCGCGGGTTCGTTTCCCGATGGTGTTATTGGAATTTTTCATTGACATAATTCTTTCTGTGTCACTATGGTCCTATGGTCGACTCAGCCTCTAACAGAAATGAGTACCAGGAATATCTCCTGGGGGGTAAAGGCTGCCGGTTGCTAAGGCTGACAAACTTACCACCTTCATGTGCAGATTGTCTATAAATCTGGAGTCTCAACCTCCTGTAACCCTCAGGGCCTGTCCAGGCCTGTAATGGGATTGCTTTAATTTTTGCTTTTACAGTTGTTACATTATTACATTTATTAAAATGTATTTATTAATTTTTGGTTTATTTATCCTTGTGTTTCTTCTTCTCTCGCCGACGGTAAAGTGGCCACGTAGTGTGGCTTATCAGCTATCAGTGTAGCGACACGTTCACTCGCCAGGACGCCAATACAGACGCTTTCCGACGTCAACATTCATGTATCTGCATCTCCTGTCTATTTCAATATCTGATACTTAAATTGCATCTTTAACGTCAGCCAGACATCGCCGTCACACTGTTACTAACAAACACAGCAGCTCTAACCGTCATATACCTCTCAATGTTTCAATTCCTTGTAAGTTTCTCTACTATCTTTTGTTTGTGTTTTCTATTTATCGATAAATGTAGGCTATTTTTCCACCTGACGTGGCCTTGCGTGCTGAACACAGCAATCGTGTGACTGTCTCATGGATTTGTGCCTAAAATATCACAGGCTTAATCAAAAATGAATATCAGGCCAATGACTGGGCTAAATTGCTTACAGTAACAGTTACAACAGTTTGACAATGATATAAAAATTAAGTTCCTCCTGTAATTTTCACTGTTCCTTAGTTAATTCAGACAACTGATTACAGTATGTACATGGATGGGCAGTACAAAGGTAGATATGATGGCTAACAAGTTAGGATTGTTCGAATCTGGAATTTATATTAATTGTAAGACGCTAATCTCAGCATTTAATATTTTAAATTTGGTCGAATTCTTTCAATCTTAGAAGGAAGACGTCTGCAATCCTGAAACATTCGCTCCTCGTTACGCAGTGTATATTGGTAGTTGTGTACCGACGTTTCGGGACAGCCTACAGGTCCCTTCTTCAAAATCCAACTAACCTACGCTGGGTAAAATCCCATAAGAGCGAAGCCTGAAATTTCGTCTAAAAACCCCTTCACCTATACAAGTTGTTATTATTTTGACCTGGCACTAAAATTCAAACTTAACCCTCTTTCAATTTCATTATAATAAAAAAAAATCGTATAAACTAAAAAAAATACATAAGTTAGGCACTGGCAAAGGAAAACGTCATGTTCAGACAACGAGTACACTCGGCTTTCGCAGTAACATTCACTGCGAGCTTTCTTTAAAGAGCTTGTCAGCCATGACACCTTCTTGCACTGCTTTGCTTCGTTCCTCCTAAAGAGAAATACGACTATGTGCAGCAGTCACAGCCAGGAACACGACAGGCGGACCGTCTCCCCGGAGAGGCCTCAACAGTTGGACCGCAAACAACGCAGCATCTCTTCTGTCGAGATTTTCTGTAAGGTGTGTTTCCTGTTACAAGCGCCAGGTTTGGTTCCTGTTAAGACAGCAACGTTTATTCCCTGGTTACCGAAAACAATATGTATATTCATTTAAAGCTCTCATGACTTCGAGGTAAAGGTAAATATGTCCCCGTGCAGCCATAAAGGCACATGAAAGAATGGAGGTACAGCTCCACTTATTCATACCATCAGCATTAAATGATGGTAAGCGGTAAACTTCATGGTACAGACGCTTTACCTCCGACAAAGGTTTTCTACGCTGCCCATTGAGTAGGAGGCCGGGTGGGCCCCATAGGCGGTCTGGACGTTTTACACAAGGGAAAGATATCTTGCCTCTGACGGGAATCGAACCACGATTTCTCGGTCGTTCAGCCCGTAGCACAGTTCTCTGTACCGACCAAGATCTTCCGTTTCTCCATGGCGTTTATTTCCTTCTGTCAATCTAAGAACTACCACTAATAGAAACACAAAATAAACTCACAAAGCACAAAAGCACTAAACGTTTCAACAGTCAACGTCATTTAATGAAAGGCAGACCGTGTCTGTGATGACAGTTATCTGCGCACCATTAGGAAGCGGAGCGACCGGGGGGGGGGGGGGGGTGCACGTGGTCACACAAAAACCGATCGGAAGCGTCAGAAAGTTCGAGCAACGGTCTTATACAGGGTGATCATGACATGTCTGGTCTTATACAGGGTGATCATGACAAGTCTGGTCTTATACAGGTGATCATGACAAGTCTGGTCTTATACAGAGTGATCATGACAAGTCTGGTGTTATACAGGGTGATCATGACAAGTCTGGTCTTATACAGGGTTTTCATTACAAGTATAGTCTTATACAGAGTGATCATGACAAGTCTGGTCTTATACAGGTGATCATGACAAGTCTGGTCTTATACAGAGTGATCATGACAAGTCTGGTCTTATACAGGGTGATCATGACAAGTCTGGTCTTATACAGGGTTTTCATTACAAGTATAGTCTTATACAGAGTGATCATGACAAGTCTGGTCTTATACAGGTTGACCATGACAAGTCTGGTCTTATACAGGGTGATCATGAAAAGTCTGGTCTTATACAGAGTGATCATGACAAGTCTGGTCTTATACAGGGTGATCAAGACAAGTCTGGTCTTATACAGGGTGATCATGACAAGTCTGGTCTTATACAGGGTGATCATGACAAGTCTGGGCTTATACAGGGTTTTCATTACAAGTATAGTCTTATACAGAGTGATCATGACAAGTCTGGTCTTATACAGGTTGACCATGACAAGTCTGGTCTTATACAGGGTGATCATGACAAGTCTGGTCTTATACAGGGTGATCATGACAAGTCTGGTCTTATACAGGGTTTTCATTACAAGTATAGTCTTATACAGAGTGATCATGACAAGTCTGGTCTTATACAGGGTTTTCATTACAAGTATAGTCTTATACAGGGTGATCAAGACAAGTCTGGTCTTATACAGGGTGATCATGACAAGTCTGGTCTTATACAGGGTGATCATGACAAGTCTGGTCTTATACAGGGTTTTCATTACAAGTATAGTCTTATACAGAGTGATCATGACAAGTCTGGTCTTATACAGGGTTTTCATTACAAGTATAGTCTTATACAGGGTGATCAAGACAAGTCTGGTCTTATACAGGGTGATCATGACAAGTCTGGTCTTATACAGGGTGATCATGACAAGTCTGGTCTTATACAGGGTTTTCATTACAAGTATAGTCTTATACAGAGTGATCATGACAAGTCTGGTCTTATACAGGTTGACCATGACAAGTCTGGTCTTATACAGGGTGATCATGAAAAGTCTGGTCTTATACAGAGTGATCATGACAAGTCTGGTCTTATACAGGGTGATCAAGACAAGTCTGGTCTTATACAGGGTGATCATGACAAGTCTGGTCTTATACAGGGTGATCATGACAAGTCTGGTCTTATACAGGGTGATCATGACAAGTCTGGTCTTATATAGTGATCATGACAAATCTGGTCTTATACAGGGTGATCATGACAAGTCTGGTCTTATACAGGGTGATCATGACAAGTCTGGTCTTATACAGGGTGATCATGACAAGTCTGGTCTTATACAGGGTGATCATGACAAGTCTGGTCTTATATAGAGTGATCATGACAAATCTGGTCTTATGCAGGGTGATCATGACAAGTCTGGTCTTATACAGGGTGATCATGACAAGTCTGGTCTTATACAGGGTGATCATGACAAGTCTGGTCTTATACAGGTTGACCATGACAAGTCTGGTCTTATACAGGTTGACCATGACAAGTCTGGTCTTATACAGGGTGATCATGACAAGTCGTCAAACCGCACGCAAGGTTCACGAATAACGAGACACTACTGTATTTACAAAGGCCAAAATGTGAAACACCTTCGATGGTACAGGATTATTTTATATAACTATCCTTGCCACTCTCCCTGTCTTATTTAGGCGTACATTTGGATCGCCACAAAAATTTCGGCATGCTCTCCTGTGTACCGTGTGTATGGCTACTGCACGTTAAGCTTCAAAGTACCGAAGAGCTTGTGTGTGTGTGCGCGTGCGTGCGTGTCCTGTCAGGTAACGCGACATTTCACGTTATTCCAGATGGCGGGATCAGTAGATAAGAAGGAAATTGGACGTCTAGCTCAGCGGGTTGGATGACTGAGTGACGACTCCGTAAGTTCTTCCCCCTTCAGATTCTCCCCTCTACATCCCCCACTCCGCGCCCTCTTATATTTCCCTTTCCACATGATTGCAGCAGAAACTAGAAGATGGGAAAATAAAACCAGGAAATCAGAGCGAGAAAAAAGAAATGGAATTGAATTGAGCAACTTGGAAATCAGCAAGAAGCGCGTGCAACGTGATAAAATATACAATAACAAACGGCTCGTGATTTCTAAAGCAACTAATACGTTTGTAACGGATAGCAAGTGTGGTTAACGGGCGGTCAGGGCGGTTTGTAACGGATAGCAAGTGTGGTTAACGGGCGGTCAGGGCGGTTTGTAACGGATAGCAAGTGTGGTTAACGGGCGGTCAGGGCGGAACGATTGTAACGGATAGCAAGTGTGGTTAACGGGCCGGTCAGGGCGGTTTGTAACGGATAGCAAGTGTGGTTAACGGGCCGGTCAGGGCGGTTTGTAACGGATAGCAAGTGTGGTTAACGGGCGGTCAGGGCGGAACAATTGTAACGGATAGCAAGTGTGGTTAACGGGCGGTCAGGGCGGTTTGTAACGGATAGCAAGTGTGGTTAACGGGCCGGTCAGGGCGGAACGATTGTAACGGATAGCAAGTGTGGTTAACGGGCCGGTCAGGGCGGAACGATTGTAACGGATAGCAAGTGTGGTTAACGGGCCGGTCAGGGCGGAACAATTGTAACGGATAGCAAGTGTGGTTAACGAGCGGTCAGGGCGGTTTGTAACGGATAGCAAGTGTGGTTAACGGGCCGGTCAGGGCGGAACGATTGTAACGGATAGCAAGTGTGGTTAACGGGCGGTCAGGGCGGAACGTTTGTAACGGATAGCAAGTGTGGTTAACGGGCCGGTCAGGGTGGTTTGTAACGGATAGCAAGTGTGGTTAACGGGCCGGTCAGGGCGGAACGATTGTAACGGATAGCAAGTGTGGTTAATGGGCCGGTCAGGGTGGTTTGTAACGGATAGCAAGTGTGGTTAACGGCCGGTCAGGGCGGAACGATTGTAACGGATAGCAAGTGTGGTTAACGGGCGGTCAGGGCGGAACGTTTGTAACGGATAGCAAGTGTGGTTAACGGGCGGTCAGGGCGGAACGTTTGTAACGGATAGCAAGTGTGGTTAACGAGCGGTCAGGGCGGAAAACGATGAAAGAAAAATAACCTGAAACCGCTTTTCCGAAAAAAAAAAGAGAAAATACTGGAGAAACACGCAACAAGGCTAATACACTGTCAAAAGATTCCGAGAATAAGTATAAATTTTCAGTAAGCTACGTGTAACGGACACAGTCTCTGAACTGACCGGCAGTAAGGACGGCCGCAGCTTAACATGCTGCTAATGTCTACATGCACATAAATATGACAGGCTACCGTCGTTATTAAGATCTCAGCTTGCCACAGCTTCGAAGGCGTGATTAGCTGAAGTTAGAGTACCATTGCTGCACAGGGTATAATGGGCGGGAAGGTGCAGTAGGGGGGCTATATTTATTATTATTATTATTATTATTATTATGTTGTCTATCGTCACAGGCCTTTACTTCCTGGTACTTCTCGTCTTCAACCAACGGTGATCTCCACCGCTCAGGCTTCAAGTTTATTATTGTGGGCCGCGATAGCTCAGTCGGTATAGCGACTCGCTACGAGCTGAACGGTCCGGGGATCGAATCCGGTGGGCGAGAAGACTATATGGTGGGTATGGTCTGCACTTGGCCGCGATAGCTCAGTCGTATAGCGACTCGCTACGTGCTGGACGGTCAGGGGATCGAATCCGGTGGGGCGAGATTTCGCACCCGTACAGAACGGTCTGGGGCCTACCCAGCTTCCTGTACAATGGGTACCGTGTCTTCCCCGGGGGGTAAAGCGGCCGGGGCGTGGCGTTGACCACCCACCCCATCTAGTATCAAGGTTAAAGAAAGAGTAGAGCTATACTCTACTCCCCCTCTGGGCTTTCGTGGCCTGTTATAGGGTGAACTTATTTTTTCCTATGGCTCGACAGCCCCTTGGGGGCCTAGGCCGCCTCATTTTTCGATGCTTCACGATCACACTCAGACACATCACACTCGGTAGGACTCCTCTGTACAAGTGATCAGCCCGTCGCAGAGACCTCTACCTGACAACACACAACACTCACAACAGACAGACTTCCATGCCCCCGGTGGGATTCGAACCCGCAATCCCAGTAAGCAAGCGGCTGTAGACCCGCGCCTTAGACCCCACGGTCAAAACATGGCGTGAATTAACTGGGTTTCTTAACGTTAAATCAAGCGGTAAATAAAGTTACCACAGGGCTCAAAACAAACACCACCACACACAGCATTTCATACGGTAATACACCACGACTGTAGGTCTGTTTGTAGCAACTTGTGTCCCAGTTGCAATGCATTATTTAGTACGTTCTGTGAAGCACGTGTTTGTTTCAAAGAACGCCTGTCAAATGTCAATGTCTGAACTGTTGTATAAACGTGTCGCTAGCTCTAGCCGTCGGTATTTACAAAATTCGAGCCCAGACTGAGACTTGAGCTGAGAATTCCTGGAAATGACACACAGTTCTCTGCAGACCGAGAAAAACACTTCAAGGTACATGTCACTGCTGTCAGTAAGTACAGTCACAACCAATATATACATGTCACTGCTGTCAGTAAGTACAGTCACAACAAATATATACATTTTTGACACATTAGGCTACCGGCTTGACCTTATACAGCCATCATCAGGCCTATACAATAACTATGATATCAAACTCCATACGTTTAGTAAGCCATGATAAATCGGTCCCTGTCACCACGATAAGTGTGTCCCTGTCACCACGATAAGTGTGTCCCTGTCACCACGATAAGTGTGTCCCTGTCATCACGATAAGTCGGTCCCTGTCATCACGATAAGTGTGTCCCTGTTACCACGATAAGTGTGTCCCTGTCACCACGATAAGTGTGTCCCTGTCACCACGATAAGTGTGTCCCTGTCACCACGATAAGTGTGTCCCTGTCATCACGATAAGTAGGTCACTGTCACCACGATAAGTCGGTCCCTGTCACCACGATAAGTGTGTCCCTGTCACCACGATAAGTGTGTCCCTGTCACCACGATAAGTCGGTCCCTGTCACCACGATAAGTGTGTCCCTGTCACCACGATAAGTCGGTCCCTGTCACCACGATAAGTCGGTCCCTGTCACCACGATAAGTCGGTCCCTGTCACCACGATAAGTCGGTCCCTGTCACCACGATAAGTCGGTCCCTGTCACCACGATAAGTCGGTGCCTGTCAGCACGATAAGTCGGTCCCTGTCACCACGATAAGTCGGTCCCTGTCACTACGATAAGTCGGTCCCTGTCACCACGATAAGTCGGTCCTGTCACTACGATAGTCGGTCCCTGTCACCACGATAAGTCGGTCCCTGTCACCACGATAAGTCGGTCCCTGTCACCACGATAAGTCGGTGCCTGTCAGCACGATAAGTCGGTCCCTGTCACCACGATAAGTCGGTCCCTGTCACTACGATAAGTCGGTCCCTGTCACCACGATAAGTCGGTCCCTGTCACTACGATAAGTCGGTCCCTGTCACCACGATAAGTCGGTCCCTGTCACCACGATAAGTCGGTCCCTGTCACCACGATAAGTCGGTCCCTGTCACCACGATAAGTCGGTGCCTGTCAGCACGATAAGTCGGTCCCTGTCACCACGATAAGTCGGTCCCTGTCACCACGGCATGACGCGTCCTCGGGTTGTGGATGGAGGAACGGCCTGCAGATATGGAGGGTAGCTGCGAATACGTTGAATAAGCAGTCGCGGACAGCCGGCAAGGGGTGGTCCTCCAGCTTGGGGGTTGGGCGAGGTGCTAACAACTCCTCACCGTAAAAAATTACCAAGTTACGAATCATTCAACAAAGCCTCGAACCGGGCCCTTGTGAGTGCGGTAATGAACCTTCGGGTTCCATAAAACGTGGGGAATTTCTTGACTAGGTGAGGAACTGTTAGCTTGTCAAGAAGGACTGTGCTACATGGAGTTAGTTAGTTAGTTATACATTTAGTTAGATAAATCTCCTTATTTTGTAAAATTATATGTATAAAAAGCCGATCCCAGTGACCGCGCGGTCTAAGGCGTGGGTCTACGGCTGCTCGCTTACTGGGATTGCGGGTTCGAATCCCGCCTAGGGCATGGATGTCTGTCTGTTGTGAGTGTTGTGTGTTGTCAGGTAGAGGTCTCTGCGACGGGCTGATCACTGGTCCAGAGGAGTCCTACCGAGTGTGGTGTGTCTGAGTGTGATCGTGAAGCCTGGAAAAAATTAGGCGGCCTTGGCCCCCAAGGGGCTGTCGAGCCATTGAAAAAAAATATATAAAAACGGGGGGGGGGGGGAGGTTGCCTAAGAAAAAGTGTTCATTAATGTTAATACATAAGTGCTTTTTCTTAGGCCACCTCCACCCCAGCCCGTTTCTATATATATATAATTCTACAAAATAAGGGGATTCCCCTTACTAAAATGTATACAGTGTTATACACGCCTGACAATGGCTCTATAGAGCTCAAACCAGTAGTCAAATGTAGCTGCAAGCTCGTGGGTAATAACTTAACACGGTGTGCTACTAACAGCGTAAAATGTAACTTAAAAGAAAAAATGCCGAAAAACTCGAGTACCTTTAAAGTGTATTTTCAAATTTTAAACAACACAGACCTAGCAACAGCATTAAATTGATGACGCTCGACTGTAGTACTGTTGCTAGGATATCGGGTAAAAATTGCAGGATATGTCCGATAACTGTGGTACAGCCCACATTAAGGCACCAAACAGGCCTCCGTTCAGTGCCGTTCAAACATAAATCCTTTACAACGTTTCAGGTGTTTCTGAGACGTGATTCTGTGTCAATGAGTCAGTGTTTCCCCCGACGTTTCGAAGTAACGTAGTGCCTTAATATTTAAGGGCCTAGGGATCCACGAAGAACAACCCTCCTATCTCGCACAAGCCTTTGTGCCTCTCGAATGTGAAAAAATCTGACACGCTTTGAGAGTTTATCTTAAAAAATCCGTAACACGAAATTTCACGAAGACCAATCACAGGTTCTCAAGTTACGTGCGTACAGACGGACAGACAAAGCCATTTAATATATATATATATACATTCATACATGCGTAGTAAAGATAGGCCCAGACATTCTGCGGCACTAACACAAACTTTCGACATGACATAAGTAATGAACTAAAAATCCAAAAAGCGATTTTCCCGGGAGCTTCGCTCACTGTTTAATTATAGGCATGTATTGACCCGAAGTTTTATGTGCGTTCAAAAAGCCTACAGCACATTCCATGACAGTCTCTCCCTCCCCCACCCCCGCAAAATTACACATTATCCTAACAGCGTAGCATATGTCAATTATTTATAAATTTGCAGATTTTCTAAACACATTGTACGAGCCTGCAAATTTTTCACAGCTACAGGTTGCGCGCTACAGCGGCTTGCGTCTTGGAATGGCTGAATTAACCGTCTAAAATCCAGTGGTTACTATATGTACCACCATGTTTAACATTCAACAATTCTACGTTCTGCCCACACAGTGTATTTATGTGTTTTGTGTCGATCTCAGAACAAACAGCGATTATTTCACTGTACAGCATTAACTGACTGGTTTGTATAATTGAGACGGAGTGTGTTTACTGAGCGGTACGGACTGTATTTATGTGTTTTGTGTGGATCTCAGAACAAACAGCGATTATTTCACTGTACAACATTAACTGACTGGTTTGTATAACTGAGAAGGAGTGTGTTTACTGAGCGGTACGGACTGTATTTATGTGTTTTGTGTGGATCTCAGAACAAACAGCGATTATTTCACTGTACAACATTAACTGACTGGTTTGTATAACTGAGACGGAGTGTGTTTACTGCGCGGTACGGACTGTATTTATGTGTTTTGTGTGGATCTCAGAACAAACAGCGATTATTTCACTGTACAACATTAACTGACTGGTTTGTATAACTGAGACTAAGTGTGTTTACTGCGCGGTACGGACTGGATCTTTATATACAATTCGGGTTAATTTTTGTCTTTCAATGTTTTATCTTGAGCTTTCCAGGATAATCGCGACATAGTAATAGATTCTCATAACGGACGAACACAGCATAAGGCTCAAGACACGTACAAGTATTACACAATTCAACTCGCATTAAGATATTCTGCTAACCTGACAGCCGGTCTACAGAACACACTCAGCATCTAGGCCACATTAATCTATCGAACATTTCTCGCCGATGCTAGCTAGGCCTTCTTGACCTGCCCCGTGTTCCTGTGCAGCCAACCGGTAAACGTGACACTGTCAGCTGTAGCGTGTAAAGTTCTGTTTGCTTTTGATATACGTATTTGATTTTCTTCGCCGGGTTTAACGTGAGGAGCACAAGCAGACGACATTGCAGTTACGTGCTTTATGTCCTTCACGCACTGAGCTCTCACCCCAAGGCACAGACCGGGGCTTCTTGTTTATTCTGGGAGGGGCCACAACATGGCTTACCTGAGTCAACTGACAACGCGACACGAAGTGGAAGGTTTCTGTGTGACTCTCAGGGAAATTTGGTGACGGCCGCCATCACAGCTCTTCTACAAATGTCACAAGAGCCTGCTCAATCAGAAACTGACCTCGCGTTCTACTCCCGACACCATCTGAGCAGAAGTCATGTTTAGGCCTCGACACTACAGTAAGTCTGTAAGTCTACAGCTACAGGTAAAGGTAAAGGTAAAGTTCACCCTAGAACAGGCCATGAAAGCCCAGAGGGGGAGTAGAGGTATAGCTCTACTCTTTCCTTAACCCTGGCACTATGAGGGTCGGTGGTCAACTCCACGCCCCGGCCGTTTTACCTTCGGGAATGACCCGGTACCCAGCCGGTACAGGAGGCTGGGTAGGCCCCAAGGCCGGTCTGGACGGGTGCTGAAAATCTCGCCCCCACCGGGATTCGATCCCCGGACCGTTCAGCTTGTAGCGAGTCGCTATACCGACTGAGCTACAGATATTAGGCATAACGTTCTGTGTTTCTGGAAGAGGAGATGGGTGGAGCATGTAGAAAGTATGCGGGACAACGGACATCCTCACAAGTAATTTGGTGAGGAAACTTGAAGAAACCACTCCAAAGATCTAGGCATAGATGGGAGGATAATATAAAATGATGTGACTCAGTATAAAGACAAATGGGAGGCTGTTGTGGGCATGGTAAAGGACCTTCGGGTTCAATTAAATGCGGGGAATGTTTTGACTAGCTGAGGAACTATTAGCTTCTCAAATAGCACTCTGATAGATGAATTAGTTAACTTCATGCAGCAAACTACGATGGAATTAGAACTTTCACGGAGTTCATTTCTAACACTTCACCTCCCTTCACACAGATATTAATTCAACAAAATATAATTTTACGCAACCTCAAAAACACCCCGAAATAACAGTAACATTATTGAAAGACTACAGGGGAAGTAAATGTTTATGATAATACGAAATAACAAACTCTTCTCAGCAGGCGATTGATATTTTGGAGCAAGATATCCTGTTGTTGCTTAAAATCTTCTGGGTTGTTACCCGGCGTCATTTTTTTTGGTGTATGACCAAAGTTTCGGGATCACTTGTTTGTCCCATCTTCAGGGTCTTAGGAAAAAAAGGATGTTAGGAGGTAAGGAACATGTGTTTATATAGGAGTGGGGTCCAATGGGTAGTATTGAATTGACGAGCCAATCAGGAAGAAGACGGAGGTGTGGTGTGTTATGATAGGTTCTTCCTGATTGGCTCGTCAATTCAATACTACCCATTGGACCCTACTCCTATATAAACACATGTTCCTTACCTCCTGTCATCCTTTTCCTAAGACCCTGAAGATGGACACAAAAGCGATCCCGAAACGTTGGTCATACACCAAAAAACGACGCCGGGTAACAACCCAGAAGATTTTAAGCAACAATACGACAAAGGCGGAAGCCTTCAATTACATAAGATATCCTGTTTATAGCAGCAGAAGAGATAATATTTGCTTTATCCCACTCTTAACTGATATTCTCATGGCTCTAAACCTAACCAAAGCGTGAAAATATCGATAATATTCGATATGCATGTCACTCGACCAAAATATCGACTCACAAACCCTTAAGAGTAATGCAGGAAGCATACTGCATAATTGAATTACACGTATCATACAGCAGAGTACAAAATTAATCCATATTTAGACCCGGGGTCCCTTCTGGTGCATGCAGCCCCTACTGTGCCATTATCTAATGGAATGGCCACCGCTAAGGGAAGCAGAAAGGGGATGGAAATCAATGTTTTATACCGCGGGCTGACGCTACTGTAAAGACATAAAGGGGATGAATGAAGTGAATTGCAAGGAGGAGGCACTTGGCGCAACAAAGTGTTCCGTGTTCTGGGGTGTGACGTCATAATATACGGAAGTTACCGACCCCACTAAGCTACACGGCGTCATATACCTGAAAACTGGATTCTTATAGTCACAGCAACAACCACCTCGATCCTCGCAGCAATTGATGCAGCGTCGATAGCTTGATTTGTTGAACAACTATGTATCAACTAGTCACAAAATTTTTGTATTTGCAAAGGATACTGGAGAAAGTGTGGGCCGGGATAGCTCAGTCGGTATAGCGAGATGGACGGTCCGGGGATCGAATCCCGGTGGGGGAGAAATTTTCCGCACCCGTCCAGACCGACCCTGGGGCCTACCAAACCTCCTGTACAATAGGTACCGCGTCTCTTTCCAGGGGTTAAAGCGGCCGGGGCGTGGAGTTGACCACCCACCATCTAGTGCCAGGGTTAAAGAAAGAGTAGAGCTATACCTCTACTCCTCCTCTGGGCCTTCGTGGCCTGTTATAGGGTGACCTTTACCTTTACCTTTACCTTACTGGAGGAAGTGCTACTTGTTTCAGATTTGCGACTACACAGAATGTAATACAGGATGTTCCTGGAGAAGGCAGCTATCACGGAATGTGCCGGCGATAAAGCTGGCGTGCCGAGGGACAAGATAAAAGGAACATCTGTAAAAAACCGGGTTGTCTTGACTTTTCGAAGTCATACATAACAATCTGCGCATGCGTGAACAACGAAATTTGTTCAAAAGAGACTGAGCATCGTGTCATACATTATTTTCAGAATACGTCTATAAAAGTTGTTACTCTATCTCGACTTCCGATAAGGAAGTCTTTTGTTTCAGGATTCAGTACAAGGGACGTTTCAGAAGCATCCTATCGCTCAGAACAAGAACTACAGGTTGCTGCACTTTACTGTGTAGAACACGTTTCAATACCGGCCACCAGTTTTGCCCGTAAAGGGTCGATCCTAGGAAGCACTGAAAGATATCTTTACCGGACGGAATCGCCGTCTGATTAGGGTAAGGTCTCCGTGTCAGCGTTTCGACAGTGTTTTGTTCTCCGGACTCACAGCTGATAACACTCTTCCTGTCTGTTCTTACAGTCAAACGTCGACTGCAGCACAGGGACCGCGATGTGGCAACATTGCAGAATGTTCGTTATTCGAAACGTCACAACATCAACTTAACAGTACACTAAAACACCTACGTGTTTCCATTTCGTCGCGAAGGCTAGAGTTTTGTCTTTGCGTAGTTTATACGCCTAGATACTTACTTCAATGGCTAATATAAATTCTATCCTCTTTTATTTTGTATTTATTTCATAAAGCAAAATGAGAAATCCTGTAATAAATTAAATGTCGAAGTTTCGAATGCTTAAGGATTGACACTGACGTCTCGTGTAGACCATCAGAAGTCGTGCCTAGGCACAGGTCCAAGTCATTCATTCTGCAGTCTGTCTTACGACAGGTCCGTAGCCTCTTTATTCTGCAGTCTGTCTTACGACAGGTCCGTAGCCTCTTCATTCTGCAGTCTGTCTTACGACAGTTCCGTAACCTCTTCATTCTGCAGTCCGTCTTACGACAGGTCCGTAGCCTCTTCATTCTGCAGTCCGTCTTACGACAGGTCCGTAGCCTCTTCATTCTGCAGTCCGTCTTACGACAGGTCCGTAGCCTCTTCCAAAGCGAGTTCTCCACACAGTGCGATCTAGTGCTTCTTCTTTCAATTCCAGTATTTTCTCTTTTCCTTAAGTCATCCAGTAGCTGCTTACGCCATCTCCCTCGTCTTCCCGTCATTTCTATCCTTCCCTCTAACTTTCCCTCAATCACGTGTTTCAGAAGGCAGTTCCTACGCAAGATGTGACCAATCCAGTTAGCCTTTCTTCTTTTTATTGTATGTACGATATTCCTCTCCTCCTTCACTCTCTGTAATACTTCTTCATTTCTCACACGATCGGTCCAACTGATCTTCTCCATTCTTCTCCAGCACCACATTTCAAAACTTTCCAGGGTCAAGTAACTACACAAATAACAATTCCAACATATGTTGTTTTTGCAGTATTCCTGCTTCAGTTACAGATATATATATATATATATATATATATATTACACTGTCCCTACACCCGTATCCTCCATTAATCCTGGATGAATGAATTAATCGATTTATCGAAACCTGCATTAACTTCATGACGTAACAACACACTTATTAACATTTATTTTCATTTCCTGTCACAAGAAGTAACAATACTTAGGTCGAGATCTGAGATTCTCACAAGAGTCTTGAGGAAATACAGAAATGTGTACAGAATAATGATGGGAAGAGCATTGTGAATGCAGTTACTTGTTAAGCGTGTGTATAGTAAGTTAGGCTAAAGTCCAAGTGGGAGCTTGAATAAATCGGTCGTGAATTTAGCAGTAGGATCAAACTGGTTTAGGGTCGTGTCCAAAGACGGGTTTGCTATAGTTTTATGCCATCAGAAGTCTATTCAGCTTGCAATTATTCGAGAGCCTACTTTTGGAATAATTCAGCTTCTTTCATATTATTATTATTATTATTATTATTATTTACTGCAATTGGGTTTTCACCCGGTGGCAGTAGTCCTTACACTAGTACACACAATACAAATGGACATATAAATATACATAAAATTAACAATACAAAACAAACTATACACAATTACAAAACAAAATACATACAGTAAATACAAGTACACACATTATAACACCGTACACACATTATAAAAACATCCACACCTTGCAAAAGCATCCACTCCTTACAAAAGCATCCACACCTTACAAAAACATCCATACCTTACAAATACATCCACACCTTACAAAAACACCCATACACATACAAAACAAAATACATACAGTAAATACAAGTACACATATTAGAAGAACCCCGTTCACACCTTACAAAAACACCCATGCACATACAAAACAAAATACATACAGTAAATACAAGTACTCATATTAGAACACCGTACACACCTTACAAAAACACCCATACACATACAAAATTAAATACATACAGTAAATACAAGTACACACATTAGAACACCGTACACACATTACAAAAACATCTGCACCTTACAAAAGCATCCACTCCTTACAAAAGCATCCACACCTTACAAAAACATCCACACCTTACAAATACATCCACACCTTACAAATACATCCATACCTTACAAAAACACCCATACACATACAAAACAAAATACATACAGTAAATACAAATACACATATTAGAAAACCGTACGCACCTTACTAAAACACCCTTACACATACAAAACAAAATACATACAGTAAACAAAATACATACAGTAAATAAAAGTACACATATTAGAACACCGTACACACATTACAAAAACATCCACAACTTACAAATCATCCACACCTTACAAAAGCATCCACACCTTACAAAAACACCCATACACAGAATAAAAAAAAAATATTTTTAAACAAGCACAATACAAAAAACACCCACACATTAATTAATTTCAGTGCGTTAGAATATCCTCAGTATAAAGTCAGACCAAAGTACATGCTAATTATATCCCCCAAGAACTTAATTCACTTCACTTCACTTCGAAACCAGAGCACTTCACTTCACATCACTTCACACCCCTTCACTTTACATCCCTTATTTTTATTTAATCTCCACTTAAAAATCCTTAGCTTGTAATGACGTTCTTGACCCTTTTTTTAAAAGAGCTTAATTTACAGGGGAAAGTCGCTAGTACGCTTGGAGGTAATTGGTTCCAGCTTTTTATGGTCCTATTTACAAAGGAATATTTACCTACATCTGTTCTTTGTTTCCTAATCCTAATTTTCCGACTATGATCGTCCCTACCCAGGTAGCATGGTTTTAGCAGTCTATCCCCTATTGTTTTCCAAGCCCGTCCCCCGGTGTATGCTTTGAAAAGGGCGCATATTCGGGCTATCGCTCTACGCTGTGTCAGTGTTTCCCAACCCGATTCATTTGTATTATTTGCAAATTTTGCCGCTCTCTTTTGCACGCGATTCAAAGCGCTTACCTGACCTTCTCTGTATGGGTCCCAACACACCGCTCCATACTCAAGTATCGGTCTCACAAGTGCCGTATAAGCTAAACTTTTCGTATTATTATTTGCCCTTTTGAGAATACGCATTACGAAATGAAGAGCCCTCCATGATTTTCTTAGTGTATAATTTACATGATCTGCCCAGCTTAGGTCGCTGCGTATAATTATTCCTAAATACTTAAAGCTATTTGCCTCTGGAATTAGTTGATCCCCAATACAATACCTCAGTTTACCTTTCACCCTAGCTCTATTGAAGCTTACTGCTTTACTCTTACCTGGATTTATCCTCATTTCATTTTCAACCGCCCATTCCCCTAATCTATTTAAGTCTGTCTGCAAATTTTCAATGTCATTACTATCGATTATCCTCCTGTATATTATAAAATCATCAGCGAAAAGCCGTATATTTGATTCAATGTTTCTCCAAATATCATTAACATAAGCGAGGAACAGCAACGGACCTAATACGTTCCCTTGCGGCACTCCCGACGTTACTCTGACTTCATCAGATAGTTGTCCGTCTACTCTAACTCTTTGCGAACGTCCTAACAGAAATTCCTTTATCCACACCACTACCCTCAAGTCCACACCGGTTTCCGCAATTTTTGAAAGCAGCCTATCATGTGGGACTAAATCAAAAGCCTTTGAAAAATCTATTATAATCGCGTCAGTCCTGACTCCCTCGTCCAATGAATCAGCAATATCTTATTCACTTTCGTTTATTTAATGACCATGCAAGTATTTCGGACTATACTGAAGTCGTTGCTGCACCGAAACTTTACCCACGTGTCAGACAAACACTAATCTGTTTACAACAAAACACCAGCACAAAGTGCAGTGACGAGTTACAGAAATTGGCATATATACAGTCGAACTTGTTTATAACGTCGTGAAAAGGACTGGATATTTTGTGTTGTTATAACCGAGTGTCGTTATAAACGAGTGTTGTTATAAACGAGTGTTGTTATAAACGAGTGTTGTTATAAACGAGTGTTGTTATAAACGAGTGTTGTTATAAACGAGTGTTGTTATAAACGAGTGTTGTTATAAACGAGTGTTGTTATAAATGAGTGTTGTTATAAACGAGTGTTGTTATAAACGAGTGTTGTTATAAATGAGTGTTGTTATAAACGAGTGTTGTTATAAACGAGTGTTGTTATAAACGAGTGTTGTTATAAACGAGTGTTGTTATAAACGAGTGTTGTTATAAATGAGTGTTGTTATATAACGAGTGTTGTTATAAACGAGTGTTTTTATAAACGAGTGTTGTTATAAACGAGTGTTGTTATAAACGAGTGTTGTTATAAACGAGTGTTGTTATAAATGAGTGTTGTTATAAACGAGTGTTGTTATAAACGAGTGTTGTTATAAACGAGTGTTGTTATAAACGAGTGTTGTTATAAACGAGTGTTGGTATAAACGAGTGTTGTTATAAACGAGTGTTTTTATAAACGAGTGTTGTTATAAACGAGTGTTTTTATAAACGAGTGTTGTTATAAACGAGTGTTGGTATAAACGAGTGTTGTTATAAACGAGTGTTGGTATAAACGAGTGTTGTTATAAACGAGTGTTGTTATAAACGAGTGTTGTTATAAACGAGTGTTGTTATAAACGAGTGATCCCGCCGGAAGAAGGGCTGTCTCTTGTAAATGTCGTGTGTTCTCAGGTAGAGTTCTCTGCGACGGGCCGATCCCTTGTCCAAAGGCATCCTAAAGCGCTCGCCTCATTGAATGTGAGCAGACGCAACAATAACCCTCTACACCTACAGTGAGTAAGCGGCAGAGGTCTGACTGAGAAAGAAAGAAAGACAATAAGTCTGCAATTAATTGGCACCATAGAATATCTAACGTTATATACGAGGTGTCGCATAAACCGATGTTGTAATAACCGGGTTCGACAGTATATTTTTATGTATATATATATTTTTTCCCCATGGCACAACAGCCCCTAGTGGGCCAGAGCCGCCTCATTATCAAGGCTTCACAATCAAACTCAGACACACCACAATCGGTAGGACTCCTCTGGACGAGTGATCAGCTCGTCGCAGAGACCTCTACCTGACAACACACAACACTCACAAGAGACAGACATCCATGGCCCCGGCGGGATTCGAACCCGCAACCTCAGCAAGACAGCGGCCATAGACCCACGCCTTAGACCGCGCGGCCACTGGGATCGGCATAGTTATATATATATATCGTCTCACCTACAATGATTAACAGATAATAAATCAGAATATGGCGGCGACACAAGATACGACCTCAGAATTTTCACAGCAGGGCTGAGATAACAATGAAATGTACAATCAGAAAAGCAGGTCTTCTAGCCTGAATTGAACACGGACCTCCGAACAGCAAAGCAGTGCTGTCTAAGCACATGTCGTGTCTTATCATTCTTCTACAGCCACTGTACACAGGCTGCATGCAGTAACATACAACACGACGTTACTGCCACCAGCGGCCGAGCACAGAAACTACAGAGGCTTTCGTATTCCAACTGGAAATCGATATCGAATGAGCAAAGCTCACACGCTACGAATGCAAGACTGTTTTGTTAGGAGCTACCGGCCACGCAAAAACAAGGAAACTGCATTGTCGTTACAGCAGCAAAGAAACTTTGGACGCGAGAAATAAATGGTGCGTTTTAGTGTCCCGAAGAATTAGAACGAAGTGCCAGAAACCTGGCACAAGGCACAGTTTGCGTGTCACTTTATACAAGATGCTTACCACCTTACAGTTTATGAACCCTCTAGAGTCTAAGATTATCCTGAATTATATATAAATATTCAGTCCGTACCGCGCAGTAAACACACTCAATCTCAGTTATACAAACCAATCAGTTAATGTTGTACAGTGAAATAATCGCTGTTTGTTCTGAGATCCACACAAAACACATAAATACAGTCCGTACCGCGCAGTAAACACACTCCGTCTCAGTTATACAAACCAATCAGTTAATGTTGTACAGTGAAATAATCGCTGTTTGTTCTGAGATCCACACAAAACACATAAATACAGTCCGTACCGCGCAGTAAACACACTCCGTCTCAGTTATACAAACCAGTCAGTTAATGTTGTACAGTGAAATAATCGCTGTTTGTTCTGAGATCCACACAAAACACATAAATACAGTCCGTACCGCGCAGTAAACACACTCCGTCTCAGTTATACAAACCAGTCAGTTAATGTTGTACAGTGAAATAATCGCTGTTTGTTCTGAGATCCACACAAAACACATAAATACAGTCCGTACCGCGCAGTAAACACACACCGTCTCAGTTATACAAACCAGTCAGTTAATGTTGTACAGTGAAATAATCGCTGTTTGTTTTGAGATCCACACAAAACACATAAATACAGTCCGTACCGCGCAGTAAACACACTCCGTCTCAGTTATACAAACCAGTCAGTTAATGTTGTACAGTGAAATAATCGCTGTTTGTTTTGAGATCCACACAAAACACATAAATACAGTCCGTACCGCGCAGTAAACACACTCCGTCTCAGTTATACAAACCAGTCAGTTAATGTTGTACAGTGAAATAATCGCTGTTTGTTCTGAGATCCACACAAAACACATAAATACAGTCCGTACCGCGCAGTAAACACACACCGTCTCAGTTATACAAACCAGTCAGTTAATGTTGTACAGTGAAATAATCGCTGTTTGTTTTGAGATCCACACAAAACACATAAATACAGTCCGTACCGCGCAGTAAACACACTCCGTCTCAGTTAACAAACCAGTCAGTTAATGTTGTACAGTGAAATAATCGCTGTTTGTTCTGAGATCACACAAAACACATAAATACAGTCCGTACCGCGCAGTAAACACACTCCGTCTCAGTTATACAAACCAGTCAGTTAATGCTGTACAGTGAAATAATCGCTGTTTGTTCTGAGATCCACACAAAACACATAAATACAGTCCGTACCGCCAGTAAACACACTCGTCTCAGTTATACAAACCAGTCAGCTAATGCTGTATAGTGAAATAATCGCTTTTTGTTCTGAGATCCACACAAAACACATAAATACAGTCCGTACCGCGCAGTAAACACACTCCGTCTCAGTTATACAAACCAGTCAGTTAATGTTGTACAGTGAAATAATCGCTGTTTGTTCTGAGATCCACACAAAACACATAAATACAGTCCGTACCGCGCAGTAAACACACTCCGTCTCAGTTATACAAACCAGTCAGTTAATGCTGTACAGTGAAATAATCGCTGTTTGTTCTGAGATCCACACAAAACACATAAATACAGTCCGTACCGCGCAGTAAACACACTCCGTCTCAGTTATACAAACCAGTCAGCTAATGCTGTATAGTGAAATAATCGCTGTTTGTTCTGAGATCCACACAAAACACATAAATACAGTCCGTACCGCGCAGTAAACACACTCCGTCTCAGTTATACAAACCAGTCAGTTAATGTTGTACAGTGAAATAATCGCTGTTTGTTCTGAGATCCACACAAAACACATAAATACAGTCCGTACCGCGCAGTAAACACATTCCGTCTCAGTTATACAAACCAGTCAGTTAATGTTGTACAGTGAAATAATCGCTGTTTGTTCTGAGATCCACACAAAACACATAAATACAGTCCGTACCGCGCAGTAAAACACATTCCGTCTCAGTTATACAAACCAGTCAGTTAATGCTGTACAGTGAAATAATCGCTGTTTGTTCTGAGATCCACACAAAACACATAAATACAGTCCGTACCGCGCAGTAAACACATCCGTCTCAGTTATACAAACCAGTCAGTTAATGTTGTACAGTGAAATAATCGCTGTTTGTTCTGAGATCCACACAAAACACATAAATACAGTCCGTACCGCGCAGTAAACATCCGTTAGTATAAAACCAGTCAGTTAATGCTGTACAGTGAAATAATCGCTGTTGTCTAGATCACACAAAACACAAATACAGTCGTACCGCGCAGTAAACACATCCGTCTCAGTTATACAAACCAGTCAGTTAATGTTGTACAGTGAAATAATCGCTGTTTGTTCTGAGATCCACACAAAACACATAAATACAGTCCGTACCGCGCAGTAAACAACATTCCGTCTCAGTTATACAAACCAGTCAGTTAATGCTGTACAGTGAAATAATCGCTGTTTGTTCTGAGATCCACACAAAAACACATAAATACAGTCCGTACGCGCAGTAAAACACTCAGTCTCAGTTATACAAACCAGTCAGTTAATGCTGTACAGTGAAATAATCGCTGTTTGTTCTGAGATCCACACAAAACACATAAATACACTGTGTGGGCAGAACGTAGTATTGTTGAATGTTAAACGTGGTGGTACATATAGTAACCACTGTGCTTTAGAGGGTTAATAACGGTCCCAGATGGACACATCGCACCCTCTAACTCTAGCAAATAAGAAAACACCCATCACGCACAGTATACCTGCTTCCTTATCGGGAGCTCATGGGTTCAAATTCCGTCGTGAAGACCGCGTATGTTTACACAGTTGTTCGTGGTTTTCCTCAGTCACTGAAGGCACATGAGAAATGGTACCTAAATCAGGTTACAAATTATCCTTTTATAAACCATTTTAAATTCGTTAAACAACGGTACAGTCTCAGCTATTGACAATACCGTTAAAAAACCATAAGTGAACGACGACGGGAAACTTTTTCGATGGTCTTTACAGCAATCAGTAGCCTAGAAGATCTCTCTCCTTACTGACTTTCTCTAGTTATCATATTCATTACTACAGTAGGCCACGACCAATTCCGTATCCATCCTCCCTTTTGCTAACCAGGAAATAGGCATATTCTTTTGCACAAGACACAAATTACAGAAAGGATCTTTATTACAAAATGTTCCTTGAATGGCTTTTGGAACTACAGTGATAAAGTTTCACCTGAAACGTAACTACGAACCAACCAATAACCTTCTGACAAACTACCCAGACATGTAACTATCTAATTGTATCGTCGGTAAAAAAAAACGCCAAACCTCTTAACATAAAAAGCGCCCAATGGGCTCAACTTTGGGCCAGTTCCAAATCTCTAAAAACACCCACTGGGCTCAACTTTGGGCCAGTTCCAAACCTCTAAAAGCGCCCACTGGGCTCAACTTTGGGCCAGTTCCAACCGTCTAACATAAAAACCGCCCACTGGGCTCAACTTTGGGCCAGTTCCAAACCTCTAAAAGCGCCCACTGGGCTCAACTTTGGGCCAGTTCAAACCGTCTAACATAAAAAGCACCCCCTGGGCTCAAGTTTGGGCCAGTTTCAAACCCCTAACACAAAAAGCGCCCACTGGGCTCAACTTTGGGCCACTTTTAGCCACTAGACGTCCTCCAAAAATATTTTCTGATTTCCATATTTTTATCACACATACCCTTTGTGGTATTCAAAACGGACGTCTTCCAAGAAGCTTACACACTAGGTGTGAAACTTCTTACATATTTATTGTTTCTTTCATTCGTTCAGCAAGTTCAGCCGACCTATTGACCTATCTTTTCACGAACTGTTGCTTGGATCAATCAAACTCAGCTTTACTGTGCGCAATATTCGCCCTTTATCAGTGCGATCACAGATTGCGTTCGACGAAAGATACGAACTTCAGGTCGAATACCAAAACACCATCATTCATTAGGCCACTGTGTTCAGTATCATGTAAATTAACCCTTTATAGTCCTGTGGTTACTATATGTACCACCAGGTTTAGCAGTATAAGATTTTACGTTTTGCCCACACAGTGTATTTGCATTTTATTGTGATTTTAAAGTCACGTATTTAAATGCCTGGCTTTGTATAGCGTTTCGTAACATGGTAACTTTTTAAGGTGAGGAGTTGTTAGCACATCGCCCAACCCCCAAGCTGGAGAACCACCCCTTGTCGGCTGTCCGCGACTGCTTATTCAATGTATTCGCAGCTACCCTCCATATCCGGAGGCCGTTCCTCCATCTGCAACCTGGAGGACTCGCCATGCCGTGGTGACAGGGACCGACTTATCATGGTGACAGGGACCGACTTATCGTGGTGACAGGGACCGTCTTATTCATGGTGACAGGGACCGACTTATCGTGGTGACAGGGACCGACTTGTCGTGGTGACAGGGACCGACTTATCATGGTGACAGGGACCGACTTATCGTGGTGACAGGGACGACTTATCGTGGTGACAGGACCGACTTATCGTGGTGACAGGGACCGACTTATCGTGGTGACAGGGACCGACTTAGTCGATTGGGTGACAGGGACCGACTTATCGTGGTGACAGGGACCGACTTATCGTGGTGACAGGGACCGACTTATCGTGGTGACAGAGACCGACTTATCACTCGGGTGATCAAATCAAGAAGAATGAGGTGGGCGGGGCATGTAGCACGTATGGGTGAGTGGAGAGATGTATACAGGATTTTGGTGGGTAGACCTGAGGGAAGGAGACCACTTGGAAGACCCAGGCGTAGATGGGAGGATAATATTAAAATGGATCTTCAAGAAGTGGGATGGGGGGCATGGACTGGATTGATATGGCTCAGGATAGGGACAGGTGGAGGGCTCTTGTGAGTGCGGTAATGAACCTTCGGGTTCCATAAAACGCGGGGAATTTCCTGGCTAGCTGACGACCTGTTAGCTTCTCAAGAAGGACTGTGCTACATGGAGTTAGTTAGTTAGTTAGTTAGATAGTTAGTATTTAAATGTCTGAGGATGGTCAGTACGACAAAACATGTAGCATATATTGACGAAATTAATACAATGTGTTGCTGTTGAACGATCGAAGTGTTACCTGCACATCGTGAGGTTCGTTTGATCTGTCCACCGGGCTATTTTTGTGCCTAGCGATCCTCTTGTGATGCTTAGCAAGAGAAAGTGAACCTGGCAGCGCTGTAGGCGACGTAACGAGGAACTGACGTATCGGCTTTAAACTTGCGTTTACATGAATTAAACTCTCCGAACGTTCAGAGATTTCGAGAGACAGATGCGTTACGGTGATACACATATGCGTAAAGTTTTTGTTTCACCATTTATGAGTAACGCACGTACACGCACAAAAAAAACGCACATCACTTACAACCGTTGGTCTACGCAATAACTCATTCATACAGCATCAAACGTCCCGAGATTACATCACACGCACAAAAACGCACAGACACGTCACATAAATATCCCTTGTGTGTCAGCTAACAAACACATGAAGCAAATTCCCTCTTTACAAGCCGACAGTAGCCAACCACGTCATGAAATCCACGATTTAATGACGTCAGAAAGTACAGCATCGATAAACAAAGAACCAGCCTATCCTGAGCCATCTTAATCCAACGCACACTTTCATATTCTATGTCTTTACGATTACTATCAATGTTATCCTACTATATAGCTCTGTCACACAGGTAGTGACTTAACATCGCGATATCATTTCTCCCACGCACGTCAGATCTACGTGCCTTGTCAGTCGCTCCTCTTACATTTAATAATAATCAGCAGCAGCAACAGGAAATAAGCCACGACAGGCTTGTTGCGTCTTCATGAGTGTCGGACTGTCCATCTTGCTCTTGGTCGACCTACGTTTCTTCTGACAGTTGGAATGTATCCATACACTAAACTGAAAATACATGTGTTGTGCCCACTTCTGTAATCCATAATGAATGTATTTAATTTATTCATAATCAGTTACTCTCTTAATTCTTGATTTATGTTACACTCATCCGGAAGGTCGCGGGTTCGATTCCCGATGGTGTAATAAAAATTTTTCATTGACATAATCCTTCCGGCCGCACTATGGCCCTGGGGTCGACTCAGCCTCTAACAGAAATGAGTACCAGGAATATTTCCTGGGGGTAAAGGCAGCCGGTACGTACGGCTGACAACCTTACAACTTTCGCCTGCCGATTGTCTATAAATCTGGGAGCCTCAACCTCCTGGAACCCTAAGGGCCTGTCAGGCCTGTATGGGTTGCTGTACCTCACTCTTTATGTTACACTCCCATAATACACTTCAAATTACCCCCAACAACTTCACCTTTGTTACATTCACATATATACACTTCAAATTACCCCCAACAACTTCACCTTTGTTACACTCCCATAATACACTTCAAATTACCCCCAACAACTTCACCTTTGTTACATTCACATATATACACTTCAAATTACCCCAAACTCACCTTTTACATCCATAATACACTTCAATTACCCAAACTTCACCTTTGTTACATTCACATATATACACTTCAAATTACCCCACAACTTCACCTTTGTTACACTCCATATATACACTTCAAATTACCCCCAACAACTTCACCTTTGTTACATTCACATATATACACTTCAAATTACCCCCAACAACTTCACCTTTGTTACATTCACATATATACACTTCAAATTACCCCCAACTTCACCTTTGTTACATTCACATATATACACTTCAAATTACCCCCAACAACTTCACCTTTGTTACATCACATAATACACTTCAAATTACCCCCAACAACTTCACCTTTGTTACATTCACATATATACACTTCAAATTACCCCCAACAACTTCACCTTTGTTACATTCACATATATACACTTCAAATTACCCCCAACAACTTCACCTTTGTTACATTCACATATATACACTTCAAATTACCCCCAACAACTTCACCTTTGTTACATTCACATATATACACTTCAAATTACCCCAACAAATTCACCTTTGTTACATTCACATATATACACTTCAATTACCCCAATCACTTCCCTTGTCATCACTATTATTACACTTCAAATTCCCGACAACTTCCTTGTTACAGCTTTATATACACTTCAAATACCCCACAAATTTCACCTGTTACATTCACATATTACATTCAAATTACCCCAACAACTTGCACTTGGTTACATTCACAATACACTTAATTACCCAACAACTCACCTTTGTTACATTACAATATATACACTTCAATTTTACCAGAACTTCCCTTTGTTCATTCACATATGACCTTCAATTACCCCAACAACTCACTCTTAAGCAATTATTCTCTCACCAGTATTAATTCCAATCCGACACCCGTAAAACGTTGTGTCGCGTAAAGCTTCTGCTCATACTATTCCTCCTTAACAAAGTAACTTCTCGGCAAGAGGTCATTGAAGTGTTGTTCCTCTCCTAGTAAACAAAATTCCTCAGATTATGGAACCGATGTTTCTGACCGCATTACATCAGCCACATACAAACTATCCTGGCCAGATTAATCCAGTCCACGACCGCCTATACAATTCTTTAAAATCTGTTTATATTACCCTCTATCTACGTCTTTGTCTTCAAGAGGTATGTATGTCGTTTACGTCACCAAAATTCCCCTCCCCCCAAGTTGCCTATCCTGCCTGCATCATCCTCTTTCTCTATCACGCGTAATATACATTTGTGATTTTATTTTAGACACTTATCTAACCATCAGCGTCTATGAATTCGGTGGAACAGCCGATAACACATCAAGTTCGGTTGCACAACGAGCCTACACGCGTAACCATTCTTGCAGTCAATACGATTGTCGATGCAGTTTCAGTGATTGAGTGTCATGATTCTTTCAGCACTGCTTGTGTAACACAAAGCTTACGAGTGTTTTAACAAAAAAACTAACTTCTAAAGAAAATACATCGGAGTTGTTGTAGAGCTCTCTTTACAGCCAGACATTCATGGATACTGTGTGCACAGAACACAGACACAGACACAGACACAGACACTGTGCGCTGTACCTGCAGGTCGGATCATTACGTCGCACAATACAAAAGACAGTCGGCCATCTTAGAATGCAGCTGTGAGTCTGTCTTCACAAACAGCTCGTTGCACATTATTCAAGCAGACTTGTACATGCAGTAGAGTCTCGATATTACTGATGAAATGAATTAGTGCCCACAGAAACAACACGAACATCGAAATGACAAACATCAGAAGCATTTCACTGTAAAACACGTATTTGTTTCTAAGAACTTTAAGTATAATAGCAATAAAAGTATACGGTATATGATATGATATACGATACGGTATATTTATTAACTGCGATTGTGTTGTCACCTGGGGCAGTGGTCAGTACACGTGTACACAAATGGAGAGGAAGAAAACATCTATATATACAGGGTTATTCAAAATGATTGTCGGGGTTTTAAAAACTTGGCCACCTCGTTCTCCAGATGCAACCCCATGTCATTTCTTTGTATGGGGTTACGTCAAGGATCAGGTTTATGTTCCTCCTCTTCCCGCAAGTATCACGGAACTGAAGGTACGAATCAGAACCGCCATTGAAACCATCACCGTTGACATGCTATAAAAAGTTTGGAACGAACTCGATTATCGTGTTGATGTTTGTAGAATCACAAATGGTGCACATATAGAGCACCTGTAAGGTATGTCACAAAAACTTGGAGTGTTGTTCTATTAAATAAAAAAATACATATACTGCTATCTCAAGTGTATTGTGTATGACAAGTTGTTAAAACCCCGACAATCATTTTGAATAACCCTGTATAAGGAGACAGACACAAACAATACAAAAACACAGCTCACACAAAATATAAGGCAAGACATACAAAACAAGAAAACAAACATAATACGAACAATAAAAGACATAAACATAAAAACATAAGCATAAAACAGTCATTAAGGTATAACAAAGAGCTAAAAGATCAGGAAGGAAATAATTAAAAAATAAAAATAAAAAAAATACATACATCGCAGTAAGTCCATATACTGTACAGTAACACACATACATCGCAGTAAGTCCATATGCTGTACAGTAACACACATACATCGCAGTAAGTCCATATGCTGTACAGTAACACACATACATCGCAGTAAGTCCATATACTGTACAGTAACACACATACATCGCAGTAAGTCCATATGCTGTACAGTAACACACATACATCGCAGTAAGTCCATATACTGTACAGTAACACACATACATCGCAGTAAGTCCATATACTGTACAGTAAGACACATACATCGCAGTAAGTCCATATACTGTACAGTAACACACATACATCGCAGTAAGTCCATATACTGTACAGTAACACACATACATCGCAGTAAGTCCATATACTGTACAGTAACATACATAGATCGCAGTAAGTCCATATGCTGTACAGTAACACACATACATCGCAGTAAGTCCATATACTGTACAGTAACATACATAGATCGCAGTAAGTCCATATGCTGTACAGTAACACACATACATCGCAGTAAGTCCATATACTGTACAGTAACACACATACATCGCAGTAAATCCATATACTGTACAGTAACACACATACATCGCAGTAAGTCCATATACTGTACAGTAACACACATACATCGCAGTAAGTCCATATACTGTACAGTAACACACATACATCGCAGTAAGTCCATATACTGTACAGTAACACACATACATCGCAGTAAGTCCATATACTGTACAGTAACATACATAGATCGCAGTAAGTCCATATGCTGTACAGTAACACACATACATCGCAGTAAGTCCATATACTGTACAGTAACATACATAGATCGCAGTAAGTCCCTATGCTGTACAGTAACACACATACATCGCAGTAAGTCCATATACTGTACAGTAACACACATACATCGCAGTAAATCCATATACTGTACAGTAACACACATACATCGCAGTAAGTCCATATACTGTACAGTAACACACATACATCGCAGTAAGTCCATATACTGTACAGTAACACACATACATCGCAGTAAGTCCATATGCTGTACAGTAACATACATACATCGCAGTAAGTCCATATACTGTACAGTAACATACATACATCGCAGTAAGTCCATATGCTGTACAGTAACACACATACATCGCAGTAAGTCCATATACTGTACAGTAACACACATACATCGCAGTAAGTCCATATACTGTACAGTAACACACATACATCGCAGTAAGTCCATATGCTGTACAGTAACACACATACATCGCAGTAAGTCCATATGCTGTACAGTAACACACATACATCGCAGTAAGTCCATATACTGTACAGTAACACACATACATCGCAGTAAGTCCATATACTGTACAGTAACACACATACATCGCAGTAAGTCCATATGCTGTACAGTAACACACATACATCGCAGTAAGTCCATATGCTGTACAGTAACACACATACATCGCAGTAAGTCCATATGCTGTACAGTAACACACATACATCGCAGTAAGTCCATATACTGTACAGTAACACACATACATCGCAGTAAGTCCATATGCTGTACAGTAACACACATACATCGCAGTAAGTCCATATGCTGTACAGTAACACACATACATCGCAGTAAGTCCATATGCTGTACAATAACACACATACATCGCAGTAAGTCCATATGCTGTACAATAACACACATACATCGCAGTAAGTCCATATACTGTACAGTAACATACATACATCGCAGTAAGTCCATATGCTGTACAGTAACACACATACATCGCAGTAAGTCCATATGCTGTACAATAACACACATACATCGCAGTAAGTCCATATGCTGTACAATAACACACATACATCGCAGTAAGTCCATATACTGTACAGTAACATACATACATCGCAGTAAGTCCATATGCTGTACAGTAACACACATACATCGCAGTAAGTCCATATGCTGTACAATAACACACATACATCGCAGTAAGTCCATATACTGTACAGTAACATACATACATCGCAGTAAGTCCATATACTGTACAGTAACACACATACATCGCAGTAAGTCCATATGCTGTACAATAACACACATACATAGCAGTAAGTCCATATGCTGTACAATAACACACATACATCGCAGTAAGTCCATATACTGTACAATAACACACATACGAGCTACAGAACTATAAATCAGTGACAATTACACACATTCCACTAAAGATCTTTACGTCACGTCACTTCACCTCAGGTCACCTCCCCCTTCATCACCACTCATAACACTTACGTTCCATTGCCATAAACTACAAACACCTTCTCAACCTAAGCCACATTAAGTGCTAGCATTCTCATTCAACAACGCACAAAAGCATTCAAACTTAACGGAAGACAGAATTTCAGCAGGCTAACAGTGGGTGATATCCGAATCACCAGCCACGTGACCTCATCCCGATTCATCGAAACAAGTTCCGAAAGGTCGAACAAATTGTATGAAAATGGGTAAAGTGAAGTAAATTTCACCCTAGAACAGGCCATGAAGGCTCAGAGGGGGAGTAGAGGTATAGCTCTACTCTTTCTTTAACCTCAGCGCTAGATGGGGGGTGGATGGTCATAAGTGGTGATAAGTAAGGGGTCGAAATTCCGAAAACTAAGACTGTACGAATGTATAGGCAGACAAAGGCAGGAAAGACGTTAAGTTATTACTCTATTGAGGCCTTTTACTTTGCATGAAATGTCCACAGGCTGACGTCACGGCTTGGCAAGAACAGCGAATTACAAACATAGACGTCGTTAAATATTGCTGCGTCATGTTAATGTCAGTGTTTTGTGTTTGTCGTTCTAAATGACAGTACTTTTCATATTCACCACAATACTCATTGAGACTCACTACGTGTTTCGAATTTGTCGAAACATGTAGCAGTACAATAGGAATGGTGGATGGCTCAAGCTAACCGCTCGAGCCTGGATAACAGTAACGCGAACGCTGGGCGTCTGCGGTCAGCGACTCGCCTTCAAGCGTGTCTCATATTACTACCTCAACTTCCGTGACACTAAATGACAAAGTGATGATGAAGTCACTCACCGTCCTGTTTGATAGCTTGCCGAGGTGGCGCCAGTAGCAGAGTGGCGACTAGCAGCGGTACTGCCCCCGTCAGCAGCATGGCAGCACGGGCTCACACATCAAGACAACTGGAACAAGAGCGAGCCACGGTTTTAATTATGGCCGTCTTTATAGACTTTATTTGGAAGTCTTTAAAGTCAACATTCACTGGACAACACAATAGTCAGATAATTAGAACGGCCTATCACGTAGGCTAATACGGTACTTCAGGTATTTCAGTCAACAAGACCTACTCCACGGAGCGTAAAGACGTGCGGACGTTTCGGTACACATTCCAACATCGTATATGTCTCATAATATGTACGAAGCTAAGAATTTATCATATTCATGGCACGTACATGCAGTGAAACTGATGTAATTAGTATTCCTGTTGGGCGATGTACGAACGGATCAGTTGAAGTGTTACGGGCGGACGTTTCGGTACATTCCAACATCGTATATGTCTCATAATATGTACGAAGCTAAGAATTTATCATATTCATGGCACGTACATGCAGTGAAACTGATGTAATTAGTATTCCTGTTGGGCGATGTACGAACGGATCAGTTGAAGTGTTACGGGCGGACGTTTCGGTACATTCCAACATCGTATATGTCTCATAATATGTACGAAGCTAAGAATTTATCATATTCATGGCACGTACATGCAGTGAAACTGATGTAATTAGTATTCCTGTTGGGCAATGTAGAAACGGATCAGTTGAAGTGTTACGTGCGGACGTTTCGGTACATTCCAACATCGTATATGTCTCATAATATGTACGAAGCTAAGAATTTATCATATTCATGGCACGTACATGCAGTAAAACTGATTTAATTAGTATTCCTGTTGGGCGATGTACGAACGGATCAGTTGAAGTGTTACGGGCGGAAATCATTGGAGCAGCGCGTGAATATTGTCATATGAAGCGGCAGTGTCTAGTTCGGTATATGTGTGCATAAACTGTAGTGACGTCAGCTGGATCTTAAACACAGATTCAAGACGGCGAACTTTTTAAACGGAGGATGCTATCCACAGAAATTTGTTAAATCGACGTTAAAGACAAAATCACATGACGTTCACAGTACAGGTGACGGACTTATGAATGATATAATAAACACTGACGTCAGACAAGCGTGGCAATTGTGAATCGGGTGACGTCGCTGCATTGTTTATAAAAGTTTCGTATTTTATTCGATCAATCTCGTATTTTAATTGCCACCATTATTCCGCCGGGAATTTTGGCTGTCAGCTGGGTGGCGTACGTTGATACTATAAATGGGAATCGGGCCGACAGTAAGTTACGATATTGGTCGGATAAAATAATGACCCGATATATGAGAAATTAGCGTTTCGAATTTGACCCAGGGAATGACTGGTTTTTTTTTAACATAGTTTCAACATAGGCTATAGAGAGCATAATAAATGTAACCACAAAAATATTCCTCTATGAGTCTGCTTAACCATTCCGCTGATGACGGCCAGGTGTGACTGACACCCTGCTTGCGTCTTTCACTTCTCATCGCGTTTGCTAGGAATAAACTGGCTTACAAGGCCATTCACGATATTTATGTAGCTATAAGAGAAGGTTATGATAGGGGGGCAGTCATTAGTACAGTCAATGTGCTGTGAGAGGTGGAATATAGACTCCGAATTCTTTAGCTCATCCTTTGAGCACATTCCGCGAAAGACAAACAGTTGTGCTCTGAAAATGCAGCCCAGCTTATGTTAATTTTTTTTTTTACTATTCGCAGTAGCGCCCAGTGGTAACTATGTATACCATGTGCTGTAACAACAGGAAACTTAGCATTAAGGCACGTAGCATGTTTATATGATTCTACCAAACACTGCCCTACAGACGATAAACTGACCGGTCTTTATAACAGACGTAGAATGTGTTATTTGTGAGGTACAAATCGAAGTTTTATATATATAGTTGACGCGAAAGTTTTCAAGGGGTTACGAACAGTTTTTAGGCGTTATTTACGAAGCAAAAGAAGAAATCCCTTTGAGATGTCCATCCTTCCGTGACGTAATATCAGCGGCTAAAAGTTTGTTAGTTTGCCATGAAATTCGGTACAGTAATAGTCACGTGCACAGTTCATTAGACGGTAATTCCCATTTTAGGTTAAGTTCCGCACATGAGAACTCCGCATAACGCCGTCCAAACATTTGTGGGTTTCGTCAAAATCGTTGCAATGAAAACTAATAATTTACTTACGGGCGCAAATTAGTTTCTGTTCGCACTTTGCGCATTTATTGTCAGATTTGGGTGAAATTTTGCATAAGAGGTTTGCACGTCACGCTGGTGACCATTTGTGAATTTCGTGAAAATCAACTCAGGGGGAAGCCGCACTTTTCATATGGGTTTTATTAAAATCACATTTACTCCTGCAAGCTTATAATATTGTGAAATTAAAGAACGCCTCGGTGAAGTCTGTGTACTGCGTCACGGAGTGCGCCATTTGCAGTGTTGCCTTATCTGTATGTACAACGTGTTTCAACGTACAGCAACTTTGAATCTCGCCCGTGGAATTTAGTCAAATGTTATCCTGTTTTAGAAATAAAAATCAAACGACTTTGAACAGTAAAAGATGGAACTTGTAATGACCTGACCTTTCGGGAGAAAGAAGCAGAAGTTTTGCATTTTGAGATCCTCACTCTTCTGGGATGTCATGCAGCGTACGCCGGTAGTTAATTACCGACGTTTCGGCACAACATGTCGGGTCTGAGCTTCAAGAGTCAAGTAGTCCAACAAGACATAATTAGTCCTGGATTTAAAGCGGAAAAGCATATGCATAATTCAGGGCGCTGTGGCACATGAAAATGATTAGAATATACACACTGTACAAACTATTGTTATATCTGATGTTATGTATGGGTGTAAAACTTGGTCTCTCCCCCTAAAGTAAGGACTTTCATTGAGGGTGTTGGGAAGGGGTGCTGCGGAGTATAACTGGACATAAGGGAGAGGAAATGACAGAAGGATAGAGAAAATTACAAAATTTGGAGCTTCATAACTGTCCGGCCCTTAACAACATGGAGAAACATTGCAGTACGTAACGACTACCAGCAGTAGAAAAGGATGGAAAAGGAAAAGAAATGATAATAGAAAGGTATGAAGAAGAGAATAAGGACAGAAGAGCACAAAGTAGAGGTCTACGAGACAAAAGAACAAATAGACATGAAGAAAAATAAAAAATAAAAACACAAAGATAAAGGCAAATCAGAAAGTACGTAGAAAAAAGGAGAGAATGAAAGAAAAAAATTCAGCGAAAGAGAAAAAAGAGGAAGAGAAACGACAAGGACAAAATGACAAAGCCAGAATTACAAAGAAAGCAAAATAAAAACAAAGAGGAACAAAAAACAGGAATATAAAGAGACAAAAAATAAAAACCGAAGAGCAGAGTAAAGGAACAAGCAGATAACAAGACTGTTTGTTTATGGCCGTGTCTGTCTCTGGTTCAGCCACCGAGCTAAGCTAATACTGTTTGTTGCGTCTGTCAGAGCAGCACGACGCTTTGCAGCAAGCAGCAGCACGACGCTTTGCAGCAAGCAGCAGCACGATCACAAAGCAAAATGACGCTGCAGATATTTACTGCGTCTGCCGAGTTCGAGCCCAGACACTTCCAGTTTTATTCTCCTTTAAAATGCAAATCATTTCATTTGTATCTGTCAAGCGTACGTCTGTGACTATCTGTCAAGTGTACGTCTGTGACTATCTGTCAAGTGTACGTCTGTGACTATCTGTCAAGTGTACGTCTGTGACTATCTGTCAAGTGTACGTCTGTGACTATCTGTCAAGTGTACGTCTGTGACTATCTGTCAAGTGTACGTCTGTGACTATCTGTCAAGTGTACTTCTGTGACTATCTGTCAAGTGTACGTCTGTGACTATCTGTCAAGTGTACGTCTGTGACTATCTGTCAAGTGTACGTCTGTGACTATCTGTCAAGTGTACGTCTGTGACTATCTGTCAAGTGTACGTCTGTGACTATCTGTCAAGTGTACGTCTGTGACTATCTGTCAAGTGTACGTCTGTGACTATCTGTCAAGTGTACGTCTGTGACTATCTGTCAAGTGTACGTCTGTGACTATCTGTCAAGTGTACGTCTGTGACTATCTGTCAAGTGTACGTCTGTGACTATCTGTCAAGTGTACGTCTGTGACTATCTGTCAAGTGTACGTCTGTGACTATCTGTCAAGTGTACGTCTGTGACTATCTGTCAAGTGTACTTCTGTGACTATCTGTCAAGTGTACGTCTGTGACTATCTGTCAAGTGTACGTCTGTGACTATCTGTCAAGTGTACGTCTGTGACTATCTGTCAAGTGTACGTCTGTGACTATCTGTCAAGTGTACGTCTGTGACTATCTGTCAAGTGTACGTCTGTGACTATCTGTCAAGTGTACGTCTGTGACTATCTGTCAAGTGTACGTCTGTGACTATCTGTCAAGTGTACGTCTGTGACTATCTGTCAAGTGTACGTCTGTGACTATCTGTCAAGTGTACGTCTGTGACTATCTGTCAAGTGTACGTCTGTGACTATCTGTCAAGTGTACGTCTGTGACTATCTGTCAAGTGTACGTCTGTGACTATCTGTCAAGTGTACGTCTGTGACTATCTGTCAAGTGTACGTCTGTGACTATCTGTCAAGTGTACGTCTGTGACTATCTGTCATGTGTACGTCTGTGACTATCTGTTATGTGTACGTCTGTGACTATCTGTCAAGTGTACGTCTGTGACTATCTGTCAAGTGTACGTCTGTGACTATCCGCTACGCTTCCACTCCAGTTTCGACCCCTAGGTGACACACGTGGGATTTATTTTGGAACACGTGTGTGTTCCAGTCCTTCGAACGTCAATTAACATTGTTTCAGAACCCCTATTTATATTCTTCCATCTGACATCTACGTCGTACAGCCTAAGACAGCGGTTCTACACCTCTGTGGTACCGCGGACCCCTTACAAAGTCTCAATACTACAACTGTTCATACTTGACACGACCAAATGCAATGCACCTCTGACGTATACAGATACTGTCTTAAATCGCTCCTACATGTTTCGGCGTCACTTACGCCAACCGCAGGGAGAATTACACCAGAATTTAAAAATACCTAAAATATAATAGATTACAGACGTAGTTCTTATTATATTAGCGTTCTTGCAGCTAATGTAAGCTGTGTGGGTTTTACAAACGGCGATTAAAATAGTATTTAAGGTATAATAAATTAGAACAATAAAGCAGTCATATTTATTAAGGCGTTTTCATTAAATATGGTTAAAAATTGTATATTGATATGCTGGGTTTCTTCTTTGTATACAAACTTCTATTTTCTATTTTCACCGTGCATTTTTCGAGTATAGACAATTTTTTTCACCAACTAAATGCACTTGTCATAAACACTAAAATATTCTAAAAATGTTTTATAAAAAGCCCCGAAATGAGCCGAAACATGTCGAGGCTTTTTATAAAACATTTTTAGAATATTTTAGTGTTTATGACAAGTGGATTTAGTTGGTGAAAAACATTGTCTAAACTTCTATTTATTTTCTGTCCCTTATGGATCTTGTCTCTGTATGATGTACTGTGAGTTCCGGGTAAGGGGTGGCAATAAAGCTCCCTGAGGATGGCAAAACTGACGCCGAAACATGTAGGAACTATATATAGGACTGTATTTATACGTACAGAAGTTGTATTTTTTGGGGTCATGAATAAACAATTTAATTCAACCAAAATGCACGGAATAAGTAATGCAAAGATGTCTTGCTAATTCTGAGGACCCCTGCCAGAAATTATTTCAACTCGCGGTAAAATTTACAGTTAAAATAATTACAAACAAAAACATACTTAAATAGTAAAAAAAGACTCCATGAAGTTAGTGTAAAAATTCACTACAAAAACACCATTTTCCTGGCAATCATATAAACAAAACAAAAACAGGAGAACCTAAAGGACAAAATTACGTTCCACTCAGTACAGTCTTCTCAGTTCCAGAACTTTGCACTCGTACTGTGCCACCATTACAGGCCAACAAATTACGTTCCACTCAGTACAGTCTTCTCAGTTCCAGAACTTTGCACTCGTACTGTGCCACCATTACAGGCCAACAAATTACGTTCCACTCAGTACAGTCTTCTCAGTTCCAGAACTTTGCACTCGTACTGTGCCACCATTACAGGCCAACAAATTACGTTCCACTCAGTACAGTCTTCTCAGTTCCAGAACTTTGCACTCGTACTGTGCCACCATTACAGGCCAACAAATTACGTTCCACTCAGTACAGTCTTCTCAGTTCCAGAACTTTGCACTCGTACTGTGCCACCATTACAGGCCAACAAATTACGTTCCACTCAGTACAGTCTTCTCAGTTCCAGAACTTTGCACTCGTACTGTGCCACCATTACAGGCCAACAAATTACGTTCCACTCAGTACATTCTTCTCAGTTCCAGAACTTTGCACTCGTACTGTGCCACCATTACAGGCCAACAAATTACGTTCCACTCAGTACAGTCTTCTCAGTTCCAGAACTTTGCACTCGTACTGTGCCACCATTACAGGCCAACAAATTACGTTCCACTCAGTACAGTCTTCTCAGTTCCAGAACTTTGCACTCGTACTGTGCCACCATTACAGGCCAACAAATTACGTTCCACTCAGTACATTCTTCTCAGTTCCAGAACTTTGCACTCGTACTGTGCCACCATTACAGGCCAACAAATTACGTTCCACTCAGTACAGTCTTCTCAGTTCCAGAACTTTGCACTCGTACTGTGCCACCATTACAGGCCAACAAATTACGTTCCACTCAGTACAGTCTTCTCAGTTCCAGAACTTTGCACTCGTACTGTGCCACCATTACAGGCCAACAAATTACGTTCCACTCAGTACAGTCTTCTCAGTTCCAGAACTTTGCACTCGTACTGTGCCACTATTACAGGCCAACAAAATTACGTTCCACTCAGTACAGACTTCTCAGTTTCAGAACTTTGCACTCGTACTGTGCCACTATTACAGGCCAACAAATTACGTTCCACTCAGTACAGTCTTCTCAGTTCCAGAACTTTGCACTCGTACTGTGCCACCAATACAGGCCAACAAATTACGTTCCACTCAGTACAGACTTCTCAGTTCCAGAACTTTGCACTCCTACTGTGCCACCATTACAGGCCAACAAATTACGTTCCACTCAGTACAGTCTTCTTAGTTTCAGAACTTTGCACTCGTACTGTGCCACCATTACAGGCCAACAAATTACGTTCCACTCAGTACAGTCTTCTCAGTTTCAGAACTTTGCACTCGTACTGTGCCACTATTACAGGCCAACAAAATTACGTTCCACTCAGTACAGACTTCTCAGTTCCAGAACTTTGCACTCGTACTGTGCCACTATTACAGGCCAACAAATTACGTTCCACTCAGTACATTCTTCTCAGTTCCAGAACTTTGCACTCGTACTGTGCCACCATTACAGGCCAACAAATTACGTTCCACTCAGTACATTCTTCTCAGTTCCAGAACTTTGCACTCGTACTGTGCCACCATTACAGGCCAACAAATTACGTTCCACTCAGTACAGTCTTCTCAGTTCCAGAACTTTGCACTCGTACTGTGCCACTATTACAGGCCAACAAAATTACGTTCCACTCAGTACAGACTTCTCAGTTTCAGAACTTTGCACTCGTACTGTGCCACTATTACAGGCCAACAAATTACGTTCCACTCAGTACAGTCTTCTCAGTTCCAGAACTTTGCACTCGTACTGTACCACCATTACAGGCCAACAAATTACGTTCCACTCAGTACAGACTTCTCAGTTTCAGAACTTTGCACTCCTACTGTGCCACCATTACAGGCCAACAAATTACGTTCCACTCAGTACAGTCTTCTTAGTTCCAGAACTTTGCACTCGTACTGTGCCACCATTACAGGCCAACAAATTACGTTCCACTCAGTACAGTCTTCTCAGTTCCAGAACTTTGCACTCGTACTGTGCCACCATTACAGGCCAACAAATTACGTTCCACTCAGTACAGTCTTCTCAGTTCCAGAACTTTGCACTCGTACTGTGCCACCATTACATGCCAACAAATTACGTTCCACTCAGTACAGTCTTCTCAGTTCCAGAACTTTGCACTCGTACTGTGCCACCATTACAGGCCAACAAATTACGTTCCACTCAGTACAGTCTTCTCAGTTCCAGAACTTTGCACTCGTACTGTGACACCATTACAGGCCAACAAATTACGTTCCACTCAGTACAGTCTTCTCAGTTTCAGAACTTTGCACTCGTACTGTGCCACCATTACAGGCCAACAAATTACGTTCCACTCAGTACAGTCTTCTCAGTTCCAGAACTTTGCACTCGTACTGTGCCACCATTACAGGCCAACAAATGACGTTCCACTCAGTACAGTCTTCTCAGTTCCAGAACTTTGCACTCGTACTGTGCCACCATTACAGGCCAACAAATGACGTTCCACTCAGTACAGTCTTCTCAGTTCCAGAACTTTGCACTCGTACTGTGCCACCATTACAGGCCAACAAATTACGTTCCACTCAGTACAGTCTTCTCAGTTTCAGAACTTTGCACTCGTACTGTGCCACCATTACAGGCCAACAAATTACGTTCCACTCAGTACAGTCTTCTCAGTTCCAGAACTTTGCACTCGTACTGTGCCACCATTACAGGCCAACAAATGACGTTCCACTCAGTACAGTCTTCTCAGTTCCAGAACTTTGCACTCGTACTGTGCCACCATTACAGGCCAACAAATTACGTTCCACTCAGTACAGTCTTCTCAGTTCCAGAACTTTGCACTCGTACTGTGCCACCATTACAGGCCAACAAATTACGTTCCACTCAGTACAGTCTTCTCAGTTCCAGAACTTTGCACTCGTACTGTGCCACTATTACAGGCCAACAAATTACGTTCCACTCAGTACAGTCTTCTCAGTTCCAGAACTTTGCATTCGTACTGTGCCACCATTACATGCCAACAAATTACGTTCCACTCAGTACAGTCTTCTCAGTTCCAGAACTTTGCACTCGTACTGTGCCACTATTACAGGCCAACAAATTACGTTCCACTCAGTACAGTCTTCTCAGTTCCAGAACTTTGCACTCGTACTGTACCACCATTACAGGCCAACAAATTCTCTACATTACAAATTTTTAGAGTAAATTTCTCTTTGAAGAAAAACATCTCTGTAGGAATAGATGTGTGTTGGATGAGTATGGGTGATGTGGGTGGCCAATGGGCAGGGAGGGTGGCGAGTCACTAGGAGTATCAGTGGGAGAGGTCCTTTTGTGCTGGCTGGGAGGTTGGGAGTAAAGGCAAGATGAAGACATTACAATCTTCCGAACGTCGGGTAATAATCACCCAACGACATAACGTCACATCACAGAAGACTTAAGACTGTCAAAATAAATTGAGTTCTTAACTATAGTGTTGAAAAAAATTTGAAATTATTAAAATTTGCCCTTTAAAAAATTACGATAAAAGGTTTTTATTATATAAAATCGTGTTCCGACAAATGTACACCCTTTATTATCTGTTATTTAATACAGTTTATATTACAAATAGTCCAACATGTTTCGAACTATGTTAGTTCATCTTCAGGGACTCAATTGTATATTAAACACCAGCTACCTACGTACGGTACTCACTAAAATATATAAGTTGGTAGATAAAATGTCGCTAACTGTGTTAAGTTTTATTGTCTTCTATTTGTCTGTTTGCAAAGTTACTTCGACATATTTCGGCTTGCGTCAGGCCGTTGTCATGTAATCTATTTGTGTGAAATATATAATCTTCTAGTGTACAGGTCGCGGGCTGTTGTGAGTGCGGTAATGAACCTTAGGGTTCCATAAAACGCGGGGAATTTCTTGACTAGCTGACGACCTGTTACCTTGTTAAGAAGGACTCTGCTCCATGGAGTTAGTTAGTTAGTTAGTGTACAGATGTAGTGTTTTATTGATAACTATTCCGAGGGCAGTATTTGGACATACGACAGGTGATTACACAATGAAGAAAAACCAAATTTTGTACATTTCGCTGAATATTATTTTGATTAGTGGGATGAGTATGTAGCACGCATAGGAAAGATGTAATACGAATACAACGTTTTTGCCAGAAAACACAAAGGGAAACCTAGACGTAAATGGACATATAATATTAAAGTAGACCTCAAAGAAGTGGGATGTAGATGGACAGGATTCAGCGGGCTCAGGTAAAGCAATCCCATTACAGGCCTGTACAGACCCTTAGGGTTCCAGGAGGTTGAGGCTCCCAGATTTCTAGACAATCGGCACATGAAGGTGGTAAGGTTGTCAGCCCTACGCACCGGCCACCTTTATCCCTCAGGAAATATTCCTGGTACTCATTTCTGTTAGAGGCTTAGTCGACCCCAGGGCCACAGTGCGACCGGAAGGATTATGTCAATGAAACATTTCAAAGACACTATCGGGAATCGAACCCGCGACCTTCCGGCTTGTAGACTCAAAGGATAAGTGCTGAGATAGTTGGAGTTCGTTGACGAACCTGCAGGTTGTGTACAGGCGGAACAGAAGGAAAGAACATCCTGCTTCTCGAGAGAATAACTGTATCTGTCACCCGAAAGCCATGACTATAAACTGGACGATGTATGTGAACAGTCGCCGTCACCAGGCACATGTGAGCACATTCCTGATGCCATCACATGTGACAAACCCACCAGAGGCGCAGCTGTCAAAGAGCTACACAGGATTGTTCTGACAGGCGCATTATTGGGGCATTATTGAGCTGAAATGTCATCTGTTCTCACGATGCGGGAAGCAGGCAACTCGAACAAATGAACGAACGAACAAACAAACAAAAGGACGGACAGTCAGTGCATGGGACTGTCACGTTGTATTAAGTCTTGTTGGGAGTTCCGGGTTCGAACATAGGCCGGAATACTGATAGTTATAGGCGCATAGCAGACTTTAGAACAGTGTCTTCTGCTGTCTACATCTACCAACCAACCTACCTACCTACCTACCAACCAACCTACCTACCTACCTACCTACCTATCTATCTACCTACCTACCTAACTAACTGACTAACTCCACAGAGCTGAGTCCTTCTTCAGAAGCTACTAATTTCTCAGCTAGTAATTAAATACTCTACATTTTATGGAACCCGAATGTTCATTACAGCTTACAAAAAAGCCCACCATTTGTCCCTGTCCTGAGGGCATCTCGTCCTTAACAACGTTATAGCACGCGGAATTAATAGGCGCCGGTAATTAGATACGGAAACGAACACAAACAACAATATTTTGTTGGTGTCTTTTAGTAGGCTAATTAATAAAAACAGAAAAAAATTTGGGCAGAACACGTATTTCGCGCGAGACTTACTGCGAAGTAAAACTTCAGGAGTTATTTCTACCTTGTTGCTTGAAAACGTTTTGAGCAATGTCGAATTTTGGGGCGCAAAACGTGGCTCAAATTCCTATACATAATTTTCAGGACGATGAAGTCGGTGGTAGGAATACTTACCGCAGTCATGCAAGGAAACATTTAAACCAGGCAAGGCCTTCTGACTCAGACCAACGCAACACAGTACGTCTGTGCAGAACGAGCGTAGTCATAACGAACGTACATGGATCTTACAATCTTTCCTAAAGGTGGTAACTTATTGTAACACCTGTTTCACTCTCTAAAGAAATAATTTTCTAACTTACGCTTCTGGGAGTCGTAAAAATAACCCATAGTATTACAGAAGAAAATAATAACACAATTATGACGTGTTAGTTAGCAAATTAGCACGTGAGACACTTTGCGCGCTGAGACAGTTGCAAGCTATCCTGAATGAGGTTGGTCACACGTGATGTTAAGGGCAATGAACTAGCAGTGCTGCCAACACTGCGAGTCGATTCCTTAGCGGACACAGTCCGACTTGGAAGATGACAACGGTGGTCCATGATAAGGATACAGCTGTAGAGGGGCGGGACGGCGGTCTTATCGTAGCATGAGTGCGACGGAAACAGCAGTAAAACGTCCTTCTGCTTAGTTGACTGTACCAAGGGGATGTAGCCGGTGTCAGTGGTCGTGCGGTCTAAGGCGTCGGTCTGCGGCCGTTCGCTTGCTGGGATTGCGGGTTCGAATCCTGCGTAGGGCATGGATGTCTGTCTGTTGTGAGTGTTGTGTGTTGTCAGGTAGAGGTCTGTGCGACGGGCTGATCACTCGTCCAGAGGAGTCCTACCGAGTGTGGTGTGTCTGTGTGTGTGATCGTGAAACCTCGAAATGAGGCGGCCTGGGCCCCCAAGGGGCTGTCGAGACATTGGGAGGGAGGGGGGAAATATATATATATTATATATATAACATGATACAGCCTTCCTGCTGTTAGCATGTAACTCACTAAACCTAATTTGTATCATAACCAAAATTCAATTTTTATGATTAACACTCCAATATAAAATTTAGAAAAAATAAATTTTGCCTGCTTACCACAAAACACTACGTCACTGCAGTACTATCGCATTTCTTTAATCAGTATTGCAGCCAGATACACAAATCTTAATTTCCCGCACTCCTACTTCATTTTCCAAAGTAAAAGTAACGACCTATTGACCTCTATTTAACTACACTCAAGTGCCTCTAAATAGCATTGTAAACAGTTATTACACTTCGTCACACTGTCCCCACATCTACCTCCACCTGTTATTACACTTCGTCACACTGTCCCCACATCTACCTCCACCTGTTATTACAATTCGTCACACTGTCCCCACATCTCCCTCCACCTGTTATTACACTTCTTCACACTGTCCCCACATCTCCCTCCACCTGTTATTACACTTCGTCACACTGTCCCCACATCTCCCTCCACCTGTTATTACACTTCGTCACACTGTCCCCACATCTCCCTCCACCTGTTATTACACTTGTCACACTGTCCCCACATCTCCCTCCACCTGTTATTACACTTCGTCACACTGTCCCCACATCTCCCTCCACCTGTTATTACACTTCGTCACACTGTCCCCACATCTCCCTCCACCTGTTATTACACTTCGTCACACTGTCCCCACATCTCCCTCCACCTGTTATTACACTTCGTCACACTGTCCCCACATCTCCCTCCACCTGTTATTACACTTCGTCACACTGTCCCCACATCTCCCTCCACCTGTTATTACACTTCGTCACACTGTCCCCACATCTCCCTCCACCTGTTATTACACTTCGTCACACTGTCCCCACATCTCCCTCCGCCTGTTATTACACTTCGTCACACTGTCCCCACATCTCCCTCCACCTGTTATTACACTTCGTCACACTGTCCCCACATCTCCCTCCACCTGTTATTACACTTCGTCACACTATCCCCACATCTCCCTCCACCTGTTATTACACTTCGTCACACTGTCCCCACATCTCCCTCCGCCTGTTATTACACTTCGTCACACTGTCCCCACATCTCCCTCCACCTGTTATTACACTTCGTCACACTGTCCCCACATCTCCCTCCACCTGTTATTACACTTCGTCACACTATCCCCACATCTCCCTCCACCTGTTATTACACTTCGTCACACTGTCCCCACATCTCCCTCCACCTGTTATTACACTTCGTCACACTGTCCCCACATCTCCCTCCACCTGTTATTACACTTCGTCACACTGTCCCCACATCTCCCTCCACCTATTATTACACTTCGTCACACTGTCCCCACATCTCTCCTCCACCTGTTATTACACTTCGTCACACTGTCCCCACATCTCCCTCCACCTGTTATTACACTTCGTCACACTGTCCCCACATCTCCCTCCACCTGTTATTACACTTCGTCACACTGTCCCCACATCTCCCTCCACCTGTTATTACACTTCTTCACACTGTCCCCACATCTCCCTCCACCTGTTATTACACTTCGTCACACTATCCCCACATCTCCCTCCACCTGTTACTACACTTCGTCACACTGTCCCCACATCTCCCTCCACCTGTTACTACACTTCGTAACACTGTCCCCACATCTCCCTCCACCTGTTATTACACTTCGTCACACTGTCCCCACATCTCCCTCCACCTGTTATTACACTTCGTCACACTGTCCCCACATCTCCCTCCACCTGTTACTACACTTCGTAACACTGTCCCCACATCTCCCTCCACCTGTTATTACACTTCGTCACACTGTCCCCACATCTCCCTCCACCTGTTTACTACACTTCGTCACACTGTCCCCACATCTCCCTCCACCTGTTATTACACTTCGTCACACTGTCCCCACATCTCCCTCCACCTGTTATTACACTTCGTCACACTGTCCCCACATCTCCCTCCACCTGTTATTACACTTCGTCACACTATCCCCACATCTCCCTCCACCTGTTATTACACTTCGTCACACTGTCCCCACATCTCCCTCCACCTGTTATTACACTTCGTCACACTGTCCCCACATCTCCCTCCACCTGTTATTACACTTCGTCACACTATCCCCACATCTCCCTCCACCTGTTATTACACTTCGTCACACTATCCCCACATCTACCTCCACCTGTTATTACACTTCGTCACACTGTCCCCACATCTCCCCCACCTGTTATTACACTTCGTCACACTGTCCCCACATCTCCCTCCACCTGTTATTACACTTCGTCACACTGTCCCCACATCTCCCTCCACCTGTTATTACACTTCGTCACACTGTCCCCACATCTCCCTCCACCTGTTATTACACTTCGTCACACTGTCCCCACATCTCCCTCCACCTGTTATTACACTTCGTCACACTGTCCCCACATCTCCCTCCACCTGTTATTACACTTCGTCACACTGTCCCCACATCTCCCTCCACCTGTTATTACACTTCGTCACACTGTCCCCACATCTCCCTCCACCTGTTATTACACTTCGTCACACTGTCCCCACATCTCCCTCCACCTGTTATTACAATTCGTCACACTGTCCCCACATCTCCCTCCACCTGTTATTACACTTCGTCATACTGTCCCCACATCTCCCTCCACCTGTTTTGACCAGCACGTTCGAGCACAGCTCTGTCTAATTCTCCTCTTTAGCGCTGGTATTAGCGACGTCGCAGAAAACCCCCGTACCCTGAAGCCACGTGTTGTCAGAAAGCCCATCCGGATACATTGCGACTAGAAACTCGTAATTGTCTGATCCAATTAGGAAATGAGTGTGTGAGATGCAGTAATTAAAAGCCTCCACTTTGTGGTTTCTTGGCTATTAATTAAGAAAATACCCCGTTACATAGTCCTTTATAAAGATTAGAGTGTGCGAAGAATAACTTTGTACAGGGGCTGCAACCCCCGTCAGTCTGCGGTCGGCGTTAATGTGATTGAAGTAGCTACACTCCCCCCCTCTCTGCATTCCTGCCATTCCTACGGCTCCTGATGCTGACAAGGGAAGTGGCAGTCAAAGCACACGCCAGAATAAGGGCTTTGGTTGGATACTGCATCAAATACCCAAGTTAAAATGAGCCAGGGAAGGCGAACTGGAGAAGTTCTATTCTAGGGCGCCACTAATCTTTCATCTGAATGCATTAAAGACAAGCGAGGTACTGTCTGCAGGGAAGGACACATGTCGCTTTCGCTCTGGCATTGTCCTATAAGTTTGATCCTTATTTGAGCAACAGACCTGAAATCGATTGTGTTCGAATTTTATGTTTAGATCGTCATATGTTTCTTCGGCCTCAGCCCGTACCCCATATGGAGCACGGGCTAAATATTATTTTTAGTTGGTCAACTCTTTCTTCGGCCTCAGCCCGTGCCCCATAGGGAGCGCGTGCTAAATGTTATTTTTAGATGGTCAACTGATTCTTCGGCCTTAGCTCGTACCCCATAGGGAAGAGACCTAAATGTTATTTTTAGATGGTCAACTGATTCTTCGGCCTTAGCTTGTGCCCCATAGGGAAGAGACCTAAATGTTATTTTATATGGTCAACTGTTTCTTCGGCCTCAGCCCGTACTCCATAGGAAGCGCGTGCTAAATGTTATTTTTAGATGGTCAACTGTTTCTTCGGCCTTAGCTCGTACCCCATAGGGAAGAGACCTAAATGTTATTTTTAGATGGTCAACTGATTCTTCGGCCTTAGCTTGCACCCCATAGGGAAGAGACCTAAATGTTATTTTATATGGTCAACTGTTTCTTCGGCCTCAGCCCGTACTCCATAGGAAGCGCGTGCTAAATGTTATTTTTAGATGGTCAACTGTTTCTTCGGCCTTAGCTCGTACGTCTCAGAGAACAATCAGACTAACCAGATAAATATACGTACGTTGTGATGTAAAGTGCCCATTGTTCTTGTCAGATTTTAATAAAAATTATATTTAATGAACACGTGTTCAGCGAAGTCCCCAGTATAAAATTTCACAAAAATCCTTTCAGCGAGAGTAAAGTTATACCACGCGGACAGACGGACAGAGAGATACGACGAAGATAATAGCCGCCTTTGTTAATTGCTTTTGCGAACGCGCTTAGAAATTACGCAAACCTTTCACGATAACCGATTTTCAGTCGGCCTGCCACCAGACACCTCTGCAATACGTCATGCACAGTACCGCTGCTGTAGCCTGCTCGGTATCTACACCGAACGTGAACCTGTTGACACAACGGACAACAAACACATCACGAATAATGATTGGTGGACAGAGCTTACTGGCGATGTTACAGGCAGAATACCGGGCATTATTTGGAGATTGTGGAGACTTGGTGGAGATCTGCGTGAAAGGTCTGAATGTGAACTAAGAGGTTGCTTATAACAGAACATTAGGCTGCACTAATAAAGCTCTGTTTATGAATCTACTTAGATATGTAGATACAGTACTTAGATATGTAGACACAGTACTTAGATATGTAGACACAGTACTTAGATATGTAGACACAGTACTTGGATATGTAGACACATTACTTAGATATGTAGACATAGTACTTAGATATGTAGACAAAGTACTTAGATATGTAGACACAGTACTTAGATATGTAGACACAGTACTTAGATATGTAGACACAGTACTTAGATATGTAGACACATTACTTATATATGTAGACACAGTACTTAGATATGTAGACACATTACTTAGATATGTATATACAGTACTTAGATATGTAGACACAGTACTTAGATATGTAGACACAGTACTTAGATATGTAGACACAATACTTAGATATGTAGACACAGTACTTAGATATGTAGACACATACTTAGATATGTAGACACAATACTTAGATATGTAGACACAGTACTTAGATATGTAGACACATACTTAGATATGTAGACACAATACTTAGATATGTAGACACAGTACTTAGATATGTAGACACAATACTTAGATATGTAGACACAGTACTTAGATATGTAGACACATACTTAGATATGTAGACACAATACTTAGATATGTAGACACAGTACTTAGATATGTAGACACAGTACTTAGATATGTAGACACATACTTAGATATGTAGACACATACTTAGATATGTAGACACAGTTACATGTGAGTGTTGTAATGAGGTCAAGGAACTGTAAAATTACATGTATACGATGGAGAAGAGGCAGCCACCGTGACAACACGAGGTTAATCTGTACGTAGCCGCAAGCACAGAAGGATGGAATGAACTTCATTGTATTATTATCATCATCATATTCTGTTACACGCAAAAACGTTCCTTATCTAGATGCGTAAAAGCAGCAAACTCTGTCAGCAGAGACGCTGACATATTAAAAAAAAAACACTTTCTGTTTTAAAGCAAAGTTTATATTAAGTGCTTAAATGGCCACAAAATGCTGAATCTAGTTTCTGCATTTGAATTTGATTAGAACTTGTAAATACAGTCGAACTCGGTTATAACGTCATGAAAGGGACTGAATATTTTGTGTCGTTATAAACGAGTGTCGTTATAACAGAGCAGTGTAAAGTTATGGTTAACAGTGAGGAACTAATTGATACCACAGAATATATGACGTTATAGACGAGGTTTCGCATAAACCGATGTCGTTATAAACGGGTTCGACTGTAATTTAGTATGGTGTTGAATCAGTATTTACAAGTACATTGTCTTATTGTTTTTGTTTTGTTGTGCAATTGTGTCGTGCCTTACCATTTGTGTATTTATGTGATCGTGCTGCTTTTTAATTGGTTCCACGCTGTTGAGCCCTCATTTTTTTCCCAATGGCTCGACAGCCCCTTGAGGGGCCTACGCCCCCTCATTATTATTCGAGGCTTCACGATCACACTCAGACACACCACACTCGGTAGGACTCCTCTGTACGGGTGATCAGCCCGTCGCAGAGACCGCTACCTGACAACATACAACACTCACACGAGACAGATATCCATGCCCTCGGCGGGATTCGAACCCACAATTCCAGTAAGCGAGCGGGCCCTCATGTTAATAAACTGAATTAAACTCAATTATTATTTAAAAATATCTACAGCTGAAACGAAGCAACATTCCGTGTAAATTCCTCACGATAATGGCGTCAGTGAAGAGAATCAAAACTGCAGTTACGTAGGTTGCTGTAAACAGACAACTTCAACATTAGTCTTAAGCAAGGCCCAGCAAGTGTGCGGAGCGGCTTCAGTCTAAAGCAACCAAAAGACACTACTAAAACCGCATATAATAATGGCGTTTCCAATTTTAACCCTTTAAACACGATGCTTAAATTGTTTCATTTAAAGACCCAGTTTGTACCGCGCAGTAAACACACTCCGTCTCAGTTATACAAACAGTCAGTTAATGCTGTACAGTGAAATAATCGCTGTTTGTTCTGAGATCCACACAAAACACATAAATACAGTCCGTACCGCGCAGTAAACACACTCCGTCTCAGTTATACAAACCAGTCAGTTAATGTTGTACAGTGAAATAATCGTTGTTTGTTCTGAGATCCACACAAAACACATAAATACACTGTGTGGGCAGAATTGTTGAATGTTAAACGTGGTGGTACATATAGTAACCACTGGGCTTTAGAGGGTTCTGATATAAATATACAGTTCGTACCGCGCAGTAAACACACTCCGTCTCAGTTATACAAACCAGTCAGTTAATGCTGTACAGTGAAATAATCGCGGTTTGTTCTGAGATCCACACAAAACACATAAATACAGTCCGTACCGCGCAGTAAACACACTCCGTCTCAGTTATACAAACCAGTCAGTTAATGCTGTACAGTGAAATAATCGCTGTTTGTTCTGAGATCCACACAAAACACATAAATACAGTCCGTACCGCGCAGTAAACACACTCCGTCTCAGTTATACAAACCAGTCAGTTAATGTTGTACAGTGAAATAATCGCTGTTTGTTCTGAGATCCACACAAAACACATAAATACAGTCCGTACCGCGCAGTAAACACACTCAGTCTCAGTTATACAAACCAGTCAGTTAATGCTGTACAGTGAAATAATCGCTGTTTGTTCTGAGATCCACACAAAACACATAAATACACTGTGGGGGCAGAACGTAGAATTGTTGAATGTTAAACATGGTGGTACATATAGTAACCACTGGGCTTTAGAGGGTTCTGATATAGAGACCCAGTCCTTACCGCGCAGTAAACACACTCCATCTCGGTTATAAAAACCAATCACTTAATGCTGTATAACAGTGTTTAACTACACGAGCCGCCACTGGAGACGTTTCCTGAAATACAATTTTTACTGCACTTGTGGGCCCAATAAAGTATGCAGTAACACATTAGAATATTTATCCCACCCATAATCCACCGCTCAGTTCTGCCAGACCTTTCCCTCTCTCCCCCACCCTCATGCAAAGTTGCCCCCTGGGACCAAGGGGAGGCACAGTGGGGCATTATGGCACGTTCCTTCGAATCCTGCATTTATGTTACTCTGTATCAACTACTAACTTTACGTGGGACAAGGACAATCCGTGGCTGGCGAAGGTACAAGACACTAGTTCCCGGGGTGTAGTCCGCGGACCCTTTGGGGCCTCGTAGGGGGTCCGCGAGATTATTATTATCTTCCTAGTATAAGACAGAAAAAAAATATTTCGTTGGAAGTTTTTAATCTCTTATAAAATCCGTTTGTCTTTACCAATGGTATAACATAGTGTTTCTCGACCAGGGGCCCGAGAGCTGCGTATGGGGGTCCTCGAGTGTGTCCTCTTGTAGAAAATAAAAGATTCTTCCCTCCAAGCCGCCCTAATTTTAGTTCTATTATTATTATTGCCAGGAAAGTCATATTTTTTTTAATAAATATTTACGTTCGCTTAATAAAGCCGGTGGGCCGCGATAGCTCAGTCGGTATAGCGACTCGCTACGGGCTGGACGGTCCGGGAATCGAATCCCGGTGGAGGCGAGACTTTCAGCACCCGTCCAGACCGGCCCTGGGGCCCACCCAGCCTCCTATACAATGGGTACCGGGTCTCTTTCCCGGGGGTAAAACGGCCGGGGCGTGGAGTTGACCACCCACCCTCATCTAGTGCCAAGGTTAAAGAAAGAGTAGAGTTACACCTCTACTCCCCCTGTTCTAGGGTGAACTTTACCTTTACCTGTTCTAGGGTGAACTTTACCTTTACCTGTTCTAGGGTGACCTTTACCTTTACCTTTAATAAAGCCTGTAAACTTTTACAGTCTGTCCTGTTCGTAATTATTTGAACCTTAAATGTTACCGCGACTTGTGCTTGAGGGACTCAAGAGTTGGGACACTTATGGGCAGGGGGCCCACAGAAATAGTGCAAATTTGTAAGGGGCACTCGGCACCAGAAATCTGCAAACTACCACCTTAAGATTGATTTAAGGCTTCCGCCGCGATGTTAATGATATCCGCGCTCTTCAGGGGTATTACGCGGCGTCGTGTGGTAACTGTTTACCGACGTTTCGGGACAACGTATCGGTCCCATCCTCACGGGTCAAGAGGCTGAACAGGCTGTAGTTTGCATCGTGTCATATATTTCCGGGAGAAATGGGTTCAATTCCAGCGCAATCGTAAAATTTTCACTAAATATTTTCTGCAGGTCATCGGCGATCGGCAGGTCATCATCGTCGCCGACGACGTGTAAAGGTCAATCAGCTGACATGTTAGAACTTTCTTTGTCCTCGTTTGAGGCTTCTTTGTAGAGGGGGAAACTAAGTTGGCCTTGTAAGACTTCAGGGTCATTAACGGCGTAGAAATCGATTAATATCGAAGCACAAAACAACGCAAGGTGACGTAACGTTAAATTTTATCGCAATGTCACTAAATTTTATGCCGTAAATAATCACCTGAAGTCAATATATCAGTGTCACGTCACAAATTATAAAACCAATAAATACACTGTATTTCCACAAATATAGTCTAATGCCCCTACATAAGTTTCGGCTTTACCAAACCATCATCAGGGGGTCCAAGGTTTACATATACTTAACATACATTAATTCATCCAATAACGTAACTTATATCGCACACAAAACAGCTTCGTAATCACTAATAGACTACAACAGTGGTATTCAACCTGGGGTACGTGTACCCCCGGGGGTAACCGAAGACATCTTAGGGGGTACGTAAAATTAAATAAAAATAAACATATTATTTCATGATAAACACTGAATAATCAGGGCCAGATTTAGGGTTAGCCACAAGAGACCGGACGTAAGGACATGCGATTTGGGAGCGAGATTTCTCTCTCTCTCTCTCTCTCTCTCCTTTATGCGATTCTTATCTGGGCGGCTAGTTTCATTTTATTCCACACAGTGCATATAATTTTGCTTTGCTAAAATACATTTGTTCCTTTATTAATTTTTATACGATAGGCAATAATATATTTGTTATTTAATAGCTTGACTCTCCTTTTTCTCATTTAAAACTTATTATTTAATACATTATTTTGGATGTAATTTATTTAACGTATTTTAGATGTAGATTATAGACTGTGTATAACTTGAATTATGCACCAACAACTTTGGGGGTACAAAGTTGAAGAGAAATTATATGTGGGGGTACGCGAACAAAAACTTGTATATCATTAGACTAGAACACATTCAATATCTGTTATATTAGCATATAAAATCTTAGGTATGTGTGATATATGTATATGTGTGATATATGTATATGTGTGATATATGTATATGTGTGATATATGTATATGTGTGATATATGTATATGTGTGATATATGTATATTGGTTGGTATATGTATATTTGTGATATATGTATATGTGTGATATATGTATATGTGTGATATATGTATATGTGTGATATATGTATATGTGTGATATATGTATATGTGTGATATATGTATATTTGTGATATATGTATATGTGTGATATATGTATATGTGTGATATATGTATATGTGTGATATATGTATATGTGTGATATATGTATATGTGTGATATATGTATATGTGTGATATATGTATATGTGTGATATATGTAATGTGTGATATATGTATATGTGTGATATATGTATATGTGTGATATATGTATATGTGTGATATATGTATATGTGTGATATATGTATATGTGTGATATATGTATATGTGTGATATATGTATATGTGTGATATATGTATATGTGTGATATATGTATATGTGTGATATATGTATATGTGTGATATATGTATATGTGTGATATATGTATATGTGTGATATATGTATATGTGTGTATATATGTATAATGTGTGATATATGTATATGTGATATATGTATATGTGTGATATATGTATATGTGTGATATATGTATATGTGTGATATATGTATATGTGTGATATATGGTATATGTGTGTATATGTATATGTGTGATATATGTATATGTGTGATATATGTATATGTGTGATATATGTATATGTGTGATATATGTATATGTGATATTATGTATAGTGTGATATATGTATATGTGTGATATATGTATATGTGTGATATATGTATATGTGTTGATATATGTATATATGTGTGATATATGTATATGTGTGATATATGTATATGTGTGATATATGTATATGTGTGATATATGTATATGTGTGATATGATATTGTATATGTATATGTGTGATATATGTATATGTGTGATATATGTATATGTGTGATATATGTATATGTGTGATATATGTATATGTGTGATATATGTATATGTGTGATATATGTTTATGTGTGATATATGTATATGTGTGATATATGTATATGGTGTGATATATGTGTATGTGTGATATATGTATATGTGTGATATATGTATATGTGTGATATATGTATATGTGTGATATATGTATATGTGTGATATATGTATATGTGTGATATATGTATATAGTGTGATATATTAAAATGTGTGATATATGTATATGTGTGATATATGTATATGTGTGATATATAGTATATGTGTGATATATGTATATGTGTGATATATGTATAATGTGATATATGTAAATGTGTGATATATGTATATGTGTGATATAATGTATATGTGTGATATATGTATAATTTGGATATATGATAATGTGTGATATATGTATAATATGTGATATATGTATAATGTGATATAATGTATATTGTGAATATGTATAATGTGATATATTAATGTGTGATATATGTAATAATGTGTGATAATATTATAACGTGTGATATATGTATACGTGTGATATAATGTAATACGTGTGATATAAGTATAACTGTGATATATATGTATAATGTGTGATATAATATAGTGTGATATAAGTATATGTGTGATAATATGTATATGTGTGATATATGATAATGTGTGATATAAAGTATATGTGTGATATAATTATATGTGTGAATAAATTGATATATGTTAGTGTGAATAATGTATAATGTGTGATATATGTATATGTGTGATATATGTAATAATGTGGATATATGTATAATGTGTGATATATGTATATGTGTGATATAATAGTATATGTGTGATATATGTATAGTTGAATATGTATATGTTGATATATGTATAAGTGAGATAATATGTATATGTGTATAATATGTATATGTGTGATATATTATATGTGTGATATATGTATATAGTGTGATAATATTAATATGTGTGAATATATGTATAATAAGTGTAGATAATATGTATAATTGATGATAATATGTATATGAGTGATATATGTATATAGTGTGATATATGTAAATGTGATATAAGTATATGTGTGATATATGTATATGTGTAATATATGTATATGTGTGATATAAGTAATATTTGATATAATATATTGAATATATCAATGTATATATGATATATGTGAATATAATGATATGTAAGTATATAAATATTGTGATAAAGTAATGTGTGATATAGTAATATTGATAAATAAATGTAAATATTATAAAATAACATGTATAATAGTGAAATATGTAAATGTATATAAATTAAAGTGATAGATCATACACTTGATAATATAAGTATATACAATAATTTGATCACACTATACAGTGTGATATATACTACATGATGCATAACATACATAATGTATCAACATAACTTAGTGCACACAACACATATATCACACATCCATATATCCACATACACATATATCACACATATACACATAGACCATACACTATCAAATAGTCACACATACACATATGCACACATACACATAGATCACACATAACACAGATATCACTACAACATATATCACACATACACATATACACACATACACATAGTACACACATACACATATAAGTCACACATGACACAATATATCAACACATACACATATATCACACATACCATAATAATCACATATACACCATATATCACACATACACATGTATCACACATACACATATATCACACATACCCATATATCACACATACCACATATATCACACATACACAGTATATCACACATAACCATATATCACAATACACATATACACACAGACAATATCACACACATTACCACAATATTCACACACATAACCATATATCACACATACACATATATCACACATACACAATAGATATCACACATACACATATATCACACATACAAATCACACATATCACACATAGATCACACATACATATATCACACATACACAATATATCACACATACACAATATCACACATACACTATATCACACATACACAGATAGTCACACATACACATATATCACACATACAATTATCACACATACACATATATCACACATACACTAATATCACACATACACATGTATCACACATACACAATATCACACAACACAATACACACATACACAATATCACACATACACATATATCACACATACACCAATGATCACACATACACATATATCACACATACACATATATCACACATACACATATATCACACATACACATATATCACACATACACATATATCACACATACACATATATCACACATACACATATATCACACATACACATATATCACACATACACATATATCACACATACACCATATATCACACATACACATATATCACACATACACAATATCACACATACACAATATATCACACATACACATATATCACACATACACCATATATCACACATACACATATATCACACATACACAATATATCACACATACACATATATCACACATACACATATATCACACATACACATATATCACACATACACATATGATCACACATACACCATATATCACACATACACATATATCACACATACACAATATCACACATACACATATAATCACAATACACACATATATCACACATACACATATATCACACATACACATATATCACACATACACCATAATCACACATACACATATCACACATACCATATATCACACACACATATATCACACATACCATATATCACACATACCATATTCACACATACACATATATCACACATACACCAATATCACACATACACAATATCACACATACACATATATCACACATACACATATATCACACTAACACATATATCACACATACACATATATCACACATACACATATATCACACATACCACATATATCACACATACACACTATTATCACACATACACATATATCACACATACACCATATATCACACATACACATATATCACACATACCATATATCACACATACACATATATCACACATACACATATATCACACATACACATATATCACACATACACATATATCACACATACACATATATCACACATACACATATATCACACATACAATATATCACACATACACATATATCACACATACACTAATATCACACATACACATATATCACACATACACATATCACACATACACATATATCACACATACACATATATCACACATACACCATATATCACACATACACATATATCACACATACACATATATCACACATACACATTATCACACATACACATATATCACACATACACATATATCACACATACACATATATCACACATACACATTTTATCACACATACACATATATCACACATACACATATATCACACATACACATATATCACACATACACATATATCACACATACACATATATCACACATACACAATATCACACATACACCTATATCACACATACACATATATCACACATACACATATATCACACATACACATATAGTCACACATACACAAATATCACACATACACATATATCACACATACACAAATATCACACATACACATATATCACACATACACATATATCACACATACACAAATATCACACATACACATATATCACACATACACATATATCACACATACACATATATCACACATACACATCTATCACACATACACATATATCACACATACACATATACACACATACACATATATCACACATACACATATATCCCACATACACATATATCACACATACACCTATATCACACATACACATATATCACACAGACACATAAATCACTCATACACAAATATCACACATACACATATATCACACATACACATATATCACACATACACATGATATCCACACTACACATCTACACACATAACATAACAAAACCCCCCCACCACACATAACCTACCCATACCCCCAATTGCCCCCCATCAGCATTCAAGTACCCACTCCCCCACATACTCGTCCAAAGCCACACCATATTACCACCCGTAGCGTAAATGTAAATGACAATGAATGCAACACCCCTCCCGCGCTCACAAATAGCCCCATACACCTCCCCAAACACCACCATGCAACGGTATCAACCCAAGTACCCATGACCATGCGGCGAGCACGCCCATCCCCGTACTTTAAATAGACCACACCATACAATACCGTAAACCCAACCCCGACCACTTGTCGACAGATCAACACCGACACCAGCCCCCCCCCCCCATGCTAATTAATTTAATGCCCATTTCAATAATATTATCCCCACTATATCTACATCTTCACAATTAACTCTTTCCTCCATGCTTCTCCACCAAAACCCTGTATACACCTCACTCTCCCACATGTGCTACATGTCCCGCCCATCTCATCCCCCTTAATTTGATCACCCAAGTAATTTTTGGGGAGTGGTGTCAATAACGAACTTTCTCATTATGCACAAATGTTGTCCAGTGTTCTCCTCCTCTCTTCCTCTCAGCCCCTAGCAGCCCATCCTCGATCAACCTCAGCCTATGTCCACCTCGTGCTATCGAAGTCTGAAGTTCTCCAAGGATGAAAATATAAACACTCAAGTAAAGTCGATTTCCATGTCGAAGCATAAGTTGGAGAAAAGATTTTTGAAAACGTACATCTGAAGAAAAAACCCCGGACAATTTAGGATACTGCATAAAAACGAATTTTTTGATTTGCATAACTGAGTTACTAAGTTAATAAATGTCTTCTGGTACGTGATTCCGTGTATTCTGGTCCATGTTTAACGACGAGTCAGAAAAATCTGTTGCTTCCATCATCAGGGTAAAAAGCGGTCATGGCTCAAACAGCGCCACACCTACTATCCTCACAGTTTCAACCACGAATACAAAATGCCACAGAATGAATTCGAACAATGCAGTAACATGTGTTACCGACTGAGCCATTACCACCGGTTTATAGTTCGAATACGAGGGCAGGCAGTCAGTCAGTCAGTCAGTATCGCTGTGCGCACTACTCTGCTTACGTTTTTAGCGCGATCTGTAGTTCAGACGATGCATTCGAAACGGCCGACTATTTGTCTATTGATTGCGCAGTAACAGTAGCGCCTGGTAACTAGCAGCCCGTTCAACTGCCCCAGACTACGACAGCCACTGCTATATCGCCAGAGTATGAAAGTATGAGAATATTTGTGGAGTGCTTGAACTGATGGCGACCGATATTGCTTTATATGTGACAAGGGCCGTGTGCTGCAGTGGGAAGCGGCGACGGTGTGTTCGTCACGTCAGAGCCCAGTGGTCACTATGTGTACCACCAGGTTTAACATTCAACAATTCTACGTTCTGCCCACACAGTGTATTTATGTGTTTTGTGTGGATCTCAGAACAAACAGCGATTATTTCACTGTACAGCATTAACTGACTGGTTTGTATAACTGAGACGGAGTGTGTTTACTGCGCGGTACGGACTGTATTTATGTGTTTTGTGTGGATCTCAGAACAAACAGCGATTATTTCACTGTACAGCATTAACTGACTGGTTTGTATAACTGAGACGTAGTGTGTTTACTGCGCGGTACGGACTGTATTTATGTGTTTTGTGTGGATCTCTGAACAAACTGCGATTATTTCACTGTACAACATTAACTGACTGGTTTGTATAACTGAGACGGAGTGTGTTTACTGCGCGGTACGGACTGTATTTATGTGTTTTGTGTGGATCTCAGAACAAACAGCGATTATTTCACTGTACAACATTAACTGACTGGTTTGTATAACTGAGACGGAGTGTGTTTACTGCGCGGTACGGACTGTATTTATGTGTTTTGTGTGGATCTCAGAACAAACAGCGATTATTTCACTGTACAACATTAACTGACTGGTTTGTATAACTGAGACGGAGTGTGTTTATTGCGCGGTACGGACTGTATTTATGTGTTTTGTGTGGATCTCAGAACAAACAGCGATTATTTCACTGTACAACATTAACTGACTGGTTTGTATAACTGAGACGGAGTGTGTTTACTGCGCGGTACGGACTGAACCTTTATGTAAGTTCAGTCTAATGTTCATCTCTCAGTGCTCAACACGCCGCATGCAGAACGCAATGCACATGCCTGCAGTCGCGCTGTGGCCTGCCTGACATCCGCTTCATTTGCAACAGAACGAATAAACAGAGAAGTGTCATGTACGAGAACTAGGCTAAACCCTTATTGTTTATATTCTTCGGTGGTACAGGTAAAGGTAAAGGTGAAGTTTACCCTAGAACAGGCCATGAAGGCCCAGAGGGGGAGTAGAGGTATAGCTCTACTCTTTCTTTAACCTCGGCACTAGAGAGGGTGGGTGGTCAACTCCACGCCCCGGCCGCTTTACCCCCGGGAAAGACCCGGTACCCATTGTACAGGAGGCTGGGTAGGCCCCAGGGCCGGTCTGGAGTTGGTGCTGAAAATCTCGCCCCCACCGGGATTCGATCCCCGGACCGTTCAGCTCGTAGTGAGTTGCTATACCGACTGAGCTATCGCGGCCCCCGGTGGTACAGGACGTTCCGAAAATCGTTCTCCTTCGTTGTAAAGCTCTTCTAAACATTAATTCATTCAAACTCTACGGCTCAATGAATGGTGTTTCCGCATCAGACCTCTTTCTCTCTTACTTAGTAAAGACAAACGCCTAAAAACCTGGACATATATATATATATATATATATGTACCTCTTCGTCATTCAAGCGTGCAATTGGTCGTGCAATTTGCAAATCGGCAGTTTCGACCACGGGCAGGTCTCAGATTCAGGTACACCTGGAACGTGGACTTACTGCCTTCTGTATGCTTTTAATGCACTCACGCATAGAAGAACATGTTAATGGAAAGCTAACGAACAGACTGGATAAATCAGCGAACTTCTGAAGTGTATAAAGTAACATAAAAAACCACCTCGACCATTTCTTTCACCTGCATTTCTTATTTCATTTCTGACAAAGCTACATACTTCTGGTTTTGAATACGTCACAAACCCAGGAACTAACATTCTCACATGGACACAATAATTCAACAGTAAAGGTAACATAAAACTACGCAGTACACACAACATTTGTCAACCGTATTCAATTCCCAAGTGTGATTAAGTGAGTCACACACCTGTTTATCATGCGGATAAATAAAGTAGTATGCGCATCCGCAAGGTCTTTATCCGCACACACGGGCATAATTATAATTTACGTTATAAATGTAAAACCAAAAGCGATTTTTATAATGGAATAATGCCAAAGTAAATTTAATATACAAAATTACATCACTATATAAATGGCTATGTCTTACAAGATGCGACATCTTAAAATAACGCTAAGAAACCCACGTAAAAGGTTATTTCTTCTGCACAAGGCTCATATCAAAATATGAAGATCAAACCTCAACATAAGAAGCGATTGCTGTGGTTTATTGAAACTTTATAGCCTTTTAAACAGCGAGATTAATCTGAATCCTATGTAAAGATCCAGTCCGTACCGCGCAGTAAACACACTCCGTCTTAGTTATACAAACCAGTCAGTTAATGTTGTACAGTGAAATAATCGCTGTTTGTTCTGAGATCCACACAAAACACATAAATACAGTCCGTACCTCGCAGTAAACACACTCCGTCTTAGTTATACAAACCAGTCAGTTAATGTTGTACAGTGAAATAATCGCTGTTTGTTCTGAGATCCACACAAAACACATAAATACAGTCCGTACCGCGCAGTAAACACACTCCGTCTCAGTTATACAAACCAGTCAGTTAATGCTGTACAGTGAAATAATCGCTGTTTGTTCTGAGATCCACACAAAACACATAAATACAGTCCGTACCGCGCAGTAAACACACTCCGTCTCAGTTATACAAACCAGTCAGTTAATGTCGTACAGTGAAATAATCGCTGTTTGTTCTGAGATCCACACAAAACACATAAATACAGTCCGTACCGCGCAGTAAACACACTCCGTCTCAGTTATACAAACCAGTCAGTTAATGCTGTACAGTGAAATAATCGCTGTTTGTTCTGAGATCCACACAAAACACATAAATACAGTCCGTACCGCGCAGTAAACACACTCCGTCTCAGTTATGCAAACCAGTCAGTTAATGCTGTACAGTGAAATAATCGCTGTTTGTTCTGAGATCCACACAAAACACATAAATACAGTCCGTACCGCGCAGTAAACACACTCCGTCTCAGTTATACAAACCAGTCAGTTAATGCTGTACAGTGAAATAATCGCTGTTTGTTCTGAGATCCACACAAAACACATAAATATAGTCCGTACCGCGCAGTAAACACACTCCGTCTCAGTTATACAAACCAGTCAGTTAATGTTGTACAGTGAAATAATCGCTGTTTGTTCTGAGATCCACACAAAACACATAAATACAGTCCGTACCGCGCAGTAAACACACTCCGTCTCAGTTATACAAACCAGTCAGTTAATGTTGTACAGTGAAATAATCGCTGTTTGTTCTGAGATCCACACAAAACACATAAATATAGTCCGTACCGCGCAGTAAACACACTCCGTCTCAGTTATACAAACCAGTCAGTTAATGCTGTACAGTGAAATAATCGCTGTTTGTTCTGAGATCCACACAAAACACATAAATACAGTCCGTACCGCGCAGTAAACACACTCCGTCTCAGTTATACAAACCAGTCAGTTAATGCTGTACAGTGAAATAATCGCTGTTTGTTCTGAGATCCACACAAAACACATAAATATAGTCCGTACCGCGCAGTAAACACACTCCGTCTCAGTTATACAAACCAGTCAGTTAATGTTGTACAGTGAAATAATCGCTGTTTGTTCTGAGATCCACACAAAACACATAAATACAGTCCGTACCGCGCAGTAAACACACTCCGTCTCAGTTATACAAACCAGTCAGTTAATGCTGTACAGTGAAATAATCGCTGTTTGTTCTGAGATCCACATAAAACACATAAATACAGTCCGTACCGCGCAGTAAACACACTCCGTCTCGGTTATACAAACCAGTCAGTTAATGTTGTACAGTGAAATAATCGCTGTTTGTTCTGAGATCCACACAAAACACATAAATACAGTCCGTACCGCGCAGTAAACACACTCCGTCTCAGTTATACAAACCAGTCAGTTAATGCTGTACAGTGAAATAATCGCTGTTTGTTCTGAGATCCACACAAAACACATAAATACAGTCCGTACCGCGCAGTAAACACACTCCGTCTCAGTTATACAAACCAGTCAGTTAATGCTGTACAGTGAAATAATCGCTGTTTGTTCTGAGATCCACACAAAACACATAAATACACTGTGTGGGCAGAACGTAGAATTGTTGAATGTTAAACGTGGTGGTACATATAGTAACCACTGGGCATTAAAAGGTTAGGTTTCACGGAGAATTGTGATCTGTCATGACTCGGAACGGCTAACAAAGCGGTGCTATTCCCTTGAGTGCTCTTCTAATTTTTGTGGAAAAGGACAGTAATACTTTAACGTCGCTGACAGCTGACCTTTCACCTTATGTCCAACGCGCAAGATATGGTACACTGTTGACCTTTAAAAGTGTGTCCCAGATACAGCAGCAATGGGTCTCTTGGTAGGTTACCTCAGTGATAAACCGTCTAATTTGAAATCAGAGTTTATGCGTTTTAGATGGACGTTCTGTAATGTTTTCATGATTTGCCTCAGTCTTTCGACAATACCAGACGTATTGAGGTACAGCACTTACACGCACTACGGTGACGGAGATAGCAGCTTCCTCTGAAACGTCAGTAAACATCTTCCAGGCAGCACGGTTCTCCGCTATTGTCGATAGTCCTCGCTGTAATTTCTGCATATACTCGTATAAGATACATAATGCAAGAAGTATGAGACAGACGATTCACGTCTTCAGGTATTCGACGCTGTCGCTGGGTGTGTGGGTCCTTACTTTCGAAGGATATTACTGCCTTTATCTTCAGGTGTCAAGGTGCGCGAGCTGTCAGAAAGAAGTCCAATGACAAAAAGCCACACTCCAGAAAACCTGAATCCTGTGAAATACTGCTACGACGACCTGAAATCTGGAATCCGAAATTGTTTTGTACGAATGTTAACGCATAGCGTAATTATTTCATGTGAAGAATATCATTCGTCATTTCCAGACGCTATTACAAGTGGCTGCATTTTTTACGATATGCGAGCCGACAGGAAGTGACGAAATATAAAGCTTCGATTAAGTTAACGTCGCTATGGATCTCTTACGTTCATGGTCGAACACAAATTCCAAGCAGTTTTGAGCCTGGTTACACATTTACTAAGGCTTAATATGGCAGTCTCGTTGTTTTTCGTATCCATTACAGCTTTCTGATCGTGGTTCGATTCCCGTCAGAGGCAATACATCTTTACCTTATGTACAGCGTCAAGACCGCCTATGGGGCCCACCATGCCTAATATGTTCTCTGTGAGGTACGAGTGTGAGCATCGAGCATCGAGAATGATCGATTGTGAAGATCGAGTATCGAAGTTTAAGACAAAACGAATGTAAATTCCCAGCTTACCGTATCTCAATGATGATAAATTGTATATCTGTTGCTAAGAAACGGATAAATATTACATTGTTTATTAAAACACTGAGTGTTTTCTGGGGAAGTACTGACGAATTTAATGTGTAAGCGTAACAAAATAGCGAAGGTGTCAGAGGTGTCACGCTCTGAGCGTAGGACTGTATAATCTTCCCGTCTATGCTCAGGTTTTCTAAAATGTCTCTTTCCTTCAGATTTCCCCACCAAATTCTGTATTCATTTACCTTATCCCTCCATTATGCCACATATACATTTATGAACCACTGTCTCTCCTCTGCTGTAGGCTACACGCTACACGCTACACGCTATTGTTCTCATGTGCTGGCTAACAAAAATCGTTTTACTTCGCCTATGACAAATTTCATGCTTTGTGCGTTGCTCGTATTTGCTAGGGCTCGTACTGCAGTTGTGCGGGATACTGCAGGACCCTGTATACGCTGCACTGGGCCACGAGTGCGTGTCTAGCGGGTTAACGACTCTGCAGGCGATATGTGGCTTTGAATCAGAGTAACGTAATTAGCTGAACTAGCGTGCGTTCACAGCGATCAATACGCGGTGGTTCGGCCGGTCGGATTAACATCCACATCAGTAACACGAGGACCAGGACGACGGCGGCGGCGAAGTTAAGTGGTCGACTTTCGGATTGTGGCTAACTGCAACATAGTGCTTAGGGCCTGTGGTTACTACATGCAGGCTGCCACATTACGTTCTGCCCACACAGTGTATTTATGTGTTTTGTGTGGATCTCAGAACAAACAGCGATTATTTCACTGTACAACATTAACTGACTGGTTTGTATAACTGAGACGGAGTGTGTTTACTGCGCGGTACGGACTGTATTTATGTGTTTTGTGTGGATCTCAGAACAAACAGCGATTATTTCACTGTACAACATTAACTGACTGGTTTGTATAACTGAGACGGAGTGTGTTTACTGCGCGGTACGGACTGTATTTATGTGTTTTGTGTGGATCTCAGAACAAACAGCGATTATTTCACTGTACAGCATTAACTGACTGGTTTGTATAACTGAGACGGAGTGTGTTTACTGCGCGGTACGGACTGTATTTATGTGTTTTGTGTGGATCTCAGAACAAACAGCGATTATTTCACTGTACAACATTAACTGACTGGTTTGTATAACTGAGACGGAGTGTGTTTACTGCGCGGTACGGACTGTATTTATGTGTTTTGTGTGGATCTCAGAACAAACAGCGATTATTTCACTGTACAGCATTAACTGACTGGTTTGTATAACTGAGACGGAGTGTGTTTACTGCGCGGTACGGACTGTATTTATGTGTTTTGTGTGGATCTCAGAACAAACAGCGATTATTTCACTGTACAGCATTAACTGACTGGTTTGTATAACTGAGACGGAGTGTGTTTACTGCGCGGTACGGACTGTATTTATGTGTTTTGTGTGGATCTCAGAACAAACAGCGATTATTTCACTGTACAACATTAACTGACTGGTTTGTATAACTGAGACGGAGTGTGTTTACTGCGCGGTACGGACTGTATTTATGTGTTTTGTGTGGATCTCAGAACAAACAGCGATTATTTCACTGTACAACATTAACTGACTGGTTTGTATAACTGAGACGGAGTGTGTTTACTGCGCGGTACGGACTGTATTTATGTGTTTTGTGTGGATCTCAGAACAAAAAGCGATTATTTCACTGTACAGCATTAACTGGCTGGTTTGTATAACTGAGACGGAGTGTGTTTACTGCGCGGTACGGACTGTATTTATGTGTTTTGTGTGGATCTCAGAACAAACAGCGATTATTTCACTGTACAGCATTAACTGGCTGGTTTGTATAACTGAGACGGAGTGTGTTTACTGCGCGGTACGGACTGTATTTATGTGTTTTGTGTGGATCTCAGAACAAACAGCGATTATTTCACTGTACAACATTAACTGACTGGTTTGTATAACTGAGACGGAGTGTGTTTACTGCGCGGTACGGACTGTATTTATGTGTTTTGTGTGGATCTCAGAACAAACAGCGATTATTTCACTGTACAACATTAACTGACTGGTTTGTATAACTGAGACGGAGTGTGTTTACTGCGCGGTACGGACTGTATTTATGTGTTTTGTGTGGATCTCAGAACAAACAGCGATTATTTCACTGTACAACATTAACTGACTGGTTTGTATAACTGAGACGGAGTGTGTTTACTGCGCGGTACGAACTAGGTCTTTATATATAATTGAGGTTAATTTTGGTCTTTTAAGGGTTATCATTGAAGCATGGTTTCTACAGCTTATTTAGTTGACTGAAAAAAAGATAATGAGACAGCGAGACAGATCGAGAGAAAAAAATGGAAGGAAAAAGTACAAAGAAGGAGAGAAAGAAGAACTGACGGAATGGAAGCAATTAAGTAAAATAAAAAAAACTAAAAAATAAACAAAAACAGTGAACAAAGGGAAAGGAAGTAAAAACGAAAACACAAATAAAATCAGAAGAAAATAAATCAAAAATAAAGAACTGCATACAGCGTAGAAGCGTTCCCTGTAGTTAATAACACGGATGGTCTACAGGCATTCACAGCGTTCCCTGTAGTTAATAACACGGATGGTCTACAGGCATTCACAGCGTTCCCTGTAGTTAATAACACGGATGTCTACAGGCATTCACAGCGTTCCCTATAGTTAATAACACGGATGTCTACAGGCATTCACAGCGTTCCCTATAGTTAATAACACGGATGGTCTACAGGCATTCACAGCGTTCCCTGTAGTTAATAACACGGATGTCTACAGGCATTCACAGCGTTCCCTGTAGTTAATAACACGGATGTCTACAGGCATTCACAGCGTTCCCTGTAGTTAATAACACGGATGGTCTACAGGCATTCACAGCGTTCCCTGTAGTTAATAACACGGATGTCTACAGGCATTCACAGCGTTCCCTGTAGTTAATAACACGGATGGTCTACAGGCATTCACAGCGTTCCCTGTAGTTAATAACACGGATGTCTACAGGCATTCACAGTGTTCACTGTAGTAAATAACACGGATGGTCTACAGGCATTCACACTCACATGCTTTTCAACGAACACAGTTGGTAAAGCGTCATAAAATTAACGGAAATCATTGACATCAGAATACAGCAAACACGACATCTTTTGGTCTTCCCTCGCTAGCTCAGTCGGTATAGTAACTAGGATATGCGGTGGACAATCTGTGGTTTGATTCCTGGCAGAGGCCTGAAATTTCTTTAATTTTAACTGCATGTACAGACCGTCTGTGGGGCCCATCGAGCTTCCAGTGCAGTGGGTACTGGGATCCGTTACCCGGAGGCAAAACGGCAGGGGCGTGAATCTGACCACTCAAATCTAACTACTGCTGGGGGTTAAGAATTTGTGGAGTTACGCCTCTGCTCCACCTATACGCTTTCATGCCATGCACATTGGCATCTAGCACACTACTCTGTCCGACACGACTCCTAGCAAACCAAACAAAACTCCTGTTTGCGTCATCCAATCAGCCAGTTAGCTTCCTCCACATTAAGTCACGGCGTCTAGGAATATTTCAAGGTGACCTTGCAATCGCGCCGTCGCACGCCGCCCACAACACTGGCACTGCGCTTTCGAATTTCGCTTCGCCTCAGCCGTCTGTCTGGGGTCTGTCTTACATACAGATCAAAAGAATAGTGATTTATAAAACTTGCACTGCTTTAACACAAATTTACGTAACGTTAGACCAACGGTGCACCAATCCCCGTCGCCAGGCCCACGTGACGACTAAGCTGTGTATGGTGGCGTAATATTCTTAAAGAACAGAACGAAAGACAAATGATTCTGGACCGAATGGCTGAACTTTATAGGGTCTTAATTTCCTCCTACAAGCGATTTTGATTGATTGATGTCGTTCGGAATATCTGAACTTTGCCGCACTTTCAATTAATGTATTGACTGTGTAGTTTTTAGACACCCGGTACAAAGTACAATAATTACTCCACAGTTCGTTTACACTTTGCCAGTCCTTGCCGAGATGCTACAGCTGGCCTTGTATCAACTACGCTAGTTCCAAAGCAGTGGTCAACGCTTGGATGAGTGAGTCCTTGCAGTGGCCACCTGAGTCCTGGCAGTGGCCATCGCCTGGATGACTTGAGTCCTTGCAGTGGCCACCTGAGTCCTTGCAGTGGCCACCGCCTGGATGACTTGAGTCCTTGCAGTGGCCACCTGAGTCCTTGCAGTGGCCACCGCCTGGATGACTTGAGTCCTTGCAGTGGCCACCTGAGTCCTTGCAGTGGCCACCGCCTGGATGACTTGAGTCCTTTCAGTGGCCACCTGAGTTCTTGCAGTGGCCACCGCCTGGATGACTTGAGTCCTTGCAGTGGCCACCTGTGTCCTTGCAGTGGCCACCTGAGTCCTTGCAGTGGCCACCTGAGTCCTTGCAGTGGCCATCGCCTGGATGACTTGAGTCCTTGCAGTGGCCACCTGAGTCCTTGCAGTGGCCACCGCCTGGATGACTTGAGTCCTTGCAGTGGCCATCTGAGTCCTTGCAGTGGCCATCTGAGTCCTTGCAGTGGCCACCGCCTGGATGACTTGAGTCCTTTCAGTGGCCACCTGAGTCCTTGCAGTGGCCACCGCCTGGATGACTTGAGTCCTTGCAGTGGCCACCTGTGTCCTTGCAGTGGCCACCTGAGTCCTTGCAGTGGCCACCTGTGTCCTTGCAGTGGCCACCTGAGTCCTTGCAGTGGCCACCGCCTGGATGACTTGAGTCCTTGCAGTGGCCACCTGTGTCCTTGCAGTGGCCACCTGAGTCCTTGCAGTGGCCACTGCCTGGATGACTTGAGTCCTTGCAGTGGCCACCTGTGTCCTTGCAGTGGCCACCTGAATCCTTGCAGTGGCCACCGCCTGGATGGCTGAGTCTTTACAGTGGCCACCGCCTGGATTGATGAGTGCTTACAGTCGCCACCGTCTGGATGGCTGAGTCCTTACAGTGGCGACCTGAGTCTTTGCATTGGCCACCACCTGGATTGCTGATTCCTTACAGTGGCCATCGCCTGGATGGCTGAGTCCTTACAGTCGCCACCGCCTGGATGGCTGAGTCCTTGTAGTGGCCATCTAAGTCCTTGCAGTGGCCACCTGAGTCCTTACAGTGGCCACCTGAGTCCTAAACGTGGCCACCGCCTGGATGGCTGAGTCCTTGTAGTGGCCATCTAAGTCCTTGTAGTGGCCATCTAAGTCCTTGCAGTGGCCACCTGAGTCCTTACAGTGGCCCACCTGAGTCCTTACAGTGGCCACCGCCTGGATGGCTGAGTCCTTACAGTGGCCACCGCCTGGATGGCTGAGTCCTTACAGTGGCCATCTAAGTCCTTACAGTGGCCACCGCCTGCATGGCTGAGTCCTTGCAGAGACGTCCAGGCTGTATTGCGTTTATCACCGATACATCCGTATCCGTGGCGGAGGTAAAAGCAGCTTACTGTTGCGTGAAGTGTGCGTGTCAAAATTACCTCTACGATTTCTGCACCCTTTAAGGACAGACGGTGTGGACAGCACGCACACTGACACACTTGCGTATTAACATGTGAGTTAGTCGTGCAGCTGCAGCAGAGTGCACCAAAATGCGTGTAAACTGGCACACAGGGATCAGCTCTGGACATGATCGGTCATTGGAGGTAGGAACTTAAATAAAGGAAGGATTATAAGGGTGAAAGTAACAAAGGAAGAGAGAAAGCAAAGGGTAATGAAAACCAAACAAAAAAAAAAAAGAAAAAAAGAAAGAGGGTGAAATAAAAATAGAAAAGGGAAGGCCAACTGGTTAAAGAAGACAGGCAGCTCTTCAGCCAGTACATTGACGCATGCGCAGTGGAATGCTTGGCACTCTGCCCCTACCGCACTTAGCACAGTGGGTGTGAGCCCCCCCCCCCCCCCCCCAGACAGGCCGGTTTCTTTTTGCAGTTCGCCCTGACTGTAGCTCTCTACAAAGTTACATGGGATTTTAATCGTCACATTAAAAATGTCGACACGCACGTCTTAAAGCAGAACTGCTCAACGACAGACACACCAGTGGTAAGCGCTTGTCAGTCGGCCGCACACCTCCCAGGGGTAAAGCGGCCGGGGCGTGGCGTTGATCACCCACCCTCATCTAGAGCCAGGGTTAAAGAAAGAGTAGAGCTATACCTCTACTGCCCTCTGAGCCTTCATGGCATGTTCTAGGGTGACCTTTACCTTTACAGAACGTGCTCATATAGCAAATGGATAAAGCACAGTGTTTTTCAACCAGGGGTCCATGAGTTTGCCTAAGGATCCCCGAGTTTGAGCAGTTTCTGTTCAGAAGAGCACAGATTTTCATCCTAATCTTAGTTTGATTACCATAGGTAACTTTTCAGATTGACTTAACACTCAGCCAGTGTTAGTGTCAAGTCTACTTACCATGAACCTCTGTCGCTAGTGGCCTCCAGTCCTGCAACTTGCACTGCTCGGGCAGAACTTCCTACACAGACGGACTGCATGAAGAACGCGATCACTCCACCGTGACAGGTCCCTGCAGCAAATAACACACGAATGGTCCAATAAGTCAGGTTTCCTGTGTCATGACCCCCCAAACACTTTAATATATTTCTTTCATACCAGAACGAGTTTAAAAATTCCGTCTCTGCTGAAATCTTACTAACGCATTCGCAACCGTTCACGAATAGCTATTTCCACTTCCTTATTATTTTAAATCAACAATGAAGCAACATTTGGCAGATCCAGGATATCTGGACAGTGATGTAGCTGTGGCATGACAGCTTTTGGGGATGGAGCAGGAGGTGGTCAGCAGTGAAAACAGTCTGTGGCTCCTGGTGGACAATGGCAGGTGCACAAAGTAATAAAATTAAACGGGGGAGCTTAGAAAAAACGGGCACCATGCATGGATAATTTTGGTATGTCAATTTATTGGTACAAAGTGAAATTGGAAGACGTTATGGATTGGAAATGAATGTGGAAAAAACTAAGGTAATGAGAATCTCAAGGCAACCATCCCCAATGAATATTATGATAGATCAAAAGCAATTGGAGAATGTGGAATATTTCAATTATTTGTCTAGCATGATAACAAATGATGCAAGGTGTACACGTGACATTAAATACAGAATTGCAATGGCAAAAGCAGCATTCAACAACAACAAGACTCTTTTCACCAGCAAACTGGACTTAAATGTAAGTAAGAAACTAGTAAAGTGCTATATTTGGAGCGTAGCTTTGTGTGGTGCTGAAACGTGGACACTTGGGGAAGTGGATCAGAAGTATCTGGAAAGTTTTGATATGTGGTGCTGGAGAAGAATGGAGAAGATCAGCTGGACCGATCGTGTGAGAAATGAAGAAGTATTACACAGAGTGAAGGAGGAGAGGAATATCGTACATACAATAAAAAGAAGAAAGGCTAACTGGATTGGTCACATCTTGCGTAGAAACTGCCTTCTGAAACACGTGATTGAAGGAAAGTTAGAAGGAAGGATAGAAATGACGGGAAGACGAGGGAGAAGGCGTAAGCAGCTACTGGATGACCTTAAGGAAAAGAGAAGATACTGGAAATTGAAAGAGGAAGCACTAGATCGCACCCTGTGGAGAACTCGCTTTGGAAGAGGCTACGGACCTGTCGTAAGACAGACTACAGAATGAAGAGGCTACGGACCTGTCGTAAGACACACTACAGAATGAAGAGGCTACGGACCTGTCGTAAGACACACTACAGAATGAAGAGGCTACGGACCTGTCGTAAGACAGACTGCAGAATGAAGAGGCTATGGACCTGTCGTAAGACAGACTACAGAATGAAGAGGCTACGGACCTGTCGTAAGACAGACTACAGAATGAAGTGGCTACGGACCTGTCGTAAGACAGACTACAGAATGAAGAGGCTACGGACCTGTCGTAAGACAGACTACAGAATGAAGAGGCTACGGACCTGTCGTAAGACAGACTACAGAATGAAGAGGCTACGGACTTGTCGTAAGACAGACTACAGAATAAAGAGGCTACGGACCTGCCGTAAGACAGACTGCAGAATGAAGAGGCTACGGACCTGTCGTAAGACAGACTACAGAATGAAGAGGCTACGGACCTGTCGTAAGACAGACTACAGAATGAAGAGGCTACGAACCTGTCGTAAGACAGACTACAGAATGAAGAGGCTACGGACCTGTCGTAAGACAGACTACAGAATGAAGAGGCTACGGACCTGTCGTAAGACAGACTGCAGAATGAAGAGGCTACGGACCTGTCGTAAGACAGACTGCAGAATGAATGAATTTATTGGTGGGTAAAGGGCGTGAAGATTCACTAATAGAGCAATAAGATGATGATGATGATGATGATGTAAACCACGTAAAGATATAAGTACATGAACATTCAATTCTTCTGGCACGCAAGCTGTCGTCGGGCGAGCAGTTCCCAGAGTCACCGTGTCAAATCCCAGGAGACGTTGACAGCCTCAAACGTGGAAAATGAACGCCTAACGTTGACGGACACCTAAGAATACGAATCCAATTCTTCATTCGACTTGTTTCTTAGCGGGTTCACTACCGTAAGCTGCAAAAAAAAGGCCTGCTGGCTTCACGGTGTCTGTCTGTCCGTCCATCTGACCTCGTGGTCAACTTTAGAGTACCCGAAAATATCGTGGAAACATTTTTATACTAAAATTAGTTAATACATTATGATACTGGTTAAAATCGGACAACAATTTTGGACATCAAACAGTCATCTCAAGATATTTGGGCTGGTGGGTGGACAACGTGACACTGGGAAGGGATTTCTGTCACAGCATATTAGTACCACCCTGTTAGCATCATCCCCCAAAGCTCCCTCCATAATCGTATTAAGTACGTCGACCAACGACGCTATATAATCTTCAGACACGATCTTGACAAGAATATCTCGATTCTTGAAAATCTCTTTGGAACACCCGCGATAAATCCGGCTGAAGGCAAGTGAGATACACAGTGCTGGCACACCAGACAAAAGGAATTTATTCCAGCTTCTGTCTCTGTGTCAAATCAGACGAAGTTCGCACGCAAAACACACCCGCGGCTATTTATGCGCGCTCTATCACATTCAAGCGATAAACGACACATGGGCACATTTACACCTTCTGATGTTGGAGACATGCCGATGCCAGTGGCCGTGCGGTCTAAGACGTGGGTCTTCGGCCGCTCGCTTACTGGGATTTTGGGTTCGAATCCCGCCTAGGGCATGGATGTCTGTCAGTTGTGAGTGTTGTGTGTTGTCAGGTAGAGGTCTCTGCGACGGGCTGATCACTCGTACAGAGGAGTCCTACCGAGTGTAGTGTGTCTAAAGTGTGATCGTGAAGCCTCGAAATATGAGGCGGCCTAGGCCCCCAAGGGGCTGTCGAGCCATAGAAAAAAAATGTTAGAGACATAATGTTCACAACAGGCCTGTTTGGCCGTTTGTCTGATGTTGGTATCTGGATGTTTAATTTGACAGCATTAGCTATGAAGATGGTGTCACACAGCAGAACAGACGGTCTTTGTTTTGGCAAGGTTACTTAACATATGACAGTGTATACAGCAATACCTCGCTCTTTCGACGGGTTAGGGACCAGAGCACTGACGAAAGTCGAAAATCGAAGAAAGTCGAAGCATAGCCTTTATTTAGCTTCTATTTATTTATTTATTATACTGTTATCACAAAAATAGCTGTGAACTGTTTACAGTATAATCACAAAACTAATACAGTGTGAACAGTTTGGTTATTTTAACCACAAAATAAGCAGTATTAACATGTTTAACCACAAATATAAGACATTCAATGCGGACAATTTCAAAAAACAGCGCACACCGAACGACTTATGTTCAAAGACTGAACGACGAAAGAAACAAGATGGCGCGCGGTGGAGACGAAATGCGACGAAAGAGCGAAGCAAGCGACGAAATTTGGAAACGTGGTTGTAATTGAAAACCGACGAAAGAGCGAAGCGACGAAACTCGAAGCGGCGAAAGTCGAGGTATTGCTGTACAAATTATGCAACCATATCTTCTTGTCCGAGGTACTCCTTCGGAAAATTGTGTAGTGTTTGGTACGTACGAAAATTTGAATAAAACTGTTAACTATCTAACTAACTAACTAACTAACTCCATGTAGCACAGTCCTTCTTCAGAAGCTAACAGGTCGTCAGCTAGTCAAGAAATTCCCCTCGCTTTACGGAACCCGAAGGTTCATTACCGCACTCACAACAGCCCGCCACTGTCCCTATCCTGAGCCATATCAATCCAGTCCATGTCCCCATCCCACTTCTTGAAGATCCATTTTAGTATTATCCTCCCATCTACGCCTGGGTCTTCCAAGTGGTCTCCTTCTCTCAGGTCTCCCCACCAGAACCCTGTATGCACCTTTCACCTCACCCATACGTGCTACATGCCCCGCCCACCTCATTCTTCTTGATTTGATCACCCGAATAATATTTCGTGATGAGTTGAATAAAACTGTTATTGTTTCAAATAATTTAGAAGCTGTTTTTGGACGTAAGCAGGTGGATCAACGTTCGGAGGAAAAAGTGCAGTGAAGAACTGCATGGATGTCAGTGTCTCGCTTCTCGTTACAGCGTGGCGTCGTTTGCAACAGCAAATAAAATTCACACACAGAATTTTAAGACGAACTCTGACAAGATTCTGATTGTCTCAATATCGCATAGTCTTGACAAAAAATCACTGAAGACATTTTTGTTGTCGTTTTGCTAATTTCACTGAAGCAAATGCTGATATACTCAACACCTGCTTAACACACGAAGTCCAGTTTTATCTGCACGGACTATTAACAAGTAGAAGAGTAGACTACAGGAAAACAAACTGCCGAACATCCACCAAGATGCTCCACTTATTCAGCAAAATGTAGTCTGGTGTGCTTTGTGTGCTGCTTGTATTACTGCAGAACAGTTTGTGGGGCACTTGTGGGGCACTTGTGATGAAACAGCTTTATTGTGTTTTGTTATGTTCCTTGTACATTGTGCTGAAACAGCTTTATTGTGTTTTGTTATGTTCCTTGTACACTGTGCTGAAACAGCTTTATTGTGTTTTGTTATGTTCCTTGTACATTGTGCTGAAACAGCTTTATTGTGTTTTGTTATGTTCCTTGTACATTGTGATGAAACAGCTTTATTGTGTTTTGTTATGTTCCTTGTACATTGTGCTGAAACAGCTTTATTGTGTTTTGTTATGTTCCTTGTACATTGTGCTGAAACAGCTTTATTGTGTTTTGTTATGTTCCTTGTACATTGTGATGAAACAGCTTTATTGTGTTTTGTTATGTTCCTTGTACATTGTGCTGAAACAGCTTTATTGTGTTTTGTTATGTTCCTTGTACATTGTGCTGAAACAGCTTTATTGTGTTTTGTTATGTTCCTTGTACATTGTGCTGAAACAGCTTTATTGTGTTTTGTTATGTTCCTTGTACATTGTGCTGAAACAGCTTTATTGTGTTTTGTTATGTTCCTTGTACATTGTGATGAAACAGCTTTATTGTGTTTTGTTATGTTCCTTGTACATTGTGCTGAAATAGCTTTATTGTGTTTTGTTATGTTCCTTGTACATTGTGCATGCTGTTAATTGTAATCTCTAATAAGCAATTAACACAAAGCTTTATTCCATTTCTGCACGTAACGGTTATGATGACAAAAGTCGTTTCAACAAGACGCAATATGGCCGTAACTGCCAGCACTTTTATGCATTTTTAAACGCTCATTTCCATAACTGACTGAGCTCCAGCCCCTTCCCCCATCGATTTTGGCACCCCCATCCTCAATTTTAGACACGATTTAAGTGGGGCTTTCTTACAGCGTTTGTCTATACACGTGTCGTCACGTATCACAGATATAAAGCATAAAATGTAAATAAATACAATAAATACCGACCCTGGGGTCCACCCAGCCTCCTATACAATGGGTACCGGGTCTCTTTACCGGGGGTAAAGCGGCCGGGACGTGGAGTTGACCACCCACCTCATACAGGGCCGAGGTTAAAGAAACAGTACAGCTCTGGGCTTTCATGGCCTCTAATAGGGCGACCTTTACTTTTCCTTTTACCCCGCATAATCTGGTAGGAATTTATCTAATTTTTTCGCGGAAGCTGTTGCCTTTATCTGAGGCAACTCTTTCACCAGGAAGGCTGATGAGTATCGTAAAATCTTAAAGCCCAGTGGTTACTATATGTACCACCATGTTTAACATTCAACAATTCTACGTTCTACCCACACAGTGTATTTATGTGTTTTGTGTGGATCTCAGAACAAACAGCGATTATTTCACTGTACAGCATTAACTGACTGGTTTGTATAACTGAGACGGAGTGTGTTTACTGCGCGGTACGGACTGTATTTATGTGTTTTGTGTGGATCTCAGAACAAACAGCGATTATTTCACTGTACAACATTAACTGACTGGTTTGTATAACTGAGACGGAGTGTGTTTACTGCGCGGTACGGACTGTATTTATGTGTTTTGTGTGGATCTGAGAACAAAGAGCGATTATTTCACTGTACAGCATTAACTGACTGGTTTGTATAACTGAGACGGAGTGTGTTTACTGCGCGGTACGGACTGTATTTATGTGTTTTGTGTGGATCTGAGAACAAAGAGCGATTATTTCACTGTACAGCATTAACTGACTGGTTTGTATAACTGAGACGGAGTGTGTTTACTGCGCGGTACGGACTGTATTTATGTGTTTTGTGTGGATCTGAGAACAAAGAGCGATTATTTCACTGTACAGCATTAACTGACTGGTTTGTATAACTGAGACGGAGTGTGTTTACTGCGCGGTACGGACTGTATTTATGTGTTTTGTGTGGATCTGAGAACAAAGAGCGATTATTTCACTGTACAGCATTAACTGACTGGTTTGTATAACTGAGACGGAGTGTGTTTACTGCGCGGTACGGACTGTATTTATGTGTTTTGTGTGGATCTCAGAACAAACAGCGATTATTTCACTGTACAGCATTAACTGACTGGTTTGTATAACTGAGACGGAGTGTGTTTACTGCGCGGTACGGACTGTATTTATGTGTTTTGTGTGGATCTGAGAACAAAGAGCGATTATTTCACTGTACAGCATTAACTGACTGGTTTGTATAACTGAGACGGAGTGTGTTTACTGCGCGGTACGGACTGTATTTATGTGTTTTGTGTGGATCTGAGAACAAAGAGCGATTATTTCACTGTACAGCATTAACTGACTGGTTTGTATAACTGAGACGGAGTGTGTTTACTGCGCGGTACGGACTGTATTTATGTGTTTTGTGTGGATCTCAGAACAAACAGCGATTATTTCACTGTACAACATTAACTGACTGGTTTGTATAACTGAGACGGAGTGTGTTTACTGCGCGGTACGGACTGGGTCTTTATATATAATTGAGGTTAAACTTGGTCTTCTTATGGTTAATACCGTGCACATCCATTCCTCAGTTTATCAACTGACCAGTCAAACTTCCGAAGGACAGTTGGCAGACGGATGTCAGGACAAACTCAGTGCCTCGAGTTACGCAACAGACAACGAATTCTTTGCAAATTTCTCGAGTTCCAAGTGCAGACAAGAGATGTCACTGGCTAAGAGCAGCAATCAATGCCCAGCTCCTGTGACAACGCCGATGAAAGGAACGTTAAATTGCGAGTACTTTACACCGAAAATACTCTTGCGTTTTGCTTTTCCTATACCGGCACACAGTAATGATAAAAGCTAATAATTTCTGCACACAGTGTTTGTTTATATAACTTTTATACGACTGAACTCTCATCTTGAGGACAGACAGTCCGGTAAGTATGGTGATCAGGCTACATGCTAAACAATCTGGAGTTCGACTCCTGTAGCGGGAAGAGCTTTCTTTCTCCTCGAAACCCTCCAGACCGGCTAAGGGGCCCAACGGATCTTGCCACGGAGATAAGGCAGCAGGAGCGTGAATTCAAAGACTTACCTCTATCTAATGTCGAGGTTAAGAATAAGTTGAGCCATACCTCCACCCACTTTACCGAGTTCATATTGAGCACAAGGACCTTAATTCCTTCCGAATATTGTAAAGAAAATACTGACGCATATCATTTATCACACTCTTCCCCGAAGCCAGCTGTCGTGTGTAGACTATATATCGCAATGCTGCATAACGGTAATAACTCCTTCCCCATCCCCACCCCTCCCATAAGGTTGCTCTATACTTAATGAAGCAGCGGGGTTGCAGCAGAGCTTGGGGCCCCACCACCACCACCACCACGAATATTGATTTTACGTCCCCTCTCCAACCCTCCTGCTGCTACCCCTGCCACTACTTCTTCGGGCCCGAATATGCTAGAGCTCTGTACCGCTGCGTTAGCCACATCACCTGGGGGAAACTTGGTTCCTCGTCACCTCGTACTGTCTTCGTAAAGCAATCCCATTACAGGCCTGGACAGGTCCTTGGGGTTCCAGGAGGTTGAGGCTCACAGGTTTCTAGACAATCGGCACATGAAGGTGTTAACGTTGTCAGCCCTACGCACCGACCGCCTTTACCCCACTGGAAATATTCCTGGTACTCATTTCTGTTAGAGGCTGAGTCGACCCCGGGGCCATAGTGCGACCGGAAGGATTATGTCAATGAAAAATTCCAATGACACCATCGGGAATCGAACTCATGACCTTCCGGCTTGTAGCGCAGTGCCTAAACCAACTGCACCAACACGTGCCCCCGGTTCTGTGTTGTGCATACATATATATATACATATATACATACATATATACAAACATATATACATTCCATGGATCCATAATTTTGTCACAAGACAACAGGATGTGCAATAAGTCATAACACACAAAATCATACAAAATGTACATTGCAAAATGCTTTAAACATTCTATGTGCAGTCTTAGACGTCAGTATTATAGGTTAACAGTACACGTGTTCAGACCGGAACACTGCCCAGTGACTCCTCATACAGAACATACACGTGTTCAGACCGGAACACTGCCCAGTGACTCCTCATACAGAACATACACGTGTTCAGACCGGAACACTGCCCAGTGGATCCTCATACAGAACGTACACGTGTTCAGACCGGAACACTGCCCAGTGGATCCTCATACAGAACATACACGTGTTCAGACCGGAACACTGCCCAGTGACTCCTCATACAGAACATACACGTGTTCAGACCGGAACACTGCCCAGTGACTCCTCATACAGAACATACACGTGTTCAGACCGGAACACTGCCCAGTGACTCCTCATACAGAACATACACGTGTTCAGACCGGAACACTGCCCAGTGACTCCTCATACAGAACATACACGTGTTCAGACCGGAACACTGCCCAGTGGATCCTCATACAGAACATACACGTGTTCAGACCGGAACACTGCCCAGTGACTCCTCATACAGAACATACACGTGTTCAGACCGGAACACTGCCCAGTGGATCCTCATACAGAACAGACACGTGTTCAGACCGGAACACTGCCCAGTGACTCCTCATACAGAACATACACGTGTTCAGACCGGAACACTGCCCAGTGACTCCTCATACAGAACATATACGTGTTCAGACCGGAACACTGCCCAGTGACTCCTCATACAGAACATACACGTGTTCAGAACGGAACACTGCCCAGTGACTCCTCATACAGAACATACACGTGTTCAGACCGGAACACTGCCCAGTGACTCCTCATACAGAACATACACGTGTTCAGACCGGAACACTGCCCAGTGGATCCTCATACAGAACAGACACGTGTTCAGACCGGAACACTGCCCAGTGACTCCTCATACAGAACATACACGTGTTCAGACCGGAACACTGCCCAGTGACTCCTCATACAGAACATATACGTGTTCAGACCGGAACACTGCCCAGTGACTCCTCATACAGAACATACACGTGTTCAGAACGGAACACTGCCCAGTGACTCCTCATACAGAACATACACGTGTTCAGACCGGAACACTGCCCAGTGACTCCTCATACAGAATATACACGTGTTCAGAACGGAACACTGCCCAGTGACTCCTCATATAGAACCAGTGCTGTTTCCGTGCAACTGCTTGACCTTTGCCCTGTACCCAATAAGATACAACGTAACTAACTCCATGGATCAGAGGAGGCCTTCGTGACAAGGTAAGAATTTCTCAACTAGTCCAGCAACCCGCCTGATTTTATGCTGCCCGCAATTTTATGCCCGTATTCACAAAATCCGGTAACTTATCTCTATCTTCAGTCGTATTAATTCTGTTCGCGCCCTTTCATCGTATTTATTTAAGATCCATTTTAGTATTATCCCCCATCTATGCCACGTCCTCCGTGTCCTCCTATACCTCCGTGTCCTCCTATACTCTCACGGTTCCTAGCCAAAACCCCTCTGAACAGCGAGTTCCACGTTTAACGCCTAAACAATGTTCCTTGAAACTCCATAAAGATGCAAATAAATGGACTGTAATGCAGGCCTAATACGAAAACCGATCAAACATTTGGTAGTGATTAAATTTCCAAAGCTAATCTTCACACATAGGAAAATAAATAAATAAATAAATACATAAACAGATTATTGCTGCAGGAAAACAGCTTTTGAAAGACCTAGTCGTAAATGGTTGGATAATATTAAAATGGACATTACAGAAGTAGGATGGCATGGATTGTATTAATCTGGCTCAGGATAGAGGCAGGAGGCTGGCTGTTGTGAATACGGTAATGAACTTTACGGTTCCATAAAACGCTGATAATTTCTTCGACTAGATGAGAAACTGTTAGCTTCTCAAGGGGAAAGTGCTGCACGAAGTTATTTATAGGGCGGAGTAACTTATTATTTCAAATTACTGAGAGTCACGAAATTAAAACACGGTGGTTTCAAATATTTGTCACGCGGTGCTTAAAAAATGGCGTGATTGGTTCGGATGTTACGTCTATGCACTGGGAACAGACTTATTTGACACGAAACAGGACTGCTTAACCACAAGTAGACAGCACGAACAGTGACATAGGGTGCCCGAAATTACTCCACCTATTCATAAGTTTGAAAATCATGCAAACCTCTGTGTTGTCTGTGAGCACATTACCGTCAGCAAACAAACAAAATTGCATAAAGCTCCGTCCAATAATAGAAGCTCACAAAAGTCAGTAGAGCGGCCAGTATAGCTGCAGTGGTACTGTGACACACAGTCGATACTCCAACAGCTCTTCTGCGTGTTGCGTATGGTGCGTGTCAGCAAGGCAGAGTAGCATGTCACTGCTGGTGCTCGGATTTATGTGTAAGCAAGCTTTCACTGGCAGAGTGATAAAATGCGAAATTGTTTTGTTTGTTCCATTGCAATAAACAGAACTGCAGACTTCTAAGTAGGAGGACAAGTAATTGGCACTGTGAAATATGCAGATGACCTTGTGCTATTGGCTGGGGAAGAAACGGTGCTACAGGGCATGATTGATAGACTGATTGAAATTGGAAGACGTTATGGATTGGAAATGAATGTGGGAAAAACTAAAGTAATGAAAATCTCAAGGCAACCTTCCCCAATGAAAATTATGATCGATCAAAAACAATTGGAGAATGTGGAATATTTCAATTATTTGGGTAGCATGATAACAAGTGATGCAAGCTGTACACGTGAAATTAAATACAGAATTGCAATGGCAAAAGTAGCATTTAACAAAAAATCTTTTCACCAGCAAACTGGACTTAAATGTAAGGAAGAAACTAGTAAAGTGCTACATTTGGAGCGTAGCTTTGTGTGGTGCTGAAACGTGGACACTTGGGAAAGTGGATCAGAAGTATCTGGAAAGTTTTGAAATGTGGTGCTGGAGAAGAATGGAGAAGATCAATTGGACCGATCGTGTGAGAAATGAAGAAGTGTTACACAGAGTGAAGGAGGAGAGGAATATCGTACATACAATAAAAAGAAGAAAGGCTAACTGGATTGGTCACATCTTGCGTAGAAACTGCCTTCTGAAACATGTGATTGAAGGAAAGTTAGAGGGAAGGATATAAATGACGGGAAGACGAGGGAGAAGACGTAAGCAGCTACTGGATGACCTTAAGGAAAAGAGAAGATACAGAAAATTGAAAGAGGAAGCACTAGATCGCACTGTGTGGAGAACTCGCTTTGGAAAAGGCTACGGACCTGTCGTAAGACAGACTACAGAATTAAGAGGCTACGGACCTGTCGTAAGAAACTACAGAATTAAGAGGCTACGGACCTGTCGTAAGACAGACTGCAGAATGAAGAGGCTACGGACCTGTCGTAAGACAGACTGCAGAATGAAGAGGCTACGGTCCTGTCGTAAGACAGACTGCAGATGAAGTGGCTACGGACCTGTCGTAAGACAGACTGCAGAATGAAGAGGCTACGGACCTGTCGTAAGACAGACTACAGAATTAAGTGGCTACGGACCTGTCGTAAGACAGACTGCAGAATGAAGAGGCTACGGACCTGTCGTAAGACAGACTACAGATGAAGTGGCTACGGACCTGTCGTAAGACAGACTACAGAATGAAGAGGCTACGGACCTGTCGTAAGACAGAATAATGATGATGATGATGAAGACGATGATGATGATGATGATAAGTGTGGAACTTGTTACATGTCACCATCCTTGTGCCTAGAATTTGGATATGGCTCCTAGATTTTAGGAAAATTTGTGCATCCCTGCATAATAAGCATAAGTACACATAACACACGATAAGTTTTTTTCGTAATTCAAGAATTACAAATATGACGACGATGTAGTCCGAAAAATGTAACGTGTCGTATAGAAAGTCTGTGCTTAAGTCACAACTTCGTCACAAAAGTCAAACAACAATTTGTGTGCTAGCAATGAAGGCCCTTGTTAAGCCAACATGCCTCTCGTTCCCACGCCAAGTTCAGCAGCAATCTTCCAATACGGGCAATGGCCATGTCACTGAAGAGCAGGCTGTGTGCGCAGTGCAATAGCGAACTGAACGTATTGGCACGTCGCACAGCACTACGTCTCGTTAAACTCGTACATTTTAACAGCTCAGTTACAGCCTACGTGACTATGCAGCGTGAAATAGTACGAACATATATAGAGTAATAATGAATAGGCAACAGCGTGGGAGGATCCCGCATTAGTGTATGTCTTTGTAAGGTGCACTTACTTGTGTATGTCTTTGTAAGGTGCACTTACTTGTGTATGTCTTTGTAAGGTGCACTTACTTGTGTATGTCTTTGTAAGGTGCACTTACTTGTGTATGTCTTTGTAAGGTGCACTTACATGTGTGTGTATTTGTAAGGTGCACTTACTTGTGTATGTCTTTGTAAGGTGCACTTACTTGTGTATGTCTTTGTAAGGTGCACTTACATGTGTGTGTATTTGTAAGGTGCACTTACTTGTGTATGTCTTTGTAAGGTGCACTTACATGTGTGTGTATTTGTAAGGTGCACTTACTTGTGTATGTCTTTGTAAGGTGCACTTACTTGTGTATGTCTTTGTAAGGTGCACTTACATGTGTGTGTATTTGTAAGGTGCACTTACTTGTGTGTGTATTTGTAAGGTGCACTTACTTGTGTATGTCTTTGTAAGGTGCACTTACTTGTGTATGTCTTTGTAAGGTGCACTTACATGTGTGTGTATTTGTAAGGTGCACTTACTTGTGTATGTCTTTGTAAGGTGCACTTACTTGTGTATGTCTTTGTAAGGTGCACTTACATGTGTGTGTATTTGTAAGGTGCACTTACTTGTGTATGTCTTTGTAAGGTGCACTTACTTGTGTATGTCTTTGTAAGGTGCACTTACATGTGTGTGTATTTGTAAGGTGCACTTACTTGTGTATGTCTTTGTAAGGTGCACTTACTTGTGTATGTCTTTGTAAGGTGCACTTACATGTGTGTGTATTTGTAAGGTGCAATTACTTGTGTATGTCTTTGTAAGGTGCACTTACTTGTGTATGTCTTTGTAAGGTGCACTTACATGTGTGTGTATTTGTAAGGTGCACTTACTTGTGTATGTCTTTGTAAGGTGCACTTACTTGTGTATGTCTTTGTAAGGTGCACTTACATGTGTGTGTATTTGTAAGGTGCACTTACTTGTGTATGTCTTTGTAAGGTGCACTTACATGTGTGTGTATTTGTAAGGTGCACTTACTTGTGTATGTCTTTGTAAGGTGCACTTACTTGTGTATGTCTTTGTAAGGTGCACTTACTTGTGTATGTCTTTGTAAGGTGCACTTACTTGTGTATGTCTTTGTAAGGTGCACTTACATGTGTGTGTATTTGTAAGGTGCACTTACTTGTGTATGTCTTTGTAAGGTGCACTTACTTGTGTATGTCTTTGTAAGGTGCACTTACTTGTGTACGTCTTTGCAAGGTGCACTTACTTGTGTACGTCTTTGTAAGGTGCACTTACTTGTGTACGTCTTTGTAAGGTGCACTTACTTGTGTATGTCTTTGTAAGGTGCACTTACATGTGTGTGTATTTGTAAGGTGCACTTACTTGTGTATGTCTTTGTAAGGTGCACTTACTTGTGTATGTCTTTGTAAGGTGCACTTACTTGTGTATGTCTTTGTAAGGTGCACTTACTTGTGTATGTCTTTGTAAGGTGCACTTACATGTGTGTGTATTTGTAAGGTGCACTTACTTGTGTATGTCTTTGTAAGGTACACTTACTTGTGTACGTCTTTGTAAGGTGCACTTACTTGTGTATGTCTTTGTAAGGTGCACTTACTTGTGTATATCTTTGTAAGGTGCACTTACTTGTGTATGTCTTTGTAAGGTGCACTTACTTGTGTATATCTTTGTAAGGTGCACTTACTTGTGTACGTCTTTGTAAGGTGCACTTACTTGTGTATGTCTTTGTAAGGTGCACTTACCCAAGATCATATAAATATTACGTCAATATACTGTGAGGATGATGAGTGGATGAAACTGGCCCAAGATCATATAAATATTATGGCAATATGCTGTGAGGATGATGAGTGGATAAAGCTGGCTCAGGATCACATAAATATTATGGCAATATGCTGTGAGGATGATGAGTGGATTAAACTGGCCCATGATAATATAAGTATTATGGCAATATGCTGTAATGATGATGATGAGTGGATGAAGCTGGCTCAGGATCATATAAATATTACGGCAATATGATGTGATGATGATGATGATAATGAGTGGATGAAGCTGGCCCCCCAGGATCATATAAGTATTATGGCAATATGCTGTGATGCAGATGAGTGGATGACGCTGGCCCAAGATCATATAGATATTACGTCAATACGCTGTGATGGTGATGACGGCAAATGGATGAAACTAGTGTTCAATGTTACGTGGTGTTCTGCAAGCTGACAGTTGCCCATCGACCTCTCCAGTGTAAGAACCCCGTGACTAGACACTGTCTGTCTCTGCTTGCAGTTTTACACGTACTGACATCTCCCTTCCGCATTCATTTTGTTACAGAAATAGACATTCGTCAGTTAGGGTCAGGCATTTTGGGCAAGTTCCAAACAGCCGGACCGTCTTGGATGCCGCATTTATTTACGAAATAACACATTTTAGATTTCCGCTGCCTTAAACCAGCAATAGTACATACACGTTGTCACACCGGTACAGCGGAACCACAGCTCCTGCTGTCGAGATTAAACACTTTATCGAGACAGTTAATCGAATTATTACACCGTACAAAGACAGTGAATTAAGTTGTCTCTATCGACGCCATGAAGGCATATACGGACAGTAGAGGTATAGCTCCACTCATTCACAACGTCGGATTTAGACGAAGTTGCGTCGTCAGAGTCACGCCGCGGGGAAAGCGCTCTTGGCACCCAATGCGAGGGAGGCTGGGTGATCCCGGGGGACGTTCTTGACGTTTTCGAGATGAGATCACTTTCTCCGACGGGATTCGAACATGCGGTCATCCAGCCCGTAGCCTTGACATTGGATGATTGTACGAATGTAAAATATTATGATTCAAGTAATGATTATGAAGAAATGCTGATAGATCTTGATAAAACTGGTGGTAGCAATCGTGCCCTATTTAACCCTTTAAAAATAATACTAACCTGCATTACGTATATCTTAAGATATCAAACGACAGAATATTGTAGCAAAAATGTCTGAAAGAAGTTCATTAACTCTGTAGCGAGAAAAGAATTTCAACTAGGGTAGAAGATTGCACGGAGAGCGCTGTATTGGGAAAGATAGAAGTTGGATGTCGTGGTTGTTAGCAGGAGCGTGCAAGATGAAAGGAATTGCAAAGAGAACAAATAAAGGGAGATGTCGTTATGTTTAGGTGAAGAGGATGTCAGATAGGTAGTACTGCACTGTCTACAAAACATATATTATATATACCATGCATTTTAATAAATGATTATTTTATTCCAACAAATGCAGTACACTATTTTAGTGTTTTCTTGTCCCTACATATGTTTCGGCACTCCTTGTGTCATCCTCAGGGGTGTCGTCGAGAGTTCATAGTTTTCAAATGCAACCAATTCACTTTCACAACGTATAAGTCACTATCACTGAATATCACTTATCTTCTTGTTCATGGCGGTCAGGTTGTCTTGTTTGGTGTTTTATTAAAACTGAATAATTAAAACTTTACAAATGAAGACAGTCGCAGTATAAAATACTAAAGTTATTAAGATTGTGTTCGACAGCTGATATGTATATTTGTTGTGCGATCGTATTTGATCGTGGCTTATGCTGTGTTGTTGACCGTCCTGTGGTGTATTGTGTACTGTGTATAGTGTATTGTGTACTGTGTATTGTATTGTGTATTGTGTAATGTGTATTGTGTACTGTGTATTGTGTATTGTGTATTGTGTACTGTGTATTGTGTACTGTGTACTGTGTACTGTGTATTGTGTATTGTGTATTGTGTATTGTGTATTGTGTATTGTGTATGTGTATTGTGTATTGTGTATTGTGTATTGTGTATTGTGTACTGTGTACTGTGTATTGTGTATTTATTGTGTATTGTGTACTGTGTACTGTGTACTTGTGTATTGTGTATTGTGTATTGTGTATTGTGTACTGTGTATTGTGTACTGTGTACTGTGTACTGTGTATTGTGTATTGTGTATTGTGTATTGTGTACTGTGTGTTGTGTATTGTGTATTGTGTATGTGTACTGTGTACTGTGTACTGTGTATTGTGTATTGTGTATTGTGTACTGTGTATTGTGTATTGTGTACTGTGTAGTGTGTATTGTGTATTGTGTATTGTGTACTGTGTATTGTGATGTGTACTGTGTATTGTGTACTGTGTATTGTGTACTGTGTACTGTGTATTGTGTACTGTGTATTGTGTATTGTGTACTGTGTATTGTGTATGTTCTGTGTATTGTGTACTGTGTATTGTTTACTGTGTATTGTGTACTGTGTATTGTGTATTGTGTACTGTGTACTGTGTATTGTGTATTGTGTACTGTGTATTGTGTACTGTGTACTGTGTATTGTGTATTGTGTACTGTGTACTGTGTATTGTGTATTGTGTACTGTGTACTGTGTACTGTGTACTGTGTATTGTGTACTGTGTATGTGTATGGAATGTTATGTGTACTGTGTATTGTGTATTGTGTACTGTGTACTGTGTATTGTGTATTGTGTACTGTGTATTGTGTACTGTGTACTGTGTATTGTGTACTGTGTACTGTGTATTGTGTATTGTGTATGTGTATTGTGTACTGTGTATTGTGTACTTGTGTAATGTGTACTGTGTAATGTGTACTGTGTATTGTTGCACTGTGTATTGTGTATTTTGTATTGTGTACTGTGTATTGTGTACTGTGTATGTGTACTGTGTATTGTGTACTGTGTATTGTGTACTGTGTGCACTTGTGTATTGTGTACTGTGTATGTGTACTGTGTTACTGTGTATTGTGTATGTGTACTGTGCACTGTGTATTGTGTACTGTGTACTTGTATTGTGTACTGTGTATTGTGGACTGTGTACTGTGTACTGTGCACTGTGTACTGTGCACGTGTATTGTGTACTGTGTATTGTGTACTGTGTATTGTGTACTGTGTATTGTGTATTGTGTATTGTGTTATTGATGTACTGTGTATTGTGTATTGTGTACTGTGTATTGTGTACTGTTGTGTATTGTGTACTGTTGTATTGATGTACTAGTTATTATGTGTACTGTGTATTGTGTACTGTGTACTGTGCACTGTGTATTGTGTATTGTGTATTGTGTATGTGTATTGTGTACTGTGTATTGTGTATTGTGTACTGTGTATGTGTGTATTGTGTATTGTGTATTGTGTACTGTGTACTGTGTACTGTGTATGTGCACTGTGTACTGTGCACTGTGTATTGTGCACTGTGTATTGTGCACTGTGAGATGTATTGTGTACTGTGTATTGTGCACTGTGTATTGTGCACTTGTGTGTTGTGCACTGTGTATTGTGCACTGTGTATTGTGCACTGTGTATTGTGCACTGTGTATTGTGCACTGTGTATTGTGTACTGTGTATTGTGTACTGTGTACTGTGCACTGTGTATTGTGCACTGTGTATTGTGCACTGTGTACTGTGTATTGTGCACTGTGTATTGTGAACTGTGTATTGTGCACTGTGTATTGTGCACTGTGTATTGTGCACTGTGTATTGTGAAATGTGTATGTGTGCACTGTGTATTGTGCACTGTGTATTGTGCACTGTGTATTGTGTACTGTGTACTGTGTATTGTGTATGTGTACTGTGTATTGTGTACTGTGTATTGTGTACTGTGTATTGTGTACTGTGTATTGTGTACTGTGTATTGTGCACTGTGTATTGTGTACTGTGTATTGTGTACTGTGTACTGTGTATTATGTACTGTGTATTGTGTACTGTGTATTGTGTACTGTGTATTGTGTACTGTGTATTGTGTACTGTGTATTGTGTATTGTGTACTGTGTATTGTGTATTGTGTACTGTGTACTGTGTACTGTGTATTGTGTATGTGTATTGTGTACTGTGTATTATGTACTGTGTATTGTGTACTGTTATTGTGTACTGTGTATTGTGTATGTGTACTGTGTATTGTGTACTGTGTATTGTGCAATGTGTATTGTCAACTGTGTTGTGCACTGTCTATTGTGCACTGTGTATTGTGCACTGTGTATTGTGTACTGTGTACTGTGTACTGTGCACTGTCTATTGTGCACTGTGTATTGTCACTGTGTATTGTGTACTGTGTACTGTGTACTGTGTACTGTTATTGTGTACTGTTATTGTGTATTGTGTACTGTGTATTGTTACTGTTATGTGTACTGTGTATTGTGTCTGTGTATTGTGTACTGTGTATTGTGTACTGTGTATGTGTACTGTGTACTGTGTATTGTGTACTGTGTATTGTGCACTGTGTATTGTGTACTGTGTATTGTGTACTGTGTACTGTATTATGTACTGTGTATTGTGTACTGTGTATTGTGTACTGTGTATTGTGTACTGTGTACTGTGTATTGTGTACTGTGTATTGTGTATTGTGTACTGTGTATTGTGTACTGTGTATTGTGTACTGTGTACTGTGTATTGTGTACTGTGTATTGTGTACTGTGTATTGTGTACTGTGTATTGTGTACTGTGTACTGTGTATTGTGTACTGTGTATTGTGTACTGTGTATTGTGTACTGTGTATTGTGTATTGTGTACTGTGTATTGTGTACTGTGTATTGTGTACTGTGTACTGTGTATTGTGTACTGTGTATTGTGTACTGTGTATTGTGTACTGTGTATTGTGTACTGTGTATTGTACTGTGTACTGTGTATATGTACTGTGTATTGTGTACTGTGTATTGTGTACTGTGTATTGTTACTGTGTATTGTGTACTGTGTACTGTGTATTGTGTACTGTGTATGTGTACTGTGTATTGTGTACTGTGTATTGTGTACTGTGTATTGTATACTGTGTATTTTGTACTGTGTATTGTGTACAAAAGTACATAATACACCACAGGACATAAAACAATATTTAACCTCGAACTTCCGCGCATTTATCGCGCCTACTCTTCAATATTTGACCCGTTTCGAACTCGTCAAATTTGCCCCCCCTCCCCCCCCCCCCCCCGCCATCTGTGATCTCTGCTTGTGCAGTCAAATTATTTTATCTGACCAACCCTTAACACAATTACACGAGTTAATTGTAACAAACAGTTCTGTTGGCGGGTTTCATCTGTAAAAGTGAAGAGCAGTTAATTTTTAGATTACATTAATTTCGTTTAAAGAAGGCGCAAGCACAAGTAAGACGCTGCTGTCGCTCGCAGACAAGCCTCAGTTCTAAAAAAAAACACGTTGTTAATTGCACATTGAAATTTTGTTAGCGTCATCAAATCAAGGACTACGACACAGCATGTACGATTTTCGTAACAGAACCATTCGAGAAGAGACTACTTTGGTGACTTGGGGGGGGGGGGGGATATAATATTAAAATAAAAAAACGGGGCGTGTAGGTATGTACTCCATTCATCAGACTTAGGGTAAGAACAATGGGTAACGGGTCTCTTTCCCGGGGGTAAAGGGGCCGGGGCGTGACGTTGACCACCCACCCCCATCTAGCGCCGAGGTTAAAGAAAGAGTAGAGCTATACCTCTACTCCCCCTCTGGGCCTTCGTGGCCTGTTGTAGGGAGAACTTTACCTTTTACCTTACCCAGTGGTACACGGTAAATAAATTTGATTACATAAAATAAGTACAATTTATGACCAACTGAGGCGCTGTCAGCTCAAAGGAATGAATTATTAACAGTAAAACTTTCAGAAAGTCTGTCACAGGCAACTTGGGAAGTTTCCGAGAAAGAATTCAATGCAGAAACTGTCAATTCGTAAAATCTAATAAATTGATACAGCTGTGGCGGACGGCGAATATTCTAAAATAGGCGACTGTCACATGTCTGACATTTATTGCACTTCAAATAATAGTGCAGACAGAAGAGGCCACATTGACCCAGACACATCGATGGCCCACAGCCCTTACGATTACGAAACCACAAAAATTACCCGAGTGACTAAATCTATTTGAAACAAGGTTTCACACTCCAGATACAAAAACCTAAACCTACGTTCCACAAATTTTCCAAAAATCTAGGACCCAACTCAAAATTCCAAGCACCAGAAGGGTGACATCAAGGATGTTCCACACTGAGGACCCACAAATATCAGACGCCACCGTAAAAATTTAGTCGCCATGGCGACCTGACGTCAGGGATATGTGCACCCCTGAACTGGACCATATTCTGAGCCAGTTTTATCCAAAAGACACACTTAAAATTTATCTCTTTCAGACAGGTTTCAATATTTATAGTCCAACGTCTATGTTCGAATTCGATTTGTCTCTCCTAAAGCATACTTTGTGCCTGTTTATCGGCCAGTGGTTCCTCGTACACCTCATTGTAACCTACACTGTGTTATTTAACGACACTGTCAATTGCGGAGATTGTACAGTGTCGGTGATCAATGAGATTGTAAAGTGTCGGTGATGAATGAGATTGTACAGTGTCGGTGATGAATGAGATTGTAAAGTGTCGGTGATGAATGAGATTGTACAGTGTCGGTGATAAATGAGATTGTAAAGTGTCGGTGATGAATGAGATTTTACAGTGTCGGTGATCAATGAGATTGTACAGTGTCGGTGATGAATGAGATTGTACAGTGTCGGTGATCAATGAGATTGTACAGTGTCGGTGATCAATGAGATTGTACAGTGTCGCTGATCAATGAATCACTATGGCTTATTTTGTGGAATGCCACTGTAAGGGAAAACCCGAAGTCATTAATATTTGCATTCTGTCTCTTTTATCTGTCCCTCAATATTGAAGCATGTGTTTCTCCGAAACGTCTGTAACCACTCACCCAACGACACAGCGTCACATACTGGAAGACCTGAATCCTTAGCAACACCGCTGTCAAAACCACAAAACTGGTAACCATATGGTTATTATCCATTCTGTGTATTTTGTTGATATTGCTGGAACCATTGCAGAATCATCCATCTTAGTTAACCTTTTAACGCCTAACGGTTACTGCATGCATCAACAGTTTAACATTCACAAATTCTACATTCTGCCCACACTGTATTTATGTGTTTTGTATTTATATTACAACAAACAGCGCCTTTAGCCTTATATAACATAAACTGATTTGTTTTTTAACCGAGATGAAAAGTGTTTACTGCGCGGTACGAACTGTGTCTTTAAATTAAACAGTTTACGCTTCGTTCTTCAAAGGCTTAATACCGCCCAGTTAGAATGTAAACTCAATGGCCAGTAATTTAGACAGGAGGTCACATCCTTCTGATTCCTACTGTCCGCCACGTGACGTACATTTAGATGTGTTAAGTTGCAACCTGCAAGCGGAAATCTAATTCATCGTCACGGATTATCTGATCCACGTGTCGGAACGAGAGGAAATAATAAAAACTGAGCTAGAGCTGAAAGCTGTGTGTTTGTGTAGCTGACTGAAGTCCGGGAGCACCAAGTGTCGTCAGCTGCGATATTGTGATGTCTGGGTTAGAAGGACATCTGTGTGTATTTGCCGGAAAGTTCCTCTGACCCACACAACACACAGTAAACACTAAACATACATAAATTGTCTATAGCCTATATGCCCTTCAACATAATTTTGCACAATCAATTGTATTAATTACCACTGTTTTCGGCTTATTTTAAGAATACGAACTTCACTCTATCACTATTGTAACATTTTACAGTTTTGCTTCCTTGTATAGAAACACTAAAAACACATGAGAATGTCCTGATTGCTAACGTACTATACACCTGAAGATGGCTTTATAATTTAAAACGAAACATGTAACTGGGTCGTTGTAACTATGAAAAAAAAGTTCTCCCTAGAACAGGCCATGAAGGCCCAGGAGGGAGTGGAGGTATAGCTCTACTCTTTCTATAACCCTGCCAGTAGATGAGGGTGAGTGATCAACGCCACGCCCCGGGCCGCTTTACCCCCGGGAAAGAGACCCGGTACACATTGTACAAAGGCTGGGTAGGCCCTGCAGGGCCGGTCTGTACGGGTGCTGAAAATCTCGCCCCCGCCGGGATTCGATCCCCGGACAGTCCAGCTCGTAGCGAGTCGCTATACCGACTGAGCTATTGCGGCGCACTGTCGATGTGACTATTACTATATTAATTAAGGTTTCGTTAATTGAAGTATTCTCCTAGTGACGATATCTAAACAAACGCATATTCCTTACCGAGGTAGAATAAGGCCAACTGCAGTGGAAGGAAACTTTTGACACGGCAAGTAGGAAGAAAGTATAACTAATTTTATATAAGTTTTGTTGGTCCCTTTTGGAATTTATCCCAAGAACGAATACTCTTCACACAATGGAAAAGAATTAAGCCCAAAGCGTGTCAAGGTTAACATTGAAATTCCGGAGCCTTTGATGGTGTTGTAGAAACCGTTGCTTCAGCAGGTATAGGGCTGAAGATCACAGGTGCGAACATAAGGTACAGTGATGGCGTTATGTTAACAGCTACAAGACAAAAATTAACCTGAATTATATATAAATATTCAGCTCGTACCGCGCAGTAAACACACTCCGTCTCAGTTATAAAAACCAGTCAGTTAATGTTGTACAGTGAAATAATCGCTGTTTGTTTGAGATCCACACAAAACACATAAATACAGTCCATACCGCGCAGTAAACACACTCCGTCTCAGTTATACAAACCAGTCAGTTAATGTTGTACAGTGAAATAATCGCTGTTTGTTCTGAGATCCACACAAAACACATAAATACAGTCCGTACCGCGCAGTAAACACACTCCGTCTCAGTTATACAAACCAGTCAGTTAATGTTGTACAGTGAAATAATCGCTGTTTGTTCTGAGATCCACACAAAACACATAAATACAGTCCGTACCGCGCAGTAAACACACTCCGTCTCAGTTATACAAACCAGTCAGTTAATGTTGTACAGTGAAATAATCGCTGTTTGTTCTGAGATCCACACAAAACACATAAATACAGTCCGTACCGCGCAGTAAACACACTCCGTCTCAGTTATACAAACCAGTCAGTTAATGTTGTACAGTGAAATAATCGCTGTTTGTTCTGAGATCCACACAAAACACATAAATACAGTCCGTACCGCGCAGTAAACACACTCCGTCTCAGTTATACAAACCAGATCCACACAAAACACATAAATACACTGTGTGGGCAGAACGTAGAATTGTTGAATGTTAAACATGGCGGTACATATAGTAACCACTGGGCTTGAAAAAGTTAATTATGACACGAAATGCAAACTATCAATAAGGGAACATGAAAAAAGCCATAAAAAAGTCGACAGACTTTCTGTAAGATATCGGTTGCTCAAAACGCAGTTTCTGTTAACTCACTGCATGTCGTTAATCTCAATTTGTCAGTCAAACGCAACAGAAACACAGAATGCTAACAATGCTGACGTGCAAGTTACAGTAAGTACGTACAATAGGAGGGCCATAAGCCATAAGCCGAGAAAGTTCGAAGTGAAAAAGTTGATGTGGGAGATTGTAATGTTCTGAACTTATTGTTACTACTACTACTACTATACTACTACTACTACTACTCTACTACTTACTACTACTACTACTACTACTACTACTACTATACTAATAATAATAATAATAATAATAGTAATAATACATTACCGGTTAAGGTAAAAGAACGGAACACAGTAACTCCAGACAAACACAATAAGTGTTTATTCCGTCTTAATCCAACATGTTTCGACCTGACAGGCCATCGTCAGGTTGACCAAGAACATAAGTTATACACGCGGTGGCGCAGTTGGTTGAAGCACTGCGCTACAAGCCGGAAGGTCACGGGTTCGATTCCCGATGGTGTCATTGGAATTTTTTATTTATATAATCTTTCCGGCCGCACTATGGCCCTGGGGTCGACTCAGCCTCTAACAGAAATGAGTACCAGGAATATTTCCTGTGGGGTAAAGGCGGCCGGTACGTACGGCTGACAACCTTACAACTTTCGCGTGCCGATTGTCTATAAATCTGGGAGCCTCAACCTCCTGGAACCCTAACGGTCTGTCGAGGACTGTAATGGGATTGCTTTACCTTTTTACACAGTTATATGGTAAATGCGACCTCAGCTTCTTACAATTTGTATTGTTATTTTGGGTATATATAAGGCGAAAGGAACAGAATGGGGCACAGAATTATTTATAGTTTCAAGAATGAATGTGCAAAATATAAATTATTAAAGGAGGTAAAGGATTAAAATCGGGGGGTACTGTAGGGCGTCTTGAGACGGCCTGTGTGCGGTCGTGTGGGCGGGCGTCGTGACGGAGTGTGGCTTTTCTGAAGAAGGTAGCACTTGTTGTGACTTGTGACGAGCTGCAAGTAATATTGACGAGTGTGAAAGGAATAATGTGGAAAAATAGTAACATGGAAATATAAATTTAAAGATGAAATTCAGGTTTTTTAGTTCTATCCGATAAATGTACAATTTTATTTTCTATTATTCAATACATATATTTCATTGAAGAAGGTCCAACATGTTTCGAACCTTATATGAGGTTCATCTTCAGGGACATCTGTTATAAATTACACCAGCCCTTCTTCAAAGACACACGTTAGGTTATACACTGTAAAATGTTGTATTTGTTGTGTTGGTTATTGAAATTGATGTTAAAATACGTTAATACAGTTAAAATCTGTATATAAGATACATAGAATATTATTTGTAGAATATTCAGTAATTTAAAACAGTTGTCCCTGAAGATGAACCTCATATAAGGTTCGAAACATGTTGGACCGTCTTCAATGAAATATAGAATGAAACAATAGAAAATAATATTGTACATTTATCGGATAGAACTTAAATAATAACAAATGTACGATATGAATAAAATTAAATTGAATTAAATGTTTTAAGAAGCTCAGAACCCAATTGCCATATAATTGTGCACGTGCTGTGATATTGTTGGTCAGCCTGATGATGGCCTATCGGGCCGAAACGTCTTGTTGAATTAACACTGGAATAAACAGTTGCTGTGCTTCTCACTGTCCAAAACACAACGTCCATGAAGTGTCTTAAGGAAGCACTGCTGTGTGTTCAAACACCGAATTACGGCTACATTCCGGAAACTTATCGTTCAAAATTAGAAAGCATTATGTTTTCAGAACTGAACACTCTTTTACAACAACTGACAAGGACTCTAATATAATTTTAATACTTATATAAATGTGGGCCGCGATAGCTCAGTCGGTACAGCGACTTGCTACGAGCTGGACGGTCCGGGGATCGAATACCGGTGGGGGCGAGATTTTCAGCACCTGTCCAGACCGGCCCTGGGGCCCACCCAGCGTCATATACAATGGGTACCGGGTCTCTTTCCCGGGGGTAAAGCGGCCGAGGCGCGGAGTTGACCACCCACCCCATCTAGTGTCGGGGTTAAAGAAAGAGTAGAGCTATACCTCTACTCCCCCTCTGGTCCTTTTGGCCTGTTCTAGGGTGAACTTTACCTTTACCTTACTTATATAAATACATTCTTGTATTCGTTAGCCAATGGTTCAGACTGTCCCTTTTACGGTGTCCCTGAGCAAGGCAGGTGTGACGGGAAGGATGCAGGCTTTCTGTGTGATGAAGTAGCCTTAGTCGCGGACACGATAAAGGGGACACTGCATATCCCCTTCCTCAATATTACCAGACGAAAAAAGTGATACAAATTTAGATCAAATGCATGTTCATTTAACACGCCAATTACACTCGTTATATTGGCGACTGGTTTCGGTTCCTAAAATGAGCCATCATCATGCCACTAAAAAAGAATTGTAAAGTGGAAAGTTCTGTATAATATAAGTGGAAATCTCCTCCTTTATATAGATATATACACTATAAATGTATGTGAAACAATTTAGGCTTTCCAAGAACCATAAACAAAATATTAAAACTGTACAGCCATGCAGTAAATGTTAAAATACCGGAGTTGTTTATACAGAATAAAAACAGTGACATATATAGATTTCCAATTTAAGTCCTTGTTTGTGGCCTGATGATGGCTCATTTTCGGAGCCGAAACCAGTCGCCAATATAACGTGTGTAATATAGCTTGTTGTGTGTGATTGAAGTGTTAAATAAACATATATTTGTGATTTAATACACCAAAGGAGATGTACTATTTCACACTGTTGACGCCGTGCATCTTTGTCATATTAAATTAAGTTACAGACCGACTGATGCACACTAAAACCACTTTTTATGTAGCTTTATTATTAAAATTGTTAAAATTGTACCCCAATTTTAACAAATTTAATAATAAAGCTACATAAAAGGTGGTTTTAGTGTGCATCAGTCGGTCTGTAACTTAATTTAATTTGAGATGTACTATATCAAGTTTACATCACGTTACACTGAATCTTTTCACCTCTCATGTTAACTCACATACACCAATATCGTCAGTATCTGTAACACTAATTAACCTATGCTCATGATTCATCGTCACCAAGACGTCTACATATAAAATCAGAAATAAGACTGACATTAGGACAATGTAGATATTACGAGAGTTCAGCATTAATGAAGACGTGTTTAAACGATCGGCGATACAGTAGAAGTGTGTCAACAACACACCGCTTTAACCTTATCACGTGACGTGTTTATTATTCTCTTTGATGTAGGAATTTCGTCGGTCTCCAGGCTTTATCTCTAATATCATCACTGCAATGAAATTGGGCCCCAAACTAGTCACTGAATTTGGGATTTATTTTTACGGTAGCTTGCCCAAATACAAAGAAATGAAAGTACCAAAGAGTGTCGTACAACACAGCAAATATCTCTCTATTATTTTCACGTTATATTCGCCATGCATTTTGATTCAATTAGCAGTATTATAACCAACAAATACACTTTTTGTGTTTCTGTTACACTTTTACCGTACATATGTTTCGGCTGTGGTCCAGCCATCATCACTCCAAACACAACAACAACAAAGACACTAGCAACAATAGGACGCGGATGTCAACATCCAATAAAAAAACCATCTGCCAGTATTTTCAACAATGTTTAACAATTTTAACAACTCCAATGTTCTAACTACTACCAACAATATACCGTTTTATACCGTTTTATAACTGCAACCCGCAGTGTTATACCTCGAGCTTTTGACGTAAGACGAACACAAGCTGCATTTGAAGGTGAACAGAAGCTACAAAAATATTGTGATGACGTGATAATACCAAATGAACCGGTGACAGTGAGGTGAACCTACTAGTGTACCGTGATGATGGCTGGACCACAGCCGAAACATATGTACGGTAAAAGTGTAACAGAAATACAAAAAGTGTATTTGTTGGCTATAATACTGCTAATTGAATCAAAATGTACGGTGAATATAACGTGAAAATTGTATAACAAAGTGGTTAGTTTGTTTACCTGAGTGCGGTAGCTAGGTTACTGACGTAAACATCCACTTGAATATTCCAGGACCTACCACCAGCACAAAGAAACGGCTTATTGCTTCAAACTTTTCAACTATACTCCACTTCGAAATGTTTCCCCGCTCTCGAACGCAGGACTTACACCAGTCGCCGCTATAACATTAAACCAGCCTTACTGACTTAAACCACAGTCCCACTGAGCTGTTAAAGTAAAGTAAATTGAAACACGAATAATTCACAATTTCATCACGGATCGTTGCCCCATGCTTCCCCATTAGACACGACAAGCATTCACCTCGCTCGCACAGGACTGCCGATGCTGCCCAGCCAGGCTGCAGACGCACTGCCTAGCGGCCGACAAGCAAACCAACCCTGGGGCTCAACAGCGCTCGATAATGCTGCGTGCAGGATTCTGGTACTAACCATGTGGAAAACATAGTGCGTGGGAGTCTTTAATGTTTACAGCGCTTTACAAATTTTTATTGAACTTTGTATCATGCCACTGGAAGTTGCAAGATCTAGCAATGTTTAACTCAGTAAGCAACACAAGCATGGCGACAATGCGAACTTCTGAGGTGGTTAAGCTACTTTGTGAAAAGTCCAGAAAACGTGACATACGTACAAAGTCAACTAAGAACGGGTTTAAGAAATACAATTATGTATACATATATATATTGGTCACATCTTGTGTAGAAACTGCCTTGAAGGAAAGTTAGAAGGATAGAAATGACGGTAAGACGAGGAAGAAGACGTACGCAGCTACTGGATGACGTTAAGGAAAAGAGAAGATACTGGAAATTGAAAGAGGAAGCACTAGATCGCACCCTGTGGAGAACTTGCTTTGGAAGAGGCTACGGACCTGTCGTAAGACAGACTGCAGAATGAAGAGGCTACGGACCTGTCGTAAGACAGACCGCAGAATGAAGAGGCTACGGACCTGTCGTAAGACAGACTGCAGAATAAAGAGGCTACGGACCTGTCGTAAGACAGACGGCAGAATGAAGAGGCTACGGACCTGTCGTAAGACAGACTGCAGAATGAAGAGGCTACGGACCTGTCGTAAGACAGACTGCAGAATGAAGAGGCTACGGACCTGTCGTAAGACAGACTGCAGAATGAAGAGGCTACGGACCTGTCGTAAGACAGACTGCAGAATGAAGAGGCTACGGACCTGTCGTAAGACAGACTGCAGAATGAAGAGGCTACGGACCTGTCGTAAGACAGACTGCAGAATGAAGTGGCTACGGACCTGTCGTAAGACAGACTGCAGAATGAAGAGGCTACGGACCTGTCGTAAGACAGACTGCAGAATGAAGTGGCTACGGACCTGTCGTAGGACAGACTGCAGAATGAAGAGGCTACGGACCTGTCGTAAGACAGACTGCAGAATGAATGAATATATATATATATATATATATATATACCATTAATTTAATTAATGCTGACTACTAAACCATTTCAGAAAGGTACATGCAATTCAGCATAGATACCGGTAAGAAGTGTAGCCCTACAACTTTCTATGAAATATTATTACGTCACAAATTTCAGACATGGCGACAGAAGGAATTCATAATTTGACAACTATCAGAAAGAATGAATATTTATTAATGAACACTGCGCACAAAAGATATTTATTAATGAGCACTGCGCACAAAAGATATTTATTAATGAGCACTGGGCACAAAAGATATTTATTAATGAGCACTGCGCACAAAAGATATTTATTAATGAGCACTGCGCACAAAAGATATTTATTAATGAGCACTGCGCACAAAAGATATTTATTAATGAGCACTGCGCACAAAAGATATTTATTAATTAGCACTGCGCACAAAAGATATTTATTAATGAGCACTGCGCACGAAAGATATTTATTAATGAGCACTGCGCACAAAAGATATTTATTAATGAGCACTGCGCACAAAAGATATTTATTAATGAGCACTGCGCACAAAAGATATTTATTAATGAGCACTGCGCACAAAAGATATTTATTAATGAGCACTGCGCACAAAAGATATCTATTAATTAGCACTGCGCACAAAAGATATTTATTAATGAGCACTGCGCACAAAAGATATTTATTAATGAGCACTGCGCACAAAAGATATTTATTAATGAGCACTGCGCACAAAAGATATCTATTAATTAGCACTGCGCACAAAAGATATTTATTAATGAGCACTGCGCACAAAAGATATTTATTAATGAGCACTGCGCACAAAAGATATTTATTAATGAGCACTGCGCACAAAAGATATTTATTAATGAGCACTGCGCACAAAAGATATCTATTAATTAGCACTGCGCACAAAAGATATTTATTAATGAGCACTGCGCACAAAAGATATTTATTAATGAGCACTGCGCACAAAAGATATTTATTAATGAGCACTGCGCACAAAAGATATTTATTAATGAGCACTGCGCACAAAAGATATTTATTAATGAGCACTGCGCACAAAAGATATTTATTAATGAGCACTGCGCACAAAAGATATCTATTAATTAGCACTGCGCACAAAAGATATGTATTAATGAGCACTGCGCACAAAAGATATTTATTAATGAGCACTGCGCACAAAAGATATTTATTAATGAGCACTGCGCACAAAAGATATTTATTAATGAGCACTGCGCACAAAATATATTTCCTGTCGATCTCTGCATATGATACGAAGCGCTGAAAGGAAAATTAACCTAAAAAATTTTGTTAGTTAATTACGAGCTCGCGGCTCTTATCTGAGAAACGTTACAGACTGAAACAATGGGTACGGGGTGAAAATGCGCAGTACAAGTTGCGCACTGAACTATGTCATTTTCCGTGAATGGCAGTAACGTATAATTCGATCTTTCATTTTCATGTCTCAGTCTGAAGCAGAAGGACATTAACATAAGGGCCGTCCCTCCTCATCTGGCTTTCATTTACTTCACTATAAAAAAGGAGGCTGCTGCCACCGAGTCACGGTTACTTGTATTGCTTACAAAGACTGTAACGTTTGCACTGCCCGTAATATTGCTATTGACACATTGACACATTGACACATTGACACATCTCGTGCTAAGCGGAGGAATTCTGAGCTCTAAGACATCAGACATATATAAAGCGATTCTGTAATATCGACAGCAATAAGTAACAGGTTACATATATATATATATATACATATATACATATATATACATATATATACACATATATACACATATATACACATATATACACATATATACATATATATACATATATATACACATATATACATATACGTATAAAATAAAGGTCACCCTAGATCAGGCCAGAAGGCCCAGGCGGGAGTGGAGGTATAACTAACTAACTCCACATAGCACAGTCCTTCTTGAGAAGCTAACAGTTCCTCAGCTAGTCAAGAAATTCCCCGCGTTTTATGGAACCCGAAGGTTCATTACCGCACTCACAACAGCCCTCCACCTGTCCCTATCCTGATTACCAAAGAATCAGTCCAGGCTTTGTATAGTGATTCGTAACATGGTAATTTTTTACGGTAAGGAGTTGTTAGCACCTCGCCCAACACCCAAGCTGGAGAACCACCCCTTGTCGGCTGTCCGCGACTGCTTATTCAATGCATTCGCAGCTACCCTCCATATCTGCAGGCCGTTCCTCCATCCACAGCCAGAGGACGCGCCATGCCGTGGTGACAGGGACCCAGGGGGGAGTGGAGCTGTGCTCTTTCTTTAACCTCAGCGCTAGAGTGAGTGGGTGGTCAACACCACGCCCCGGCCGCTTTATCCCAGTAAATGACAGTAAATGACCCGGTACCCATTGTACAGGAGGCAGGGTAGGCCCCAAGGACAGTCTGGAAGGGTGCTGAAAATCTCGCCCCACCGGGATTCGATCCCCGGACCGTCCAGCCGCGATAGCTCAGTCGCTATACCGACTGAGCTATCGCGGCTGTTGGATAGATTATTGGATTTTTATTGTACAAAAAATGTGGAGATAACTCGCCCCATTAAACTACGTGAAACCTTGCCATATTTCAGACTTACACCTTGGCATACCTGAGGCCTTCGCTCTTCTGGAATATGCGCGGTGTAGGTTTGTAGTTTCGTTACCGACGTTTCGGGCGTACATATCGGTCCCATCTTTCAGAGACAAGCATTCCGATCTTCTTGAACTGCTGGACCCTGGGATCGATGCATTGTACCGAAACGTCGGTTATCAACTACAATCCTACACCGCGCAGCGTCGTAGAAGTACGTAAATTGTTCTGCAGATGCAGACAGTATTCAGTCGCCATGATTTTCACCGATGTAGATGGCGCGTGAGTATGTAGTTCACTATACCCTGGTAGATGGCAGTGTATAACGGACATGGAGTGTTCAGATGCGCAAGAACTTGTGCGCAGTAACACGCGACTGTTTTGTTTGCTGATAGGAAGCGAGTAAAATTCGTTCTAATCCAACTTTCCTTTTGTAAGTGTAAAGCAGTTTGATATGCGATCGCAGTGGCCGCGCGGTCTAAGGCGTGGGTCTGCGGCTGCTCGCTTACAGGGATTGTGGGTTCGAATCCCACCGGGGGCATGGATGTCTGTCTGTTGTGAGTGTTGTGTGTTGTCAGGTAGAGGTCTCTGCGACGGGCTGATCACTCGTCCAGAGGAGTCCTACCGAGTGTGGTGTGTCTGAGTGTGATCGTGAAGCGTCGAAAAATGAATTGGCCTAGGCCCCCTAGGGGCTGTCGAGGCATTGAAAAAAAAAATCAGTCTGATATGTGTGCTAGAAATATTTGGTTCTAATATCGGCTGGTGCTTTTTAGACTTCCACTGTCCTTCTAGCAGATGATGGTACATTGACGGGCTAAATGTCCGACGAACCATGGTTCGATTCCCGGTACATAGCACAGGCTTTTCTGTTCTCCAAAAGTCCAGACAACTTACGGAACCCACACAATCCCCTATTGAATGGGTTCCTTCCCCTGTGGTAAAGAGGCGAGGGTGTAAATCTCCCCATCTCCGCATTTAGTAACAAAGATAAGAGTGGAACTAAACTCCGACGTTTCGAAAGAACGCTGTGCCTTTATCATCAAGGGTAGTGGGGAAAATTTATCATGAATTTGTTGGCACGTTGGAAAACGCTAACTATTCGAAAGTGCGTAACATCTCAGAAGATCAGAATCTTTGTCAGCGATTTTGTTGTTACAGATTGTAAGCAAAAAAAAAAAAAAAAAAAAAAAAAAAAAAAAAAAGGAAATTTGCGTGTAACGTAGCATTGTGGCACGTTCGCGTAACCATTGTTGCAGTCTTCATTTCCTAGTAAGATCGAGGTGATAAATGACAGTACATATACTAACCACAGTCGAACATATAGTCTTATGTAAACAATACATAACGTCCCACATGACTGACAATTTCAAACAACAGGCAACAAAATTGTGCAGACTGTACCAGCTTCTAAACAAAACATATCCCAAATAATTTACACTCTCTGAACAAAAACAAAAACAATCAGTTATCAGTCTCTTCTAACACGTCACATATATCGCTGCATTGAAACAAAAGACTGTTCGTGGCTTCCTTTAGACATACAATTTGGCTAAACAGATCGTAATGACATAGTCGATATTTCGTTCAGAAATTTATAATTTTTTGTGTTACAGTAAAACAGTTTACAAGATCAGAAGGAATTAATAAATTATGAAGCAATAAGTATTACACATTCTGAGTGTATGTCTGTAGCCTTAGTTATCCAGCATGCAAAGCGCATGCGCCGTGTTATATTGTCATCTGAGGCCTGTCTGGCTGTACCATATTTTTCCACATTATCTCATAAACGGCACGATTTTCGGAAAAAGTTATTGAACATAAAATGTGTGTTTTGGTTTTATCTACAACTTTTGTCTGAAACATTTCTCATTCTAAGAAGAATTCAGCGAGATATTATCATAAATGTACGTAGGTCTTCATGTAAAGTACCTGTTATTATTGTTAGATTTTAATGAAACTTGAATCTTCCCTGCAGATCTTCGAAAAATCTTCAAATATAAAACCTCATGAAGATTCGTCCAGTGAGAGCCGAGTTGTTCCATGCGGACAGCCAGACACACAGATAGACAGATATTTTTTTTTCAATGGCTCGACAGCCCCTTGGGGGCCTAGGTCGCCTCATTGTTCGAGGCTTCACGATCACTCTCAAATACACCACACTCGGTAGGACTCCTCTGGACGAGTGATCAGCCCGTCGCAGAGAACTCTACCTGACAACACACAACACTCACAACAGACAGACATCCATGCCCTAGGCGGGATTCGAACACACAATCCCAGTAAGCGAGCGGCCGCAGACCCACGCTTTAGACCGCACGGCCACTGGGATCGCTCAGACAAACATAATGAAGCTAATAATCTATTTTCGCAATTTTGCGAACGCGCCTACAATTACTAGATTTGAACGCTGTAAATTACAATTTATTCAATTTCCCTTCTCTTCAAACACAACTTTAGTTGCCCCTTCAAGCTCCAGTATCATATCCTACGAGCAGTGAGTCTAAATGATATAAATGGTGATCTACGTAACCCTCTAAAGCCCAGTGGTTACTATATGTACCACCACGTTTAACATTCACAAATTCTACGTTCTGACCACACAGTGTATTTATGTGTTTTGTGTGGATCTCAGAACAAACAGCGATTATTTCACTGTACAGCATTAACTGACTGGTTTGTATAACTGAGACGGAGTGTGTTTACTGCGCAGTACGGACTGTATTTATGTGTTTTGTGTGGATCTCAGAACAAACAGCGATTATTTCACTGTACAGCATTAACTGACTGGTTTGTATAACTGAGACGGAGTGTGTTTACTGCGCGCAGTACGGACTGTATTTATGTGTTTTGTGTGGATCTCAGAACAAACAGCGATTATTTCACTGTACAACATTAACTGACTGGTTTGTATAACTGAGACGGAGTGTGTTTACTGCGCGGTACGGACTGTATTTATGTGTTTTGTGTGGATCTCAGAACAAACAGCGATTATTTCACTGTACAACATTAACTGACTGGTTTGTATAACTGAGACGGAGTGTGTTTACTGCGCGGTACGGACTGTATTTATGTGTTTTGTGTGGATTCTCAGAAACAAACAGCGATTATTTCACTGTACAACATTAACTGACTGGTTTGTATAACTGAGACGGAGTGTGTTTACTGCGCGGTACGGACTGAATATTTATGTATAATTCAGGTTAGTGTTAGACTTTCGAGGGTTAAATTACACGACTCTTTGTGCTAATCCGAACAGTCTCCAAGCATACATCTGTCGCACAGCAGTAACTGTCGTGATGCACTGTTCAACGACGTACATATATGCAAATTGCTGTTCGTATGCGCAATTATCTCATCGCCTGTGTCTCTGTTCTGTCACTTTCTCCTTCAGTATGATAGACAGCAACGCCTTCCACTTTCTGCAACGAAGTTAGGCTTTACTTACCATCTGTCGTCTGTCTGTCTGTCTGTCTTCTCAGATCTCAGACTGCCATGTGCAGACACTTCCCGCAATTGACGTAACTTTAAAAAAAGTAAAAGCTTGAAATAGTAACTGGGGCCGTCGGTGGCGCAGTTGGTTGAGGCACTGCTACAAACCGGAAGGTCGCGGGTTCGATTCCCGATGGTGTCATTGGAATTTTTCATTGACATAATCCTCTCGGTCGTACTATGGCCCTGGGGTCTACTCAGCCTCTAACAGAAATGAGTACCAGGAATATTTCCTGGGGGGTAAAGGCGGCCGGTGCGTAGGGCTGACAACCTTACCACCTTCATGTTCCGATTGTCTAGAAATCTGTGAGCCTCAACCTCCTGGAACCCTAAGGGCCTGTCCAGGCCTGTAATGGGGTTGCTTTACCTTTACCTAACATTTTACTAGAATGTACAAAATTCCGTGACGTACCTAGAACACACCTAGAACACACCTAGAACACACCTAGAACACAGGCATGTCAATGACCCGAAGTACTTGGGGGGGAGGAAGCTGTTATTCCAATGATGGAAAATGATGGCTGAGAAGTTCATAAAACTCCCTTCATGCTCTGCAATTCCATTGTTTCAATTTCCGGCCCAGCTACAGGCTGTACCAACACAGGGTGTCAATTATTTTTGTCAGGTCCTCCATTAAAATTACACGACATTCTTTAGACATGTTGCTTAAACTTTTCTGGGTTGTTACCGGCGCCATTTTTTGGTTCCACTCACAGTCTAGAAACCGGTCACCGAAAAAACCAACGTATTGGTAACACATTGTGTGTCCCATCTTCAGAGGTTCTTAGGAAATAAAGACTCTGAGATGCGGACAAACAAGTGATTCTTAGGAAAAACAAGTGACAGACAATAGGACAAAAAAAGGAATGATTGTTTAGTAAAAAAAGTGACAACAAGGGCAAACAAGTGATTCTTAGAAAAAAAATGAAAGTTTTAGAAAACAAGGACAAAGACAATAGTGATTCTTAGGAAAAACAAGTGACAACAAGGACAAATAAGTGATTCTTAGGAAAAAGCGACAATAAGACAACAAGTATCTAGAAAAAAGACACAATAAAGGACAAAACAAAGTGATTCTTAGGAAAAAAAAAGTGACAACAAGGACAAATAAGTGATTCTTAGGAAAAACAAGCGACAATAAGGACAAACAAGTGATTCTTAGGAAAAAAAAAGTGACAACAAGGACAAATAAGAGATTCTTAGGAAAACAAGTGACACAGACAAGTGACAAAAACAAGTGACAAACAAGTAGTGATTCTTAGGAATAAGACCCTGAAGATAGGACAAACAAGTGATCCCGAAACGTTGGTCATACACCAAAAAACGACGCCGGGTAACAACCCAGAAGATTTTAAGCAACATTAATACAAAGGCGGAAGCCTTCAATTACCTGTTCTTTAGACATGTTCCTCTTTTTGACGTTCAATTAATTTCGGAAGATTAAACAGGGCCGCATATAGAGGTCAGCACTGTAGTGGCAGGCGTGACGACCCTCGGGCTATATGCCACTCGGTGAAACAAGTTTTCTTGAAAGCTTTACGTCATATATCGACGTTACGTCACTGTCACGTGTTTCACGGGCAATCTAAGGAACTTTCACTCGGTACAAAATGATACATTACGTTCGACGCTGTCGCCCATTGTTATCTACAGGAAGTATTTATCTGGGTAATTGCCTTTCTTCGGCCTTCTCAAACTACGCCCATGGAGCAGCGCTCAGCGGAGCACAGTTACTCAACCTGTCTCGAGCTGCGGTCAGCTTGTACATTTCACTAATCCTGCTCAACCCCTCCTCGAAATTACTTCACTTCCTGGACTCCTTAGGGCCAAATCGCTGTAGAATTTGAAGTTGTAATATTTACAATAAGAAACAGACTAGAAGTGTAAAAACCTGTATGAAGCCAAATTAAAAATTTATTACAAAAACAATTATTTCTAGCAGTAATAAAAATCAAGCCGATCCAGTGGCCGCGCGGTCTAAGACGTGGATCTACGGCCGCTCGCTTACTGGGATTGCGGGTTCGAATCCCGCCGGAGGCATGGATGTCTGTCTGTTGTGAGTGTTGTGTGTTGTCAGGTAGAGGTCTCTGCGACGGGCTGATCACTCGTACAGAGGAGTCCTACCGAGTGTGGTGTGAGTGGTGTGTCTGAGTGTGATCGTGAAGCCTCGATAATTAGGCGGTCTAGGCCCCCAAGGGGCTGTCGAGCCCTTGAAAAAAAATTAAAATCGAACTAGGATTAGGAAACTCTTAAGGAAAAACACTATAACTTGTACTGTACAGAATTACTCCAGAGCACGAAATAGAAAGAGGAAGGAAAGTAAAGGAGGAGCGGGTAAAGTGAAGAGGAGCGGGTAAAGTGAGAGGAAGTGAGAGCGGGTTAAAGTGCTTAATGAAACAATTTCCAACCAAAGAGCGAAAAACAGTTTTGTCGAATACACCACATAAATTAAAGAAGCATTTGGAAATTCATTTCTTCCGGGGAGTGGCGCTTGTTCGTCGATGTGTTGTTCCCGACGTTTCGGAACATCTTAGTACCTCCAAGTTCTGCGCAAAACAGCATTACGATGGAGTACACAACCACGACACAGCGGCATATCACAGAAGACATGAATCTTCAGGTGTGAAGACCTTCAGGTGTCAAGACCTTCAGGTGTGAAGACCTTCAGGTGTTAAGACCTTCAGGTGTAAGACCTTCAGGTGTGAAGACCTTCAGGTGTAAGACCTTCAGGTGTCAAGACCTTCAGGTGTCAAGACCTTCAGGTGTGAAGACCTTCAGGTGTAAGACCTTCAGGTGTCAAGACCTTCAGGTGTCAAGACCTTCAGGTGTGAAGACCTTCAGGTGTAAGACCTTGAGGTGTCAAGACCTTCAGGTGTCAAGACCTTCAGGTGTGAAGACCTTCAGGTGTCAAGACCTTCAGGTGTAAGACCTTCAGGTGTCAAGACCTTCAGGTGTCAAGACTTCAGGTGTCAAGACCTTCAGGTGTGCAAGACCTTCAGATGTCAAGACCTTCAGGTGTCAAGACCTTCAGGTGTTAAGATCTTCAGGTGCGCACTGTACCTTGTGGCATGCCAGTACAGGTAGTCATAGACCTATCGTTGGCTTAAGGCCAACAACTAATTCGTGTTTCAGCCTTCGCATGTGTTGATGAGACCTTCTTAGGTGTTCAAGACTTAGTGTAGTTCTGTACAAGCTTCGGGACAAACTTCGGTGTTTAAGACCGTCAGAGTGACAAGAAGCTTCAGTTTGAACCTTTCAGTGTGAAGACCTGTAGGTGTCCAAGACTTCAGGTGATTACACTGACCTTCAGGTGTGAAGACCTTCAGGTGTCAAGACCTTCAGGTGTTAAGACCTTCAGGTGTGAAGACCTTCAGGTGTCAAGACCTTCAGGTGTCAAGACCTTCAGGTGTCAAGACCTTCAGGTGTCAAGACCTTCAGGTGTTAAGATCTTCAGACCTGCGCACTCTTGTTCCTGTGCGCCATGCCAGTACAAAGGTAAGTCATTCTTAGAGCACTCATCGTTGGGCTCTTAAGGCCAACAACTAATTCGTGATTTCAGGCTTCCGCATCGATGTTGATGAGATCTGCGTTCTTCTGGGATGTTACGTAACGATGAGTAGTAGTTCTGTACCAAGGTTTCGGGACAACATACCGGTCCGATCTTCAGGGTGAAGAAGTCCAAGAACAAGAAAAGCTTCTTCTTGAACTCTTTGACCATTGAAGATGGGACTGGTATGTTATCTCAAGACGTCGGTAAACAATTACCACTCGACGCCGTGTAATATCCCAAAATAGTGCAGATCTCATCTAATTCGTTGTTTCACGCGTTTTATACCCCGTGTTTATCGCTCAGTGGGCTGGGTGTTCCTGAAACCACACCGGGGTTTAAGCGAAACGTCTTCTTCTATACAGCACGCCAAAGATCTTAGACAAACGCCGATACTGACAATTTCTCTTTGTTGTTTGCATTTAAACTCTTAAATTTCTCTCAAGTTAAACAAAAAGTTAAGGAGATGGGGGTAAGAATTACTGGAAAGGAGAAGTTGTTAATGTTGTGTCATACGAAAGGCCGCTTGACTACACAAGCAGCTAACTGAAGCTACTGGCTAAGGGACCGAGCTGCTGTCATAGTCAGTAGAGTGCCACTGGTCTGACAGCAGCGTGTTAAGTTCTTGCTTGTGCTTAAGATACATTGGATGGAGTTTGTGGTTGTGTCCAATATGGGGGGGGGGGGGGTTCCCATCCAAACCCCTTATTTAAACATTGAAAACTAATGGGTTTGTGGACTTTGTCCATCTTCCGGAAATCTAAAATAACTACATTTCCGGACGATGCACAAAGTCCAGAAATCAATTAGTTCTCAATGTTATTTACCGTCGTAAGAAGCTTTTGGGATTTACCCTTATTTAAAGCAAGGTAAAGGTAAAGGTAAAGCAACCCCATTACAGGCCTGGACAGGCCCTTAGTGTTCCAGGAGGTTGAGGCTCACAGATTTATAGACAATAGGCACATGAAGGTGGTAAGGTTGTCAGCACTATTCACCGGCCGCCTTTACCACCCAGGAAATATTCCTGGTACTCATTTCTGTTAGAGACTGAGTCGACCCCAGGGCCATAGTGCGACCGAAAGGATTATGTCAATGAAAAATTTCAATGATAAAATCGGGAATCGAACCCGCGACCTTCCGGTTTGTACCACAGTGCCTTATTTAAAATTCACATTAACCTTGCTCAAATTTGTGTCTCCTTTCTAGGCGTCTTTACTAAGTAAGAAAGCCTTACCTGGTGACTATGTCCAGTCATCCGTCCGTCTGTGACTAAGTATCACTGACTGAACAGCTTGTCAGAGTTCTTGACAAAACGCTGTGAAGCAGACATGACTTTAGCGGCAATCGGTGCAGTAAAATGCTCCTTTACTTGAGGGCCTAAGTAAATTTCTGTCCGTAATTTCCAAATTTATTGCCCACTTAAACTGAACATTGCTACGAGGAATCTGTATATAATGCTGTTGACTCTTTGTCAGTTTTGTGAAAATCGACGTAGAGAAGTTGTACTTTGCTTACGGGTGTCAAAGGAATAATATTAAAGTCGCACCTGTAACTCGAAGCTGGCGAGCCTCTAACCCCACCCCACGCACGTACCGTTAACCCTATGACAGTTTCAAAATGAAGAACGCCGCGGTCAAGTCTCCGTACTAATTCAATGAGCGCACACATTTGCAGTAATTTTCTCATTCTAAAATCTCACTCAGCTTTATAATGGCCACACAGCTGTATATTTACTTTGCAGTAGGTCTAGAGAAAGACAAACATTGGAACAGAATGAGCGCTAGCTGGTTGTGGTGTGTGAGTTTGTCTGCAAACAACCCTGACACACACAGCACGCGTACACATTACATAACTTTAAACACAAAAATTAACCTAAATTTTATACAAACAGTCCGTACCGCGCAGTAAACACACTCCGTCTCAGTTATACAAACCAGTCAGTTAATGTTGTACCGTGAATATAATCGCTGTTTGTTCTGAGATCCACACAAAACACATAAATAAAGTCCGTACCGCGCAGTAAACACACTCCGTCTCAGTTACACAAACCAGTCAGTTAATGTTGTACAGTGAAATAATCGCTGTTTGTTCTGAGATCCACATAAAACACATAAATACAGTCCGTACCGCGCAGTAAACACACTCCGTCTCAGTTATACAAACCAGTCAGTTAATGCTGTACAGTGAAATAATCGCTGTTTGTTCTGAGATCCACATAAAACACATAAATACAGTCCGTACCGCGCAGTAAACACACTCCGTCTCAGTTATACAAACCAGTCAGTTAATGCTGTACAGTGAAATAATCGCTGTTTGTTCTGAGATCCACATAAAACACATAAATACAGTCCGTACCGCGCAGTAAACACACTCCGTCTCAGTTATACAAACCAGTCAGTTAATGCTGTACAGTGAAATAATCGCTGTTTGTTCTCAGATCCACATAAAACACATAAATACAGTCCGTACCGCGCAGTAAACACACTCCGTCTCAGTTATACAAACCAGTCAGTTAATGTTGTACAGTGAAATAATCGCTGTTTGTTCTGAGATCCACACAAAACACATAAATACAGTCCGTACCACGCAGTAAACACACTCCGTCTCAGTTATACAAACCAGTCAGTTAATGCTGTACAGTGAAATAATCGCTGTTTGTTCTGAGATCCACACAAAACACATAAATACAGTCCGTACCGCGCAGTAAACACACTCCGTCTCAGTTATACAAACCAGTCAGTTAATGCTGTACAGTGAAATAATCGCTGTTTGTTCTGAGATCCACACAAAACACATAAATACACTGTGTGGGCAGAACGTAGAATTTGTGAATGTTAAACATGGCGGTACATATAGTGACCACTGGGCTTTACATGGTTAAAAGTATTACGTAAGGCTACACTCCAAAATTAACAATAAGGGAGAACCATTTACGCGTCGAAATGTTTTAGTAAATCAAACAAGTGAGAGTAAAGTTAAACGTGCTTATTAAGTCGATAAATTAGTAAGTAACACCGCAGATAAATAAATAAGATTGCAGGCCATGAACTGGATTAATGTGGCTCAGGATAGGGGCAAGTGGCTGGATATTGTGAGCAAAGCAATGGATTTTCGGGTTGCATAAAACACGAGAATTTGTGACTAGCTGAGGACCTGTCAGCTTCTCAAGACACTCTGGTTCTTGCAGTAGGCAAACAGGCACGTACTGTCAACATGTTTGCCAGCTTTAACTTTGACTGTCGACAGTCAGATATTGCTTGGCCTGTCGCTATTTGTCTCGACGATTGCGGTGTGCAAGTCTCTGTGCTTTCACTAAAACAATCGTCTGATGTCAGGCAGTCAATCTGCGAAACAGATTGTGCACTGCTACGTTTGCACACACTGCCTTCTTGTTTTAAACGTCTTGTTGTAGTCTCCGGAATTCCGGACTGTTCCGAGTGTAGTCCACACCAGGCACATCACTCTACACTTGACAGATTACTCTACACTTAACACATCAATCTACACTTGACACATCACTCTACACTTGACACATCACTCTACACTTGACACATCAGTCTACACTTGACTCATCACTCTACACTTGACACACCAATCTACACTTAACACATCAGTCTACACTAGGCACATCAGCTTATACTAGGCACATCAGTCTACACTAGGCACATCTGTCTACACTAGGCACATCTGTCTGCACTAGGCACATCAGTCTGCACTAGGCACACCAGTCTGCACTAGGCCACCAGTCTGCACTAGGCAACCAGTCTACACTAGGCACATCAGTCTGCACTAGGCACATCAGTCTGCAATAGGCACATCGGTCTAAGCTAGGCACATCAGTCTACACTAGGCACATCTGTCTACACTAGGCACATCTGTCTGCACTAGGCACATCTGTCTGCACTAGGCACACCAGTCTACACTAGGCACATCAGTCTGCAATAGGCACACCAGTCTGCACTAGGCAACCAGTCTACACTAGGCACATCAGTCTGCACTAGGCACATCTGTCTGCACTAGGCACATCAGTCTACACTAGGCACACCAGTCTGCAATAGGCACACCAGTCTGCACTAGGCACACCAGTCTGCACTAGGCACATCAGTCTACACTAGGCACACCAGTCTACACTAGGCACACCAGTCTGCACTAGGCACACCAGTCTGCACTAGGCACACCAGTCTGCACTAGGCACATCAGTCTGCACTAGGCACACCAGTCTGCACTAGGCACACCAGTCTGCACTAGGCACACCAGTCTGCACTAGGCACATCAGTCTGCACTAGGCACACCAGTCTGCACTAGGCACACCAGTCTGCACTAGGCACATCAGTCTGCACTAGGCACACCAGTCTACACTAGGCACACCAGTCTGCAATAGGCACACCAGTCTGCACTAGGCACATCAGTCTGCACTAGCACACAGTCTGCACTAGGCACACCAGTCTGCACTAGGCACACCAGTCTACACTAGGCACATCAGTCACACATCGCCGTCTCTATAACAACTGCACACCCGCTCATATTTGTACTAACATCGGACCGCGTTAGAACGTACCAGAATAATTTAATGGGACAAACTTTATGAGCGAGAAATGAGCTTAAATTTGGTGAATCTCAGGGTCTCGAACTCACGCACTGCTGGCCGATCGTGACGGCCTCTTTTACCGTCTTCCATTGTCACGGTGTAGGATCACGCCGTCTTTATCACCAACTCTCTTTCTTATTTACACCCTCTATTCTCTTTTCCCTCTGTACAATTTCCGCTTATACTTCCGCATCTTGTCTCTGCCACTTTCCTGTCATCGCTTTATTGTTTTACGTCATACTTCCGTCATTTATTCTACACTTGTCTTTGCAAATGCCGTTACATCTTCTTGCATCACTTTCTCCACCTCTTCATCTGCTCAGAATGTTCCAGCATCAGTAACTGAAGCAGACATATTAATAACATCACCTAATATCATCTGCCGTTGTCATCTCTATTATCATCAGTAGCATCATCCTTTTTATCGATTATACTTGTCATTATTTTCTTACTCCATGTATCTTGTCTCCTCTATCTCACTTGTACCTCGTCTGTCTTCATCATCTATCTTTTTTCGAAGTTGTATCATTTTGATAAATTCCAAAAGTTTCTGACGGTTTGTAACGTTGAGATCTAATGGGTTTGTGGACTTTGTGCATCGTCCGGATGTCTAAAATAACGACGTTTCGGAAGCTGGATCTGCTTAGGTTGTCCAGTGATTGAGGTTAGCTCTATCTAAGGGACCCAACAGTGATTGAGGTTAGCTCTGTCTAAGGGACCCAACAGTGATTGAGGTTAGCTCTGTCTAAGGGACCCAACAGTGATTGAGGTTAGCTCTGTCTAAGGGACCCAACAGTGATTGAGGTTAGCTCTGTCTAAGGGACCCAACAGTGATTGAGGTTAGCTCTGTCTAAGGGACCCAACAGTGATTGAGGTTAGCTCTGTCTAAGGGACCCAACAGTGATTGAGGTTAGCTCTGTCTAAGGGACCCAACAGTGATTGAGGTTAGCTCTGTCTAAGGGACCCAACAGTGATTGAGGTTAGCTCTGTCTAAGGGACCCAACAGTGATTGAGGTTAGCTCTGTCTAAGGGACCCAACAGTGATTGAGGTTAGCTCTTCTAACGGACCCAACGTGATTGAGGTTAGCTCTTCTAACGGACCCAACAGTGATTGAGGTTAGCTCTATCTAACGGACCCAACAGTGATTGAGGTTAGCTCTATCTAAGGACCCAACAGTGATTGAGGTTAGCTCTTCTAGGGACCCAACAGTGATTGAGTAGCTCTGTCTAACGGACCCAACAGTGATTGAGGTTAGCTCTATCTAACGGACCCAACAGTTATTGAGGTTAGCTCTATCTAACGGACCCAACAGTGATTGAGGTTAGCTCTATCTAAGGGACCCAACAGTGATTGAGGTTAGCTCTGTCTAAGGACCCAACAGTGATTGAGGTTAGCTCTGTCTAACGGACCCAACAGTGATTGAGGTTAGCTCTATCTAAGGACCAACAGTGACTGAGGTTAGTCTATCTAAGGGACCTACAGTGATTGAGGTTAGCTTCTATCTAAGGGACCCAACAGTGATTGAGGTTAGCTCTGTCTAAGGGACCCAACAGTGATTGAGGTTAGCTCTGTCTAACGGACCCAACAGTGATTGAGGTTAGCTCTATCTAACGGACCCAACAGTGATTGAGGTTAGCTCTATCTAAGGGACCCAACAGTGATTGAGGTTAGCTCTGTCTAAGGGACCCAACAGTGATTGAGGTTAGCTCTGTCTAACGGACCCAACAGTGATTGAGGTTAGCTCTATCTAACGGACCCAACAGTGATTGAGGTTAGCTCTATCTAAGGGACCATACAGTGATTGAGGTTAGCTCTATCTAAGGGACCCAAAAGTGATTGAGATTAGCTCTCTCTAAGGGACCCAACAGTGATTGAGGTTAGTCTATCTAAAGGACCCAACAGTGATTGAGGTTAGCTCTATCTAAGGACCCAACAGTGATTGAGGTTAGCTCTATCTAAGGGACCCAACAGTGATTGAGGTTAGCTCTATCTAAGGGACCCAACAGTGATTGAGGTTAGCTCTATCTAAGGACCCAACAGTGATTGAGGTTAGTCTATCTAGGACCCAACAGTGATGAGTTGTCTATCTAAGGGACCCAACAGTGATTGAGGTTAGTTCTATCTAAAGGACCCAACAGTGATTGAGGTTAGCTCTATCTAAGGACCCAACAGTGATTGAGGTTTAGCTTCTATCTAAGGGACCCAACAGTGATTGAGGTTAGTTCTATCTAAAGGACCCAACAGTGATGAGGTTAGCTCTATCTAAGGGACCCAACAGTGATTGAGGTTAGTTCTATCTAAAGGGACCCAACAGTGATGAGGTTAGCTCTATCTAAGGGACCCAAGTGATTGAGGTTAGTCTATCTAAGGACCCAACAGTGATTGAGGTTAGCTCTATCTAAGGACCCAACAGTGATTGAGGTTAGTTCTATCTAAAGGACCCAACAGTGATTGAGGTTAGCTCTATCTAAGGGACCCAACAGTGATTGAGGTTAGTTCTATCTAAGGACCCAACAGTGATTGAGGTTAGCTCTATCTAAGGGACCCAACAGTGATTGAGGTTAGCTCTATCTAAGGACCCAACAGTGATGAGGTTAGCTCTATCTAAGGACCCAACAGTGATTGAGAGTATGATCCACATGCTGAGTCTCTATTAGGGACCCTACAGTGATTGAGGTTAGTTCTATTAAGGACCAACAGTGATTAAGGTTAGCTCTATCTAATGGACCAAAGTGATTGAGATTAGCTCTGTCTAAGGGACCCAACAGTGATTGAGGTTAGTCTATCTAACGGACCCAACAGTGATAGAGTTAGCTCTTCTAAGGAACCCAACAGTGATTGAGTTAGCTCTGTCTAAGGGACCCAACAGGTGAGATCTCCCTTTCTAATCGCCATGAGGACGGATGCAGATCACTTCCGAAACGCGCATTATTGATTTTCGACGAAGGACACAATCATTGTGGTTCACGTGTAGACAAGATTATACGCTTAAAGGCCGCATTTTAACGGGAACACTTCAGTAACTGGGCAATATGCACAGGCCTGTGACAGTGTTTCGATTCACATACTGTCACTGTCCTGTGAAGGTCACTTAAGATGGCCGTTCCGTTACAGCGCATGTGTGGCAACGCGCAGTGCGCAATTTGCGCATGTGTGGCACCGCGCAGTGCGCAAGTTGCGCATGTGTGGCAACGCGCAGTGCGCAATTTGCGCATGTGTGGCACCGCGCAGTGCGCAAGTTGCGCCTGACAATGCCGCTTATGCAATCTCAACGCTAACAACAAAATGCATAATCAAATGCAACCTGTTTTAGTGTTTGATTAAGCGTAGCTAAACAACATTGCAGTTAGACCAGTGCGGTGGTTCTCACATTGTGGTCCGCAGACACAGTGCTCCGTAAAGAGTGGCTTGCTTATTCTTCTTCAAACCAGAATCATAATGCAGTGCTGAATAGTCAGTAGTTTACAATACTGTTACAATACAATACAATACAATACAATACAATACAATACAGTATTACAATATTACAATACGTGTTCGTGTCTAGTAATGGTGTAGCAAAGGGTTTATCAAGCAAATGTCCGCTAATTGAGTAGATTCTGCTCAGTAGAACATAAAGTTTTCTTTTTTTTTTTTTGTTAGATTTTTGTAGCCTTAGTTTTGTCATGACCGCCAGAAAAAAAAGTCATATTTTTATAATAAATGTTCACATTTATTTAATAATATCTTTTACATTCTAAGTATGTTTCTCTTTTGTAAATATTCACCTTTAAAAGACACCTCGACTTTTGCCTTCGGGTCCACAAAATGGAATAATAGAAATAAGGTAAAAGTTTACAAATTGCTATAAGCAAGCCAATGATAATGTTTAAAAGTTAATAGTGAAATTACTTCAGGACTTGAAGGGATGTTTTAATATTGCAATATCTGGCTGCTAGATTGAGGGATTGGTCAATACGTTACAGTGTTTCGACAATGGACATAATGGCTGTAAATTGCAAAAATAAACTCGTGTTTACGAAAGTTACTTTTAGCACAGTTTGGCTCAACTAATAAATATTATATTGTGTTATATTATATGGGTGTGGGCCGCGATAGCTCAGTCGGTATAGCGAATCGCTACGGGCTGGACGGTCCGGGAATCGAATCCCGGTGGATTCAGAGATATTTCGCAGCCGTCCACCAGCCAAATGTACAATGGGGTACCGGGTCATTCCAGGGGGTAAAGCAGCCGGGGCGTGGCGTTGACCACCCACCCCATCTAGCGCCGAGGTTAAAGAAAAAGTATAGCTATACCTCTACTCCCCTCTGGGCCTTCATGGCCTGTTCTAGGAAGAACTTTACTCTACTATATATGGATTAATTTAATTTTGAGGAGCGGGTCCGCAGAGTTAGCGAGAATTTTAAGGGGTCTCCCGTACCGGAGAGTACACGACTGTCATACAGCTTGTGCCATCACCACGTTCTATCTAAGGCTGTAGGAACCCTGAACAGGACGTCGTCCTTCGTGAGGCTTGCACCATCCAGTAAATACACATTCGAAGGCTGCACACGAGTTACGTAAATTTCGATGGTCCGCTGTTCCCATATACGCGACGCACTGCTTTCTCTTTGTTTCAGTTACTGCGACGTGAGCAGTGAATTGTGTGGGTACTGCGGAGTGATCGTAGTGAGGGCAGGCACTAAGGCGAGAGATTGACACTGCAACAACAGGACTGCTCCAGTGTAAGTACGAGGACTATGAAGTGTGTCTATTGACTTAGCTTTGGTATATTAAGGACCAAATACAATCTGTTTTATTAAAGACCCAGGCCGTACCGCGCAGTAAACACTCTCCTACGACTATTTAAGGATCAAATATATTCTGCTTTATTAAAGAACCAGGTCGTACCGCGCAGTAAACACTCTTCTACGATAATTTAAGGACCAAATACATTCTGCTTTATTAGAGACCCAGGTCGTACCGCGCAGTAAACACTTTCCTACGGCTATTTAAGGACCAAATACAATCTGTTTTATTAAAGACCCAGGTTGTACCGCGCAGTAAACACTCTCCTACGATAATTTAAAGACCAAATACAATCTGTTTTATTAAAGACCCAGCTAGTACCGCGCAGTAAACACTCTCCTACGACTATTTAAGGACCAAATATATTCTGCTTTGTTAAAGAACCAGGTCGTACCGCGCAGTAAACACTCTCCTACGACTATTTAAGGACCAAATATATTCTGCTTTATTAAAGACCCAGCTCGTACCGCGCAGTAAACACTCTCCAAGTTATACAAACCAGTCAGTTAAAGTTGTACAGTGAAATAATCGCTGTTTGTTCTGAGATCCACACAAAACACATAAATACAGTCCGTACCGCGCAGTAAACACACTCCGTCTCAGTTATACAAACCAGTCAGTTAAAGTTGTACAGTGAAATAATCGCTGTTTGTTCTGAGATCCACACAAAACACATAAATACAGTCCGTACCGCGCAGTAAACACACTCCGTCTCAGTTATACAAACCAGTCAGTTAAAGTTGTACAGTGAAATAATCGCTGTTTGTTCTGAGATCCACACAAAACACATAAATACAGTCCGTACCGCGCAGTAAACACACTCCGTCTCAGTTATACAAACCAGTCAGTTAAAGTTGTACAGTGAAATAATCGCTGTTTGTTCTGAGATCCACACAAAACACATAAATACAGTCCGTACCGCGCAGTAAACACACTCCGTCTCAGTTATACAAACCAGTCAGTTAATGCTGTACAGTGAAATAATCGCTGTTTGTTCTGAGATCCACACAAAACACATAAATACAGACCGTACCGCGCAGTAAACACACTCCGTCTCAGTTATACAAACAGTCAGTTAATGTTGTACAGTGAAATAATCGCTGTTTGTTCTGAGATCCACACAAAACACATAAATACAGTCCGTACCGCGCAGTAAACACACTCCGTCTCAGTTATACAAACCAGTCAGTTAATGCTGTACAGTGAACAAATCGCTGTTTCTTCTGAGATCACACACAAAAAACATAAATACAGTCCGTACCGCGCAGTAAACACACTCCGTCTCAGTTATACAAACCAGTCAGTTAATGTTGTACAGTGAAATAATCGCTGTTTGTTCTGAGATCCACACAAAACACATAAATACAGTCCGTACCGCGCAGTAAACACACTCCGTCTCAGTTATACAAACCAGTCAGTTAATGTTGTACAGTGAAATAATCGCTGTTTGTTCTGAGATCCACACAAAAAACATAAATACAGTCCGTACCGCGCAGTAAACACACTCCGTCTCAGTTATACAAACCAGTCAGTTAATGTTGTACAGTGAAATAATCGCTGTTTGTTCTGAGATCCACACAAAACACATAAATACAGTCCGTACCGCGCAGTAAACACACTCCGTCTCAGTTATACAAACCAGTCAGTTAATGTTGTACAGTGAAATAATCGCTGTTTGTTCTGAGATCCACACAAAACACATAAATACAGTCCGTACCGCACAGTAAAAACACTCCGTCTCAGTTATACAAACCAGTCAGTTAATGTTGTACAGTGAAATAATCGCTGTTTGTTCTGAGATCCACACAAAACACATAAATACAGTCCGTACCGCGCAGTAAACACACTCCGTCTCAGTTATACAAACCAGTCAGTTAATGTTGTACAGTGAAATAATCGCTGTTTGTTCTGAGATCCACACAAAACACATAAATACAGTCCGTACCGCGCAGTAAACACACTCCGTCTCAGTTATACAAACCAGTCAGTTAATGTTGTACAGTGAAATAATCTCTGTTTGTTCTGAGATCCACACAAAACACATAAATAAAGTCCGTACCGCGCAGTAAACACTCCGTCTCAGTTATACAAACCATTCAGTTAATGCTGTACAGTAAAATAATCGCTGTTTGTTCTGAGATCCACACAAAACACATAAATACAGTCCGTACCGCGCAGTAAACACACTCCGTCTGAGTTATACAAACCAGTCAGTTAATGTTGTACAGTGAAATAATCGCTGTTTGTTCTGAGATCCACACAAAACACATAAATACAGTCCGTACCGCGCAGTAAACACACTCCGTCTCAGTTATACAAACCAGTCAGTTAATGTTGTACAGTGAAATAATCGCTGTTTGTTCTGAGATCCACACAAAACACATAAATACAGTCCGTACCGCACAGTAAAAACACTCCGTCTCAGTTATACAAACCAGTCAGTTAATGTTGTACAGTGAAATAATCGCTGTTTGTTCTGAGATCCACACAAAACACATAATTACACTGTGTGGGCAGAACGTAGAATTGTTGAATGTTAAACATGGTGGTACATATAGTAACCACTGGGCTTTAAGGGGTTAATATTAGACAGACAGATGTTATCTCTGAAACAACACCACATATGGAGGAAAGACTCACAAAGTGATATATTCATATTAATGAAAGGTTAAGACTGCCGTATGCACTTGCTACTTTGGTAATCAGTGCAGCTAAAGTCTTATGCCTGAACTGTAACTACACTGGTACTGTACAGTGGAAGTTCGTGACACAGGAGCATTAGATGATAATTTGCAGCTCACGATACAAATTTTTAAGAGAACCCGTTACCACGTACGTGTGTGTTTGTTTCTGTAAACGTATACAGAACTGTTACAATGTGAAACTATTCAGCAGTTTATCCTTTCACTACAATTTATTTTAAGGCAAATCCCGAGAGAAAGAAGTAAGAATTAGTTGGTGTGAGTTTGTGTTATATAAGTGTGTGTTTGTCTGTGGTGGTAGGTGGGTAGCTGGATGAGTGTGTAAGAGTGCGTGTAAAGCAAATGACCTTAGTCGTAAAGCATAAAGTAAATGCTGTAATTTCTAAACAAAATCACACAGAAAATTTCATTTCTTTTATACAGACTCTCTTCTTCAGGAAACATAAGACGGTAGGATCAACTACAGGCAGCGGCCAGACATGTAATGCGCCAGTTGTTGAGCCTTACAAATGTTATATTAAATCGCCTTGTCGGTCTGATGTGAAGAGCGATTCATGCCTTCAAAATTCGTGAACAATTATATACATACCGATCTACCGATCAGATTCATCGTACAGGAATTGCTTGTAGTTTAGTTACACACAACAGATGTCACGTGGCTACAGCGTGTCTTTTCTTATAAAAATGTCACACAAAAACATCTACCAAATTCACGAGCAATCACGTTTGTCTTGTGTGTTATTTACCGAGCTCCAAATACTCGGAAATGAACGAATGAATGAGATGAAACTGTTGGGTTCTGTCAGATGAAACTGTTGGGGTGTGTGAGATGAAACTGTTGGGTTCTGTCAGATGAAACTGTTGGGGTGTGTGAGATGAAACTGTTGGGTTCTGTCAGATGAAACTGTTGGGGTGTGTGAGATGAAACTGTTGGGTTCTGTCAGATGAAACTGTTGGGGTGTGTGAGATGAAACTGTTGGGTTCTCTCAGATGAAACTGTTGGGGTGTGTGAGATGAAACTGTTGGGTTCTGTCAGATGAAACTGTTGGGGGTGTGTGAGATGAAACTGTTGGGTTCTCTCAGATGAAACTGTTGGGGTGTGTGAGATGAAACTGTTGGGTTCTGTCAGATGAAACTGTTGGGGTGTGTGAGATGAAACTGTTGGGTTCTCTCAGATGAAACTGTTGGGGTGTGTCAGATGAAACTGTTGGGGTGTGTGAGATGAAACTGTTGGGGTGTGTGAGATGAAACTGTTGGGGTGTGTGAGATGAAACTGTTGGGTTCTGTCAGATGAAACTGTTGGGGTCTGTCAGATGAAACTGTTGGGGTCTGTGAGATGAAACTGTTGGGGTCTGTGAGATGAAACTGTTGGGGTCTGTGAGATGAAACTGTTGGGTTCTGTCAGATGAAACTCTTGGGGTGTGTGAGATGAAACTGTTGGGGTCTGTGAGATGAAACTGTTGGGTTCTGTCAGATGAAACTTTTGGGGAGTGTGAGATGAAACTGTTGGGGTCTGTCAGATGAAACTTTTGGGGTGTGTGAGATGAAACTGTTGGGTTCTGTCAGATGAAACTTTTGGGGTGTGTGAGATGAAACTTTTGGGGTGTGTGAGATGAAACTGTTGGGGTGTGTGAGATGAAACTGTTGGGTTCTGTCAGATGAAACTGTTGGGTCTGTCAGATGAAACTGTTGGGGTGTGTGAGATGAAACTGTTGGGGTCTGTGAGATGAAACTGTTGGGGTGTGTGAGATGAAACTGTTGGGGTCTGTGAGATGAAACTGTTGGGTTCTGTCAGATGAAACTCTTGGAGTTTGTGAGATGAAACTGTTGGGGTCTGCCTGATGAAACTCTTGGGGTCTGTGAGATGAAACTGTTGGGTTCTGTCAGATGAAACTTTTGGGGTCTGTAAGATAAAACTGTTGGGGTCTGTGAGATGAAACTGTTGGGGTTTGTGAGATGAAACTGTTGGGGTCTGTGAGATGAAACTGTTGGGTTCTGTCAGATGAAACTCTTGGGGTCTGTGAGATGAAACTGTTGGGTTCTGTCAGATGAAACTTTTGGGGTCTGTAAGATAAAACTGTTGGGGTCTGTGAGATGAAACTGTTGGGGTGTGTGAGATAAAACTGTTGGGGTCTGTGAGATGAAACTTTTGGGGTCTGTGAGATGAAACTTTTGGGGTCTGTAAGATAAAACTGTTGGGGTCTGTCAGATGAAACTCTTCGGGTTTGTGAGATGAAATTGTTGGGGTCTGTGAGATGAAACTGTTGGGGTCTGTAAGATAAAACTGTTGGGGTCTGTAAGATAAAACTGTTGGGGTCTGTAAGATAAAACTGTTGGGGTCTGTCAGATGAAACTCTTGGGGTTTGTGAGATGAAACTGTTGGGGTCTGTGAGATGAAACTGTTGGGTTCTGTCAGATGAAACTCTTGGGGTTTGTGAGATGAAACTGTTGGGATCTGTGAGATGAAACTCTTGGGGTTGTGAGATGAAACTGTTGGGGTTTGTGAGATGAAATTGTTGGGGTCTGTGAGATGAAACTTTTGGGGTTTGTGAGATAAAAGTTTTGGGGTCTGTAAGATAAAACTGTTGGGGTCTGTGAGATGAAATTGTTGGGGTCTGTGAGATGAAACTTTTGGGGTCTGTAAGATAAAAGTTTTGGGGTCTGTAAGATAAAACTGTTGGGGTTTGTGAGATAAAACTTTTGGGGTTTGTGAGATAAAAGTTTTGGGGTCTGTAAGATAAAACTGTTGGGGTTTGTGAGATGAAACTTTTGGGGTTTGTGAGATAAACGTTTTGGGTTCTGTCAGATGAAACTCTTGGGTTTGTGAGATGAAACTCTTGGGGTTTGTGAGATGAAACTATTGGGGTCTGTGAGATGAAACTGTTGGGTTCTGTCAGATGAAACTCTTGGGGTTTGTGAGATGAAACTGTTGGGGTCTGTGAGATGAAACTCTTGGGGTTTGTGAGATGAAACTGTTGGGGTTTGTGAGATGAAATTGTTGGGGTCTGTGAGATGAAACTTTTGGGGTTTGTGAGATAAAAGTTTTGGGGTCTGTAAGATAAAACTGTTGGGGTCTGTAAGATGAAATTGTTGGGGTCTGTGAGATGAAACTTTTGGGGTCTGTAACATAAAAGTTTTGGGGTCTGTAAGATAAAACTGTTGGGGTTTGTGAGATGAAACTTTTGGGGTTTGTGAGATAAAAGTTTTGGGGTCTGTAAGATAAAACTGATGGGGTTTGTGAGACGAAATTGTTGGGGTCTGTGAGATGAAACTTTTGGGGTCTGTAAGATAAAAGTTTTGGGGTCTGTAAAATAAAACTGTTGGGGTCTGTGAGATGAAAGTGTTGGGGTCTGTGAGATGAAACTGTTGGGGTCTGTGAGATGAAACTTTTGGGTTCTGTCAGATGAAACTCTTGGGGTTTGTGAGATGAAACTGTTGGGGTCTGTGAGATGAAACTCTTGGGGTTTGTGAGACGAAACTGTTGGGGTTTGTGAGATGAAATTGTTGGGGTCTGTGAGATGAAACTTTTGGGGTCTGTAAGATAAAAGTTTTGGGGTCTGTCAGATGAATCTTTTGGGGTCTGTGAGATGAAACTGTTGGGGTTTGTGAGATGAAACTGTTGGAGTCTGTAAGATAAAACTGTTGGGGTCTGTGAGATGAAACTCTTAGGGTCTGTGAGATGAAACTGTTGGGGTCTGTGAGATGAAACTGTAGGGGCCTGTGAGATGAAACTGTTGGGATCTGTGAGATGAAACTGTAGGGGCCTGTGAGATGAAACTGTTGGGTTCTGTCAGATGAAACTGTTGGGGTGTGTGAGATGAAACTCTTAGGGTCTGTGAGATGAAACTGTTGGGGTTTGTGAGATGAAACTGTTGGAGTCTGTAAGATAAAACTGTTGGGGTCTGTGAGATGAAACTCTTAGGGTCTGTGAGATGAAACTGTTGGGGTCTGTAAGATGAAACTGTAGGGGCCTGTGAGATGAAACTGTTGGGATCTGTGAGATGAAACTGTAGGGGCCTGTGAGATGAAACTGTTGGGTTCTGTCAGATGAAACTGTTGGGTGTGTGAGATGAAACTCTTAGGGTTTGTGAGACGAAACTTTAGGGGTCTGTAAGATAAAAGTGTTGGGGTCTGTCAGATGAAACTTTTGGGGTCTGTGAGATGAAATTTTTGGGGTCTGTGAGATGAAACTGTTGGAGTCTGTGAGAAGAAACTGTTGGGGTCTGTGAGATGAAACTGTTGGGGTCTGTGAGATGAAACTGTTGGGGTCTGTGAGATGAAACTGTAGGGGTCTGTGAGATGAAACTGTTGGGGTCTGTGAGATGAAACTGTTGGGTTCTGTCAGATGAAACTCTTGGGGTTTGTGAGATGAAACTGTTGGGGTCTGTGAGATGAAACTCTTGGGGTTTGTGAGACGAAACTGTAGGGGTCTGTGAGATGAAACTTTTGGGGTCTGTAAGATAAAAGTTTTGGGGTCTGTCAGATGAAACTTTTGGGGTCTGTGAGATGAAATTTTTGGGGTCTGTGAGATGAAACTGTTGGGGTCTGTGAGATGAAACTGTAGGGGTCTGTGAGATGAAACTCTTGGGTTTGTGAGATGAAACTGTTGGGGTCTGTGAGATGAAACTCTTGGGGTTTGTGAGACGAAACTGTTGGGGTTTGTGAGATGAAATTGTTGGGGTCTGTGAGATGAAACTTTTGGGGTCTGTAAGATAAAAGTTTTGGGGTCTGTCAGATGAATCTTTTGGGGTCTGTGAGATGAAACTGTTGGGGTTTGTGAGATGAAACTGTTGGAGTCTGTAAGATAAAACTGTTGGGGTCTGTGAGATGAAACTCTTAGGGTCTGTGAGATGAAACTGTTGGGGTCTGTGAGATGAAACTGTAGGGGCCTGTGAGATGAAACTGTTGGGATCTGTGAGATGAAACTGTAGGGGCCTGTGAGATGAAACTGTTGGGTTCTGTCAGATGAAACTGTTGGGGTGTGTGAGATGAAACTCTTAGGGTCTGTGAGATGAAACTGTTGGGGTTTGTGAGATGAAACTGTTGGAGTCTGTAAGATAAAACTGTTGGGGTCTGTGAGATGAAACTCTTAGGGTCTGTGAGATGAAACTGTTGGGGTCTGTAAGATGAAACTGTAGGGGCCTGTGAGATGAAACTGTTGGGATCTGTGAGATGAAACTGTAGGGGCCTGTGAGATGAAACTGTTGGGTTCTGTCAGATGAAACTGTTGGGGTGAGTGTGAGATGAAACTCTTAGGGTTTGTGAGACGAAACTTTTAGGGGGTCTGTAAGATAAAAGTTTGGGGTCTGTCAGATGAAACTTTTGGGTCTGTGAGATGAAATTTTTGGGGTCTGTGAGATGAAACTGTTGGAGTCTGTGAGAAGAAACTGTTGGGGTCTGTGAGATGAAACTGTTGGGGTCTGTGAGATGAAACTGTTGGGGTCTGTGAGATGAAACTTTGGGTCTGTGAGATGAAACTGTTGGGGTTTGTGAGATGAAACTGTTGGGTTCTGTCAGATGAAACTCTTGGGGTTTGTGAGATGAAACTGTTGGGGTCTGTGAGATGAAACTCTTGGGGTTGTGAGACGAAACTGTAGGGGTCTGTGAGATGAAACTTTTGGGGTCTGTAAGATAAATGTTTTGGGGTCTGTCAGATGAAACTTTTGGGGTCTGTGAGATGAAATTTTAGGGGTCTGTGAGATGAAACTGTTGGGGTCTGTGAGATGAAACTGTAGGGGTCTGTGAGATGAAACTTTTAGGGGCATGTGAGATGAAACTGTAGGGGTCTGTGAGATGAAATTTTGGGTCTGTGAGATGAAAACTCTAGGGGTCTGTGAGATGAAACTTTGAGGTCTGTGAGATAAAACTGTTGGTGTCTGTGAGATGAAACTGTTGGGGTTTGTGAGATGAAATTGTTGGGGTCTGTGAGATGAAACTGTAGGGGTCTGTGAGATGAAATGTTGGGGTCTGTGAGATGAAACTGTAGGGTTGTGAGATGAAAACTTAGGGGTCTGTGAGATGAAACTTTTGAGGTCTGTGAGATGAAACTGTTGGGGTTTATGAGATGAAATTGTTGGGGTTGTGAGATGAAACTGTAGGTGGGTGTGTGTGAGATGAAATTGTTGGGGTCTGTGAGATAAAGTTTTGGGTTTCGTGAGATGAAAACTGTAGGGGTCTGTGAGATGAAAGTGTTGGGTTTGTGAGATGAAATGTTGGGGTCTGTGAGATGAAAGTGTTGGGTTTCGTGAGATGAAACTGTAGGGGTCTGTGAGATGAAACTGTAGGGGTCTGTGAGATGAAAGTGTTGGGTTCGTGAGATGAAACTGTAGGGGTCTGTGAGATTAAAGTGTTGGGTTTCGTGAGATGAAACTGTAGGGGTCTGTGAGATGAAAGTGTTGGGTTTGTGAGATGAAATTGTATGGGGTCTGTGAGATGAAAGTGTTGGGTTTCGTGAGATGAAACTGTAGGGGTCCGTGAGATGAAAGTGTTGGGTTTCGTGAGATGAAACTGTAGGGGTCTGTGAGATGAAAGTGTTGGGTTTCGTGAGATGAAACTGTAGGGGTCTGTGAGATGAAAGTGTTGGGGTTGTGAGATGAAATTGTTGGGGTCTGTGAGATGAAAGTGTTGGGTTTCGTGAGATGAAACTGTAGGGGTCTGTGAGATGAAAGTGTTGGGGTCTGTCAGATGAAACTTTTGGGGTCTGTGAGATGAAATTTTTGGGGTCTGTGAGATGAAACTGTTGGAGTCTGTGAGATAAAACTGTAGGAGTCTGTGAGATGAAACTGTTGGGGTCTGTGAGATGAAACTTTAGGGGTTTGTGAGATGAAATTTTTGGGGTCTGTGAGATGAAACTCTAGGGGTGTGTGAGATGAAACTGTTGAGGTCTGTGAGATGAAACTGTTGGGGTTTGTGAGATGAAATTTTTGGGGTCTGTGAGATGAAACTGTAGGGGTCTGTGAGATGAAAGTGTTGGGTTTCGTGAGATGAAACTGTAGGGGTCTGTGAGATGAAAGTGTTGGGTTTCGTGAGATGAAACTGTAGGGGTCTGTGAGATGAAACTGTAGGGGTCTGTGAGATGAAAGTTTTGGGTTTCGTGAGATGAAACTGTAGGGGTCTGTGAGATAAAAGTGTTGGGGTTTGTGAGATGAAATTGTTGGGGTCTGTGAGATGAAAGTGTTGGGTTTCGTGAGATGAAACTGTAGGGGTCTGTGAGATGAAAGTGTTGGGGTCTGTGAGATGAAACTGTAGGGGCCTGTGAGATGAAACTGTAGGGGTGTGTGAGATGAAAGTGTTGGGTTTCGTGAGATGAAACTGTTGCGGTCTGTAGAGATCAAACCTTTGGGATCTGTGAGATGACACTGGTGGCAGAAGCCGCTGAGGCCATCTCACCCCTTTCCCATTCGTTTCCCAGTGCCACTTTTTCCAACACAAGTCGCATGAAATTGCCTTTAGTGGAAGACGGTCCTCTGTGATGACAGGTGGGACCCTAGCTGCTCAAGCCATGACACAGAGAATTGGCACGCAGTTAAGAGGCATGCCACTAGCAGAAGGAAACTTTTCGAATGCAATGAATTTACTTCCATAAACGTGAAATACAGGACAGCCTTGACTTCAGCAATTGCGATCGATTTCCAGTCATTCATTACATCGTGATTTTGGAAAGTCAAGGAAATCCGACAGAAGAAAGCAGGGTGGTCGTTGTTTGTTTGATAACTACCCTTTGTCATTTTCCTTCGCTACTCCGCTGCGCGTGAGGGCGGTCGGCTAAGTGGACTACGTTAATACGATTAACGAGGCGGCAGGAAGCGGTAAATGATAATTGTCAAATAAAATAATAAAGCTACAGTAACTAAATGCTTACGTTTAGAGCAGTAAGTCAATGTTGACTAATGACGTCACCGGCTTGACTTACCGTCCACGCAAAATGTCAATTAGCCGAAAAAAAACTTTAAGAATTGTAAAGATGTTTGTAGGTTGTTAGGCGTTATTTACGGAGTGAAATAAAAGTGAAATGAAACATATTTATGTGGAGAGCAGTTCCGTCCGTCTGTCGTCTCTCCAGCCATCTGTCCGACCGTCCGCGAACTAATACAACATTCCGTGGAATTCTAAAGAAATTTGGTACAGGAGTTATTTACAGAACGTTAGGCGCTCCATTAAAGTCAGCGCGGTGACAGACGGCACTGCGTTCCCGCCCTTACTGTCCATTGCGTGCACGCAATACGTCGGTCCGTCGGATAAATCTACGACAAGCCAACTTCATGGTTTACAGCAACCTGTCAGAATATCTCGCGTATCAAGCGACACTGCATGACGTCACTCAGGCATAACAAACTCTCCAAAAATTGTGTGTTTCAAAGATTTTGTAGAGCAAAATCATCGGGTTTGTAACAACAAGAAGTTTCAAAACGCTTACAATATGTGCCTTCCTTTTGCCACTTCTTGTGTACAGACAGACAGACAGACAGAGTGTACCGATAACAATGTATAATTTACATTGCCTCTGACAACTCACATTTCCACTTGATAGCTGCAATACGAAATTAAAGTGATTCCAATAACTGAGATGTTTTAGCAAATGAAACACACAAGGAAAGCTTTGTACATGATCTGTAGGTTCTAAAAGCTTCTGACAATGTTATATAACATTGAGAAAAAATTTTCTTCTGGACTTTGTCCATCGTCCGGATAAAATATAAAATCACGACGTTTCGGAAGCTGGTTCTTTTTCCGTCTTCAGGTGAAGGGAGGGGAGATACCTACTAGATGGGTACTTTAAACCGAGCTGACAACCTCAGCCGGTAGAACCATAGCTATAAGAATACCTGAGGTCAGAATGTGTCTGAGGAAGATAACAGATAAATATGCATTAAAAATTATCGTATACAAGAACAGCTGTAGATCCAATATAGAGTAGCAGATGAGCATTGTGTGTATCAAATAAAGTCCATGAAAAACACTACGTAGTGTAGGAGGCAGAAATTATGTAAGTTCTGCCTCCTACCTGCTTCGTACCTACTGTTTCAGGCACAAAATGCTGTTGCTGTTATTCAGCGTGCTCGTACCTTCTGTTTCAGGCACAAGATGCTGTTGCTGTTATTCAGCGTGCTCGTATCTTCTGTTTCAGGCACAAAATGCTGTTGCTGTTATTCAGCGTGCTCGTACCTTCTGTTTCAGGCACAAAATGCTGTTGCTGTTATTCAGCGTGCTCGTACCTTCTGTTTCAGGCACAAAATGCTGTTGCTGTTATTCAGCGTGCTCGTACCTTCTGTTTCAGGCACAAAATGCTGTTGCAGTTATTCAGCGTGCTCGTACCTTCTGTTTCAGGCACAAGATGCTGTTGCTGTTATTCAGCGTGCTCGTAACTTCTGTTTCAGGCACAAAATGCTGTTGCTGTTATTCAGTGTGCTCGTACCTTCTGTTTTTAAGATACAAAATGCTGTTGCCGTTATTCAGCGTGCTCGTACCTTCTGTTTCAGGCACAAAATGCTGTTGCCGTTATTCAGCGTGCTCGTGCCTTCTGTTTCAGGCACAAAATGCTGTTGCAGTTATTCAGCGTGCTCGTATCTTCTTTTTCAGGAACAAAATGTTGTTGCTGTTATTCAGCGTGCTCGTACCTTCTGTTTCAGGCACAAGATGCTGTTGCTGTTATTCAGCGTGCTCGTATCTTCTGTTTCAGGAACAAAATGTTGTTGCTGTTATTCAGCGTGCTCGTACCTTCTGTTTCAGGCACAAAATGTGTTGCTGTTATTCAGCGTGCTCGTACCTTCTGTTTCAGGCACAAAATGTTGTTGCTGTTATTCAGCGTGCTCGTACCTTCTGTTTCAGGCACAAGATGCCGTTGCTGTTATTCAGCGTGCTCGTATCTTCTGTTTCAGGACACAAAATGTTGTTGCTGTTATTCAGCGTGCTCGTACCTTCTGTTTCAGGCACAAAATGTTGTTGCTGTTATTCAGCGTGCTCGTACCTTCTGTTTCAGGCACAAAATGTTGTTGCTGTTATTCAGCGTGCTCGTACCTTCTGTTTCAGGACAAGATGCCGTTGCTGTTATTCAGCGTGCTCGTATCTTCTGTTTCAGGAAAAAATGTTGTTGCTGTTATTCAGCGTGCTCGTTGCTACCTTCTGCCTCCTCCTCAGCATCATGAGCCAAAATGCGGCTGGTTAAGAAAGTGGAAGATCCCGGTCTCAAGCACTGCCGCTGTTTGAAAGCATCTGAGTTTGGCACCAACGAAAGTACCGGGCGACGTTACTGTGGGTTGAAATACTGAGAAGTCCCGGGTTCCGTTACGTATGCGAATACTGATGACGTTTGGATATGTTTACTGTGATTGGTCGAAATACTGAAGGTACCGGGGTTAGTTTACTGTGATTGGTCTGAAATACTGATGTACCGGGGTTCCGTTTACTGTGATTGGTCTGAAATACTGATGTACCGGGGAGTTATATGTTTTACTGTGATTGGTCTGAAATACTGATGTACCGGGAGTTAAGTTTACTGTGATTGGTCTGAAATACTGATGTACCGGGGTTCCGTTTACTGTGATGGTCTGAAATACTGATGTACCGGGTTACGTTTACTGTGATTGGTCTGAAATACTGATGTACCGGGGTTCCGTTTACTGTGATTGGTCTGAAATACTGATGTACCGGGGTTTCCGTTTACTGTGATTGGTCTGAAATACTGATGTACCGGGAGTTCAGTTTACTGTGATTGGTCTGAAATACTGATGTACCGGGGTTCCGTTTACTGTGATTGGTCTGAAATACTGATGTACCGGGGTTCCGTTTACTGTGATTGGTCTGAAATACGATGTACCGGGGGTTACGTTTACTGTGATTGGTCTGAAATACTGATGTACCGGGGTTCCGTTTACTGTGATTGGTCTGAAATACTGATGTACCGGGTTCCGTTTACTGTGATTGGTCTGAAATACTGATGTACCGGGGTTACGTTTACTGTGATTGGTCTGAAATACTGATGTACCGGGGTTCCGTTTACTGTGATTGGTCTGAAATACTGATGTACCGGGGGTTATGTTTACTGTGATTGGTCTGAAATACTGATGTACCGGGAGTTAAGTTTACTGTGATTGGTCTGAAATACTGATGTACCGGGTTCCGTTTACTGTGATTGGTCTGAAATACTGATGTACCGGGGTTACGTTTACTGTGATTGGTCTGAAATACTGATGTACCGGGGTTACGTTTACTGTGATTGGTCTGAAATACTGATGTACCGGGGTTTCCGTTTACTGTGATTGGTCTGAAATACTGATGTACCGGGATTACGTTTACTGTGATTGGTCTGAAATACTGATGTACCGGGGTTCCGTTTACTGTGATTGGTCTGAAATACTGATGTACCGGGATTCCGTTTACTGTGATTGGTCTGAAATACTGATGTACCGGGGTTCCGTTTACTGTGATTGGTCTGAAATACTGATGTACCGGGGTTCCGTTTACTGTGATTGGTCTGAAATACTGATGTACCGGGATTCCGTTTACTGTGATTGGTCTGAAATACTGATATTACCGGGGTTAGTTTACTGTGATTGGTCTGAAATACTGATGTACTGGGATTCCGTTTACTGTGATTGGTCTGAAATACTGATGTACCGGAGTTCGTTTACTGTGATTGGTCTGAAATACTGATTACCGGGAGTTACGTTTACTGTGATTGGTCGAAATACTGATGTACTGGGAGTTACGTTTACTGTGATTGGTCTGAAATACTGATGTACCGGGAGTTATGTTTACTGTGATTGGTCTGAAATACTGATGTACGGGGTTAGTTTACTGTGATTGGTCTGAAATACTGATGTACCGGGGGTTACGTTTACTGTGATTGGTCTGAAATACTGATGTACCGGGGTTACGTTTACTGTGATTGGTCTGAAATACTGATGTACTGGGAGTTACGTTTACTATGATTGGTCTGAAATACTGATGTACCGGGGTTACGTTTACTGTGATTGGTCTGAAATACTGATGTACCGGGGTTACGTTTACTGTGATTGGTCTGAAATACTGATGTACCGGGGTTACGTTTACTGTGATTGGTCTGAAATACTGATGTACCGGGGTTACGTTTACTTGATTGGTCTGAAATACTGATGTACCGTGGGTTAAGTTTACTGTGATTTCTGAAATACTGATGTACTGGAGTTACGTTTACTGTGATTGGGCTGAAATACATGAATACCTTTACTACTATACTTTGAATCCTGAACAGTACTAATTAACCAAGTAATACATTACTATACAGATACTTACACCTAAACACAAGTACACACATTAACAATTCCTGTGTTTTACTAAATAACTGATAACTATTATATACCAGATACCTTAACACCATAATACACAAGTCTCAACATTACCAATCCTGGTACTAAATAACCAATAACTACATTATATACCAGATACCTTACACCCATAAACACAAGTATTCACACATTAACCAATCCTGTGTACTAAATAACCAATAACTACATTATATACCAGATACCTTACACCCATAAACACAAGTACTCACACATTAACCAATCCTGTGTACTAAATAACCAATAACTACATTATATACCAGATACCTTACACCCATAAACACAAGTATTCACACATTAACCAATCCTGTGTACTAAATAACCAATAACTACATTATATACCAGATACCTTACACCCATAAACACAAGTACTCACACATTAACCAATCCTGTGTACTAAATAACCAATAACTACATTATATACTAGATACTTTACACCCATAAACACAAGTATTCACACATTAACCAATCCTGTGTACTAAATAACCAATAACTACATTATATACCAGATACTTTACACCCATAAACACAAGTACTCACACATTAACCAATCCTGCGTACTAAATAACCAATAACTACATTATATACCAGATACCTTACACCCATAAACACAAGTACTCAAACATTAACCAATCCTGTGTACTAAATAACCAATAACTACATTATATACCAGATACTTTACACCCATAAACACAAGTACTCACACATTAACCAATCCTGTGTACTAAATAACCAATAACTACATTATATACCAGATACTTTACACCCATAAACACAAGTATTCACACATTAATCACTCCTGTGTACTAAATAACCAATAACTACATTATATACCAGATACTTTACACCCATAAACACAAGTACTCACACATTAACCAATCCTGTGTACTAAATAACCAATAACTACATTATATACCAGATACTTTACACCCATAAACACAAGTACTCACACATTAACCAATCCTGTGTACTAAATAACCAATAACTACATTATATACCAGATATCTTTACACCCATAAACACAAGTATTCACACATTAATCAATCCTGTGTTCTAAATAACCAATAACTACATTATATACCAGATACTTTACACCCATAAACACAAGTACTCACACATTAACCAATCCTGTGTAGTAAATAACCAATAACTACATTATATACCAGATACTTTACACCCATAAACACAAGTATTCACACATTAACCAATCCTGTGTACTAAATAACCAATAACTACATTATATACCAGATACTTTACACCCATAAACACAAGTACTCACACATTAACCAATCCTGCGTACTAAATAACCAATAATTACATTATATACCAGACACCCTACACCCATAAACACAAGTACTCAAACATTAACCAATCCTGTGTACTAAATAACCAATAACTACATTATATACCAGATACTTTACACCCATAAACACAAGTACTAACACATTAACCAATCCTGTGTACTAAATAACCAATAACTACATTATATACCGGATACTTTACACCCATAAACACAAGTACTCACACATTAACCAATCCTGTGTACTAAATAACCAATAACTACATTATATACCACATACCTTACACCCATAAACACAAGTATTCACACATTAACCAATCCTGTGAACTAAATAACCAATAATTAAATTATATACCAGATACCTTACACCCATAAACACAAGTACTCACACATTAACCAATCCTGCGTACTAAATAACCAATAACTACATTATATACCAGATACCTTACACCCATAAACACAAGTACTCACACATTAACCAATCCTGTGCACTAAATAACCAATAACTACATTATATACCAGATACCTTACACCCATAAACACAAGTATTCACACATTAACCAATCCTGTGTACTAAATAACCAATAACTACATTATATACCAGATACCTTACACCCATAAACACAAGTACTCACACATTAACCAACCCTGTGTACTAAATAACCAATAACTACATTATATACCAGATACCTTACACCCATAAACACAAGTATTCACACATTAACCAATCCTGTGTACTAAATAACCAATAACTACATTATATACCAGATACCTTACACCCATAAACACAAGTACTCACACATTAATCAATCCTGCGTACTAAATAACCAATAACTACATTATATACCAGATACCTTACACCCATAAACACAGGTACTCACACATTAACCAATCCTGTGTACTAAATAACCAGTAACTACATTATATACCAGATACCTTACACCCATAAACACAAGTACTCACACATTAACCAATCCTGTGTACTAAATAACCAGTAACTACATTATATACCAGATACTTTACACCCATAAACACAAGTACTCACACATTAACCAATCCTGTGTACTAAATAACCAGTAACTACATTATATACCAGATACCTTACACCCATAAACACAAGTACTCACACATTAACCAATCCTGTGTACTAAATAACCAGTAACTACATTATATACCAGATACCTTACACCCATAAACACAAGTACTCACACATTAACCAATCCTGTGTACTAAATAACCAGTAACTACATTATATACCAGATACCTTACACCCATAAACACAAGTACTCACACATTAACCCGCGAACACTTTCATGCTCTGGAAACCTAAATTTCACCACCCTCCCTGCCCGAACAGAAACGCATTTACAAGACGTGTTGTGAATTTGCTTTCAGAGTTCTTTGACTACATCCTCTGGCTCACTCGGACACACGGCCCGATTGTGCGGGTTTGGGTCGGCCCGGTCCTCGCGGTCGTGTTGGCTGATCCGAATTACATTGAGGTAGGTCACTTCATTGCACACAGGACTTTAGGGGGGTTGCCGGGGCGGGGCCTCCGCTGGGAGATCTGCGGTCAAAGACAGTTGCATATCCTGCAGGTCCTCTGCAACTTCCGTACATATTTACCAGAATTCACGGTGTCACAGCTGAGCAGTCACTGACTTATCAGTCACCACTGTCAGAAGCTCACAGCTCAGCTGATATTCTGTGTGGCGACTGTTGGAAATTAAGAGTCGGTGTGTCAATAGACTATAAGTATAGCGAGACAGTCATATTTGTGGTTAACACAATATTGACATTTTAAGTGGCACAAATACTGACATAACCGATCTCAGTGGCCTCACAGTGCAACGCGAGGGTCTGTGGCCGCTGGATTACTAGGATTGCGGGTTCGAATCCTCCGGGGGCATGGATGTCTGTCTCTTGTGAGTGTTGTGTTTTGTCAGGTAGAGGTCTCTGCGTCGGGCTGATCACTCGTACAGAGGAGTCCTACCGAGTGTGTGTGCGTTATTGTGATCAGGTGTAACAATAACTCAATACAACTGCAATTATTAGATAGACGAGGTCAGAGTAAGAAAGAAAGAAAGAAAGAAAGAAAGAAGGATACTGAAAGGGAAAAGCAGTATCTTCCTGGGTAAGAAAAGGGTATGAATTTTTATGAAAAAAGACAAATGTTTCACATAATAAAATATAATAATATAATTAATTAATTTAATGTATTACAAAGTTCAGGTTATTAAACTCATCAAGCAATCGCCTTACCTCAACAGACATTGAGACCCTAAATTAGTTCGCCAATAATATTCATCAAGCTATTTCGGAAGCCTGGTGCCCGCATGTGGCCCGAGAGCCACTAGTTAATAGGCCTGGCATAATGCGTTTCCCACATCGCACTACCAAATAAACATCATCACCTTTTCAGCACATTGCTTTAAAATAAAACCCGAGCTAAGTTGTTGCCTACACGATAGGCCTCTAATGTCTACAAAAAAGCAATAAGTCAGTTGCTCCAGTTAAATACATGAGTCAAGTGAAAACTTTCAAACTTTTAACACCTAATTTAGTGCAGCAAGTTCGGTAGAGTTGTGTCACTTTTCAACGCAGTCGCAGGTCTACACACAATACAAGCTTCTAACCCAAGTTTCTCTTTCTGCGCACACAGCTCCAAAGAATAAAGTCTCCATTTTTTGGCACTTTTAAGGTTTTCGTTATACATACCCTGATACATAACACATACTCATGTCAGTATACATAACACATAATCATGTCAGTATACATAACACACAATCATGTCAGTATACATAATACATAATCATGTCAGTATACATAACACACAATCATGTCAGTATACATAACACATAATCATGTCAGTATACATAACACATAATCATGTCAGTATACATAACACACAATCATGTCAGTATACATAACACACAATCATGTCAGTATACATAACACACAATCATGTCAGTATACATAACACATAATCATGTCAGTATACATAACACACAATCATGTCAGTATACATAACACATCAGTCATGTTAGTATACATAACACACAATCATGTCAGTATACATAACACACATCATGTCAGTATACATAACACATAATCATGTCAGTATATATAACACACAGTCATGTCAGTATACATAACACATAATCATGTCAGTATACTATAACACACATCATGTCAGTATACATAACACATATATGTCAGTATACATAACACACAATCATGTCAGTATACATAACACACAATCATGTCAGTATACATAACACAATAGTCTATCTAACACACAGTCATGTCAGTATAAATAACACACAATCATGTCAGTATACATAACACACAATCATGTCAGTATACATAACACACAGTCATGTCAGTATACATAGATATAAACTTTCTAAACACTAAATTTTTGTTTTTTATATATTATCTTCACCGTACATTTTTTAACAATTCACAAATTACACACCAACGAAATGCACTATATTTTCACTTTTTATTCTTTACAACCCCCCCTGAAGACGGCCTTGTAAATGTTGAAACATATGTAGGGGTTAAAGAATAAAAAGTGAAAAAATATAGTGCATTTTGTTGGTGTGTAATTTGTGAACTGAATTTTTCACTTGGGGCGCAAATACATTGGCATTTAAAATAAAGGAAATTGTACCAAAATAAATAATTTTTTAGAAAATTTATAGAAGTCGAGACACCGAATCAAATTTTGCTCTGCAATTTGCAATCCGGACAACATGAAAGCAACAGAAGTTACCAGAATTTGTTTTTGTCGCAGTTTGTTTGTACCGATGTTTGATACGCACACAAACATGTGTCTGCAGGTGGTGCTGGGCAGCAACAAGTTTATAGACAAGTCCGTACTTTACAAGTTCGGCGAGCCGTGGCTAGGACAGGGAATGCTAACAAACACAGGTAAGTGCAGCTAAATCCCAGGCCATGACGACCAACGGGGAATGGAGGTGTCGCTCCACGTATTCTTAATCTAGGAATCAGAGGGAGATGTATGGTTGGCATCAAGCACCAGTTGAGTCATCCAAAGTACTCAATGTATATGAATTTGATTGAGTCCCAGAGCCGGTTTGGAAATTGTGGTTATGAGAAAAAATATTTCTACCCTGTCTGGGATCGAACACAGTTCATGACAGTCGTCACGTCACTGACTGGTATATCGAACACAGTTCATGACAGTCGTCACGTCACTGACTGGTATATCGAACACAGTTCATGACAGTCGTCACGTCACTGACTGGTATATCGAACACAGTTCATGACAGTCGTCACGTCACTGACTCGTATATCGAACACAGTTCATGACAGTCGTCACGTCACTGACTGGTATATCGAACACAGTTCATGACAATCGTCACGTCACTGACTGGTATATCGAACACAGTTCATGACAGTCGTCACGTCACTGACTCGTATATCGAACACAGTTCATGACAGTCGTCACGTCACTGACTGGTATATCGAACACAGTTCATGACAGTCGTCACGTCACTGACTGGTATATCGAAAACAGTTCATGACAGTCGTCACGTCACTGACTGGTATATCGAACACAGTTCATGACAGTCGTCACGTCACTGACTGGTATATCGAACACAGTTCATGACAGTCGTCACGTCACTGACTCGTATATCGAACACAGTTCATGACAGTCGTCATGTCACTGACTGGTATATCGAACACAGTTCATGACAATCGTCACGTCAGTGACTGGTATATCGAACACAGTTCATGACAGTCGTCACGTCACTGACTGGTATATCGAACACAGTTCATGACAGTCGTCACGTCACTGACTGGTATATCGAACACAGTTCATGACAGTCGTCACGTCACTGACTGGTATATCGAAAACAGTTCATGACAGTCGTCACGTCACTGACTGTATATCGAAAACAGTTCATGACAGTCGTCACGTCACTGACTGGTATATCGAACACAGTTCATGAGAGTCGTCACGTCACTGACTGGTATATCGAACACAGTTCATGACAGTCGTCACGTCACTGACTGGTATATCGAACACAGTTCATGACAATCGTCACGTCACTGACTGGTATATCGAACACAGTTCATGACAATCGTCACGTCACTGACTGGTATATCGAACACAGTTCATGACAGTCGTCACGTCACTGACTGGTATATCGAACACAGTTCATGACAATCGTCACGTCACTGACTGGTATATCGAACACAGTTCATGACAGTCGTCACGTCACTGACTGGTATATCGAACACAGTTCATGACAGTCGTCACGTCACTGACTGGTATATCGAACACAGTTCATGACAGTCGTCACGTCACTGACTCGTATATCGAACACAGTTCATGACAGTCGTCACGTCACTGACTGGTACATCGAACACAGTTCATGACAATCGTCACGTCACTGACTGGTATATCGAACACAGTTCATGACAATCGTCACGTCACTGACTGGTATATCGAACACAGTTCATGACAGTCGTCACGTCACTGACTGGTATATCGAACACAGTTCATGACAGTCGTCACGTCACTGACTGGTATATCGAACACAGTTCATGACAGTCGTCACGTCACTGACTCGTATATCGAACACAGTTCATGACAGTCGTCACGTCACTGACTGGTACATCGAACACAGTTCACGACAATCGTCACGTCACTGACTGGTATATCGAACACAGTTCATGACAATCGTCACGTCACTGACTGGTATATCGAACACAGTTCATGAGAGTCGTCACGTCACTGACTGGTATATCGAACACAGTTCATGACAGTCGTCACGTCACTGACTCGTATATCGAACACAGTTCATGACAGTCGTCACGTCACTGACTGGTATATCGAACACAGTTCATGACAGTCGTCACGTCACTGACTGGTATATCGAACACAGTTCATGACAATCGTCACGTCACTGACTGGTATATCGAACACAGTTCATGACAATCGTCACGTCATGACTGGTTATATCGAACACAGTTCATGACAATCGTCACGTCACTGACTGGTATATCCGGACTCGTTTCAAAAGTAAACACTAAATATAATTTACGTAAACACAACAATTCACCTGCAGTTTTGTGAAAATGAAACACAGTTCTCAGATGTTGGAAATAACACACGCTGTGATTCCATAAACTATTTTGATCTAAGGTGAAATGAGGAAGTTCGGATATTCAGTAACAAGGCATTTTGTGACTCATATATGTTACCTATACTTAAACGCAAAAACGAAGGCGGTTGGCTGCACATGCGCTGTAGCAAGGGATTTGATCACGTGCTTTCTGGCCAATCAGCGCCAACGGAAGCCCTTGCGAAAAACGCTAGGACATAGACAGCGTCGCCATGTGTCAGAACCGGATGGCGTAGGCTTACAAAATCGTAATATGCTCTGTATTGGCCACACCGCTGTTAGAGGGGAAGTCAACGTTGCAACAAGTATCTGTCTTTCTCCTGAACAAGACGTTTCGATCACCTGCCTTCGGCTCTGTACATAGACTACTGTTACAAGGCTACGATGGTCTGGACGTTAACTTAGATGAAACAAGCAATGCGTACAGAATTTTAGAGGGAAATATACTGAAGAGCACGCATTTGGAACAAAGGGAAGGGACGTTAGGATAATATTAAAATGGTTGTCAGAGGGCGGTTGCTAAGTTTCGAAGGTGTATGGAACTGCCTCACGATCGTGACAAATAAAAAACACTGATATCAGGGATGTACAAATTCGAGTTCTGCTACCTCGAGTTGGGTAATTAAATGAAGATGTTTGAGATAACCAGAATGTGTGGCGCACATGGGAAACCAACAATAACGTCTATAATTTTGAGTAAAAGTCACATGTAACAGTCGAAGTAGCAGGCAGTGTAATACAGAGACGAGAATTTGACTGCAGGTTCGACCTGGCAGAGACACCGTAGGATCATCATACCAGCGTTCCACGTCAAAATCCTGGATAGGTTCGTGCAGACATTCAATGCCAACAACAAGATCCTGCTGGAACGTCTGGAACGACACGTGGGTAGTCCTGGCTTCGATGTCTATCCCTACATGAACTTACTGACACTGGATATTATCTGTGGTGAGTAATCGTAACATCGGAACTTCAGGCGGGAACTAAATTGGTTCTAGAGAGACAATATTGTCCTTTATAGACACCCTTAAAGGTAAAGTTCTCCCTAGAACAGGCCATGAAGGCCCAGAGGGGGAGTAGAGGTATAGCTCTACTCTTTCTTTAACCTCGACGCTATATGGGGATGGATGATCAACTCCACGCCCCGGCCGCTTTACCCCGGGAAAGAGACCCGGTACCCATTGTACAGGAGGCTCGGTGGGCCCCAGGGCCGGTCTGGACAGGTGCTGAACATCTCGCCCCCACCGGGATTCGATCCCCGGACCGTTCAGCCCGTAGCGAGTTGCTATACCGACTGAGCTATCCTGGCCCATGGGCCCCCTCTGGGCCTTCATGGCCTGTTCTAGGGTGAACTTTACCTTTATATTCAAGCTCATAGCTTGTACTTGTTAAGCACTGCTCAAGCAATGACATTACTTTGCACTGAACTTCCGCCATGATGTGCTTTCCTGTTAACTCAGTTTTGTGTCACAGTAAGACGATTAATGGCGTGTTAGCTCTCGGAAGAATGACGGACACTTCAGATATTAAATTTCTGAAAAAAAATAAGCTCGTTCTTCCAGCTTTCACCTGCAGACACTTCCGACCGGCAACCAGCTGACAATAACTGGCAGTGTCAGAATGCCGCTGACTCACTTCAATTGCCATAACGCTACTTAAGACACAAAAGGGACTGCATTAGCACAATCACTGTGGCTGCTGACAGCTGCAGATAGCTGTAACAACCTCAGTACAACCTCAGTACAACCTCAGTACAACCTCAGTACAACAAATCCTCCTTTCACGTCTTACGTTTATTCCTTGAAAACTGCTCCTAAGTCGAGAATTTGTAAAATTAAAACCAATTTTCTATTTTTGATTTCAGACTTCCGCCGCGATTTTGATTAAGTCTGCGGTCTTCTGGGGTATTACGCTGCGTCGTGTGGTAATTCCCACTCGGAATCTTGACCCGTGAGGATGGGACTGATACGTTGTCCCGAAACGTCGGTAAACAATCACTATACGACGCCGTGTAATATCCTAGAAGTCCGCAGATTTTAATTTTCTATTTAGTCTCATGTTACAAATTTCAGTTGGATTCAGATGTCAACAGTTCCTCCCCAAACACACAAAATTTAGGTTCACACAATACTGAACGTTACCAAAGTTACCAAAGATTATAGTAATGATCAATTACCTTATTTAAATGACACTCTTAGTGACTGGCTGATGCATAACAAGTACAGTCGAAACCGGTTATAACGACATCGGTTTATGCGACACCTCTTCTATAGCATCAGCTATTCTTTGGTTCAAATTAATTCCTCGCTTTTAACCAAAACGTTACACTGCTCGGTTATAACGACACTCATGTATAACGACACAAAGTATTCAGTCCCTTTCGCAAGTACAAGTGTTCATGCATTATTATAAATTTTAGTTTACAACAAACACGTTTATTACACATTTAAAAAGTAAATTCCTCAATGTTGGGATTTGTGGGTCGTCGAAGTGTGCGCATTCGAAACGATTCGGAAACCGACAACAGCCGAGAAGAGGTGCTGCGAACAAAAAACGCTTTGCGAGAGGAAGGAGTTAGTAGAAGCGAAAAATTGACTTACAAATTGAAAAAGATACATTAAACTCTGCAAATTATGTAGGCGAAAAATCCTAAAGCGATTGTTCGTATAGCGAGGAATTACTGTGCCATAAAATACGACACACAGCGGGAGAAATGGTGAAAGTTTTAAGACACGACCAACCAACTTCAAGTAGCTGAGTCCTTCTTGAGAAGCTGACAGTTTTTATACTAGTCAAGAAACTCCCATTCTTGAAGCCTCAGGTTCATTGCCGTCCTACAGGAGGCTACCAATTGACCACTCTATCCTGTGCCAGATGAATCCATTCCACATCTTCACATCCTCTTTGTTTAGGATGCAATTCGATATTATCGTCCCATCTACGCTTAGGTCTTCTATATGCTTTTCAGGTATTCGTTTTAAAATTTTGTATGCATATTTCATTCGTCCAATGCATGCAACATACCATACCTACCTCAGTCTTCTTAAATTGGTATCCCTACTAGGCCCTAATGTTTTGTGGATATTGTTCTCGTGAATTTTTCTCCTTTCTCCTGTTACATCCTCTCTCTTAAAGATAAACATTTCCAAAAGTATCCTCTTTTCAGACACCCAAAGTCTCTGTCCTTCTCTGATAACGACACACCAAGTCGCACACCCACACAAGACAACAGCTGTAATTATACAGGGCATACACAAACGAATGGTGCGGTTTTAATAGTGAACACTATTAAAACCGCACCATTCTTTTGTGTATGCCCTGTACTTTCAAGACAATGCAATAAGAAATGTTTGGTAACATTGTCCGAATTTAATGTGCTCTCACGATATTTATGAATGAAACTTTCATTTAAATTTCATTTTACAAATATTTTAAATATGTTAAACTTTCCGATAATTCATTAGCCATTTTTATATAACGCTAATGTCCTGCATTCTGCCTACACACTCGGTGTGCTCCGCGCTTGTCTCTACACCAACTGCGTTACTACGCACATCCTCACAGAGCTGTGTACTTCTATAACAATACATTTTGCCCAGAAAAATTAATATCATGGCACAAAACTAAAACTTTCTATCCATTTTCATCTCCAATCCCTGTTTAGAGATGTTCCATTTTCGATTTCTGCCGAAACGTCTACAATTCCTACTGAGGTTTCATGTGCTTCCCCTCAATCACTCCAGACAAATAATGGGACTGTAACTGAGACTACGAATGGACAGCTTCCTTTCAAATCCCTCCCAATTCATTACTTAATAATGTTCCCACAGCTGTAATCTACAGACCTCCAGCGCGAACTACAGACAGTGTCTTTATGACACGACCTTGCATTAAACAAACACACTTCTTAATGGTGATTGTTAAAGGAAATTTTATGGAGAAGAGCTGTGAAGATCTCTTTGTTTCTGACAGCATTCAATAGGCAATAAATCAAAAGGCACAAAATAGACAAGCGTAATGAATTAATAGCGACAGGTGGCGGGCTCTCGTGAGTGCGATAATGAACCTTCGGGTTCCATAAAACGCGGGGAATTTCCTGACTAGCTGACGACCTGTTAGCTTCTCAAGAAGGACTCAGCTGCATGGAGTTAGCTTAATGAATTACCAGGTTGATAACTATGGCAAATAAACGAACTAAAAAATACACTTCAAAACATAAGTGGTGTAAAAGCTGAGTGAAAGTCTAGCTCCATTCCCACAGAGACTTCACGAAAGGAGTGATCACTTTCGCACGATCCTTTGTTTTCGCTTTTCTCGCTTGTGTAAAGTTCATTGTGACAGCATTCGTTCGGAAGACGTGCTACATTAACAACGGTACGTGTTTATTGACTTCAGATTGCAAAGTAAAATACACAAGTCATTTAACAACTCGACAAACTCCTTGAAGTTACTGTGTGATGAGTCACGTCCGAAGTTTTGAAGAAATTTATTCTATGTTAATCTGAAACAAGCCGCTAGACATAAAAAAAGAGTAAAAACATGACAGAACTTCGTGACGTAGAACACGGACTTTACAGAGGCTTTTTTTTTTAAGTTCAGTCTGTCGTAAGGTGTCACGGGACACCCGTCAACGTAATCACATCCGTCGATTTTCACGGAATTCGCAGATGCTCAGTTGCATTACGTCACATCTCCTGTACCAAATTCAACAGAAATCAGTCAAGAAATAGAGAAAGTATGGGTAGAAATTAATTTAGGCCCTTTGTAATTTAAAGCTCTCACTGACCCGATTTTCGCGAAAGTCGTGCTAACTTAACGTTTTGTGAAGCGCTCCTACACCGAATTTTGGAAATGTGGCCCAAGGTTAAGTCGAAAGTGCTAGGTGTCAGAAGAAAGGACGGACTGACGTTAGGCGTTCGTTTTTATTTCTTAAATAACGCCTGAAACTGAACACAACCGAGCACCGAGGGCACGGAGCCGCCACAACATTTCCATCCCATTTCCTACTATGACAGATCTCCGCATTCTTACCGGATATGAAAACTGTGGGGCTCAGAACAGGGTTGGAGGTGGATCAGAGTGAAATTCCTTTCAGTGGCGGGAATATAAATTAGATGTTTCAGTTTATAAGCAGTCATTTTGCTGACTATCGTGACTGATATGGAAATCGTAGATAAACAAAGACTTTATGTGAAATGTGTCCATGCAGATGGCGAAAACGTACACACGCACATAAGCACAAATACAGACTGGCGGGTGAGAGAGCTCACACTCTCAGCCACGCCAGCCCAGAACTCACAAGTAGATAAACGGACACCAAGTCTGATGCTGCTTTGCTTCTTGTATTGCAGAATCTGCAATGGGGGTGAAGGTCCACGCTCAACTGGAGAGCTCCTCGGAGTACGTTAACGCTGTGCAGACGTAAGGAACAACTCTCTCTCTCTCTCTCTCTCTCTATATATATATATATATTATATATATATAACTGTACGTACACACGACCTGAGATATGATTATGATCAATTGTATTTAAAATCAATACATACTGGGTTTGGTGGTGATACCCTAAAAAAGACCACCTGGAAGACCTAGATTTAGATGGTAAGCGAATATTAAAATGGATCCTCAAGTAATAGGATGAGACGGCTTGGACTGGGTTAATCTGGCTCTGTATAGAAACAAATGGTGACATATTGTGAACGTAAATGGTAAAGGTAAAGCAATCCCATTAGAGGCCTTGACAGACCCTTACGGTTCCAGGAGGTTGAGGCTCACAGATTTGTAAACAATCGGCACATGAAGGTGGTAAGGTTGTCAGCCCTACGCACCGGTTGCTTTTACCCCCCCAGGAAATATTCCTGGTACTCATTTCTGTTAGAGGCTCAGTCGACCCCAGGGCCATAGTGCGACCGGAAGGATTATGTCAATGAAAAATTCCAATTACACCATAGGGAATCGAACCCGCGACCTTCCGGCTTGTAGCGCAGTACCTCAACCAACTGCGCCACCGCGTGCCCCCACATTTTGTGAACGTGGTAATGAAATTTCACAGTATTACCACCGTGCATATTTTAATCAGTTAATAAAACCAACGAATGCACTATTTTGACCACTTTTATTATGGTCTATGTCCCCTCACCCTACACGTGTTTCAGAACCTTATAGTTCCATCCTTAAGACTTTACCAGACTATTGTACATATTGTGTATTTGTTTTGATATGTGAGTAATTGGTAGCACATGGCAAACCCCTGAGGATGGAACTTTAAGGTTCTGAAACACGTGTAGGTTGAGGGGACATAGGCCATAATAAAAGTGGTCAAAATAGTGCATTCGTTGGTTTTATTAAGTGGTAGTGAAAATTTGCTTTCCGTAAAACGCATGCAATTTCTTGACTAGCTGAAGAACTATCAGCTTCTCAAGAAGGACTCTGCTCCACGGAGTTAGTTGTACTTAAAATCACTTTTCCTCTAACATTCAACGCAATAACCTCCCAGCAACAACGCAACTTATGACGACGCAGCTATACAGTAAACCCCGGTTCCTATCTCGCCCTGTGCTCCTTCTGCTTCTTGCAGTCTGGGCGACGCCATGTTCCTGCGCGCCTTCATGCCGTGGCTGCATCTCGACGCCACCTTCGCCCTGTCTTCGCTGGGGCGGTTACAGAAGAAGTGCCTTAAGGTTCTGCACGGCATGACGAAGGGCGTAATCAGGAGACGCAAAGAGCAGATCTTCAACAGCAGCGAGACGGAGACGCCAGACGTCGATCCTACTCATCCTACGGATCCTCATGACATAGGTACAGTAAAGCGGGGCGGCCTATGTCAATCATGGCTGGTTTTATAAAAATGAGTTCGGTCCTTGGTTCGTTTGTTGCGTGCTTGGTTGTATACGTATTTCCCGCAAGAATGCAGAAGACGTAGAGCACCTGTCACTCACTCGCCAGCATCGAGGGCCCTGTCGTCACTACAGTAGTTGGTAGTCTATGTATTTCCCGCAAGTAACAAGTCATGCAGTAACGGTACGTGTTTTGATGCTGTGTTGTTTTGCTTCTGGTAGTTAAGGAACAAAGGCCCATTCTGAACGGACATATCAGCTGGTCTTCAAGAGAGGTTTTTCACTTATTCGTGAATTCTGAGCGGACGTGATTTAACACTGTGACTCTCCTCTAACCCCACCCCCAGTCTCCATCTTACAGTACATGAGGACTGGCAGGTCTGAAGGCCACACTGATAGCCACGACCGCCCAGAGCTTAGGAGTCATGTGAATTGGCAGGTAAGGGGCACAACGTTAGCTACGCCCGCCCAGAGCTCATGAGAACATGAGCGACCTATACTACTGGACCGAAAATTTGTGGACTGGAATAAACTTCACGGGGTTTCTGAGAAAAAAAAACTCATCGCCCAGAAAAGTAGGTAAATCAAAAATGCATTTGGCCCTCTAGCATAAGGCGGCTGTGCCAGGCGAGCAGATTTTGATGTTTCATTGCTCTAAACTACACATCTAACGAAATAAGGCACGAGACATAAGCTAGTGCACAGCACAGTGTGTCTGCAATACACACTGTGTTGTGCACGAGACATAAGCTAGTGCACAACACAGTGTGTCTGCAATACACACTGTGTTGTGCACGAGACATAAGCTAGTGCACAACACAGTGTGTCTGCAATACACACTGTGTTGTGCACGAGACATAAGCTAGTGCACAACACAGTGTGTCTGCAATACACACTGTGTTGTGCACGAGACATAAGCTAGTGCACAGCACAGTGTGTCTGCAATACACACTGTGTTGTGCACGAGACATAAGCTAGTGCACAGCACAGTGTGTCTGCAATACACACTGTGTTGTGCACGAGACATAAGCTAGTGCACAGCACAGTGTGTCTGCAATACACACTGTGTTGTGCACGAGACATAAGCTAGTGCACAGCACAGTGTGTCTGCAATACACACTGTGTTGTGCACGAGACATAAGCTAGTGCACAACACAGTGTGTCTGCAATACACACTGTGTTGTGCACGAGACATAAGCTAGTGCACAACACAGTGTGTCTGCAATACACACTTCTCTGTTCACGTCCAAAACTGCAAATTAGGATGACTTCAGGCTTCCGCCGCGATGTTGAAGAGATCTGCGTTCTTCTGGGATATTACGCAGTGTCGTGTGGTAAACCTTTAGCGACGTTTCGGGACAACGCATCGGTCCCATCTTCAGGGTCAAGAAGTTTTACATGGGACCGATAGGTTGTCCCGAAATGTCGGTAAGGTTTACCACACGACGCTGCTTTAATATTCCAGAACAGAACAGGTTGTCCCGAAACGTCGGTAAGATTTACCACACGACGCTGCGTTAATATCCCAAAACAGCACAGGTTGTCCCGAAACGTTGGTAAGGATTATCAAACGACGCTGCATTAATATCCCAGAACAGCATAAGGTTTCCCGAAACGTCGGTAAGAATCAGCACACGACGCTGAGCTAATATCCCAGAACAGTACATGTTTTCCCGAAACGTCGGTAAGAATCAGCACACGACGCTGCGTTAATATCCCAGAACAGCACAAGGTTTCCCGAAACGTCGGTAAGAATCAGCAAACGACGCTGAGCTAATATCCCAGAACAGTACAGGTTTTCCCGAAACGTCGGTAAGAATCAGCACACGACGCTGCGTTAATATCCCAGAACAGCACAAGGTTTCCCGAAACGTCGGTAAGAATCAGCAAACGACGGTGCGTTAATATCCCAGAACAGCACAAGGTTTCCCGAAACGTCGGTAAGAATCAGCAAACGACGGTGCGTTAATATCCCAGAACAGCACAAGGTTTCCTGAAACGTCGGTAAGAATCAGCAAACGACGCTGCGTTAATATCCCAGAACAGCGCTGATCTCAGATGTTTCCGTCTCACTGTAAACTGCTTGCAATTTCAGGAGTCAAACAGCGACACGCCTTCCTGGACCTTATGCTTCAGGCAGTGAAGGACGGAGCCAGTCTCACAGACCAGGAACTGCAGGAAGAAGTGGACACGATCATGCTGGCGGTAAGCCGCGGAGGGCGTGACATAGCATTCGTAACAAACAGTCGAATCCTTTGTTACGAAAAAAAACAGCCGAAATTTGCTCGGTACTCCATAATTCTTTTCGGAATCTAAAGTTTTCAAATTTTGTTTCGGAGATAGACTACATTTATGTAGTAATTTTGCCCTCTAAAATAAATTTAACCATTAGAAGAACGAAGTCAATCTAAATGATGTATACAGTCACCTAGGGAGAGTTAACACAGTGTGGAGAGATGCCACACTTTATATTCACCGTGCATCTTTTTATAATTGGATTATTTGTACCAAAAAATGCACTAAGACAACCATTAACCACGATTAACCACTCAGACAGGAGGGAAAGAGGCCCTACCAACAACATAACACACAGATAACTGGAACACACGCAGAAAATAGGACCACGCTGCCACTAATTAATAATTGTACTATAGAGGATAGTATAATATACTACTTGATTTTATTGTAATTTTTTAAAACTTAATAACTTTTAGCAGCTTAACAATACCACTAATTTTACAAAAATTTTATACGATGTGGTAACAAATACTGACTCACTGTTATGACGTAACCAAAGAATTGGTCTATGTAAAAACTCACTTAAAATACCCCCTGATGATGGCAGAATAACTGCCAAAATGCGTATTGGGGCATCCTTATAATAAGAAAACAGTGAAAAAAACTGTCTTAGTGCATTTGTTGGTACAAATAATTCAACAGTCTGGAGAGATGCCACACTTTCTGTATTTCAAACTACTGATAACAACAGCAAGTTGCACCAAGCATCCCACAGCTGTATTACTTGTGTGAGGAAACGTGAACTGAAGTGTTGTTCGCTCGTGATTATTTGATATTCACAATTTCTGATGAAGCCAGTTTTCTCCCTTATATATGGAAAATAATTTAGATTTTTTATGTCAGTAATTGTCGACCTCGGTGGACTAGTGGTTAGCGTGCTCGCCACTGGACCCAAGGTTCGCGGGTTCGATCCCGACCGAGGTCGATGGATTTTAAGGTGATAAAAATCCGGAGCACCACTTCCTTGACGGGAAGTAAAGCCGTCAGTCCCATGTCGTAGATTTACGGCATGTAAAAGAACCTTACGGGCATGAATAAAAATGTTACGTAAGCTAAATTAGGATCCATTTCTCATAACTCCTAACTGCCTGCCAGATGGCTCTGGCAGGCACATCAGGATCGATAGAACAGTAGCTAGTTGGCCAGTTGCCACTGCCACGACTTAGTAACCTCGAAAAGAGGAGGCAAGAGGAGGCCCCGGCCCATATAGGGCTGTTGAGCCAAGAATTATTATTATTATTATTATGTCAGTAATTAGTCCTTTCTCAAGTACATTATATTTTAGAACTAACAAAAAAGTGTCTCTTCCTATGGATGTGTAGTGTCTCTTCAACCCCCTGAGGAGACACAACATAAACAGACCTTTCTTAAAATTAAAATTTCGATTATTTTGTAATTAATTTTCTTAAATTCATTCAAGATTGAACATTTGTAGACTACAGCTGTATTTGACCACAATCCAATTTCATTAAACACCAATACAAAAAAAAATACACAGAATTTTCCGAAAAGTGTGCCATCTGTCCCGGAATCACTATAAACATTCCGGTACTACTGTACAAAAACATATTAATGTTTTTAAGGAAATTAATCACTGAGAAATATTTGGACGTTACAAAAAGGCCCGTGGGAATAAATGTCAGCTTTAAAGTTATCATAGAGATGGTTAGGAAGGATGCAGTTTTTGAGATGACACCGTGCAGACTGGTATGTAAGTACTGCTGACACATTCCATAATTCGCACTCTTCATCAGTTATGTTAATGCTGGAGCAGCTGACACATGACGTGCGTCTGTGCATTTAGTTTAGAATATAAGGACACAGAGCTCCTCCAATCCTCGTCAGCTTCATGATGACGCCTTACACAATATCTTATGTTCCGTTGTTTCGGTACGCAGGGGCATGACACCACAACTTCCGCTCTGAGCTTCAGCTGCTGGTGCCTGGCAGAACACCAGGATGTGCAGGTAGGAAACGGTCAGCTTTCTGTGAACTCTAGTTGTTGCGTATATATACTGATCGATCGTACAGTGACTGTTCAAGTCTGTTATACACAAAGTTTTGGAGACGGAATGTAACCTGAAGTATGTATAAATATTCAGTCCGTACCGCGCAGTAAACACACTCCGTCTCAGTTATACAAACCAGTCAGTTAATGTTGTACAGTGAAATAATCGCTGTTTGTTCTGAGATCCACACAAAACACATAAATACATGCTGTGGGCAGAAGTAAATTGTTGAATGTTAAACGTGGTGTGTACATATAGTAACCACTGGACTTTAGAGGTTCTGATATAAAATATACAGCCGTACCGCGCAGTAAAACACACTCCGTCTCAGTTATACAAACCAGTCAGTTAATGTTGTACAGTGAAATAATCGCTGTTTGTTCTAGATCCACACAAAACACATAAATACAGTCCGTACCGCGCAGTAAACACACTCCGTCTCAGTTATACAAACTAGTCAGTTAATGCTGTACAGTGAAATAATCGCTGTTTGTTCTGAGATCCACACAAAACACATAAATACAGTCCGTACCGCGCAGTAAAAACACTCCGTCTCAGTTATACAAACTAGTCAGTTAATGTCTGTACAGTGAAATAATCGCTGTTTGTTCTGAGATCCACACAAAACACATAAATACAGTCCGTACCGCGCAGTAAAAACACTCCGTCTCAGTTATACAAACCAGTCAGTTAATGCTGTACAGTGAAATAATCGCTGTTTGTTCTGAGATCCACACAAAACACATAAATACAGTCCGTACCGCGCAGTAAAAACACTCCGTCTCAGTTATACAAACTAGTCAGTTAATGTTGTACAGTGAAATAATCGCTGTTTGTTCTGAGATCCACACAAAACACATAAATACAGTCCGTACCGCGCAGTAAAAACACTCCGTCTCAGTTATACAAACCAGTCAGTTAATGTTGTACAGTGAAATAATCGCTGTTTGTTCTGAGATCCACACAAAACACATAAATACACTATGTGGGCAGAACGTAGAATTGTTGAATGTTAACCATGGTGGTACATATAGTAACCACTGGATTTTAAAGGGTTAACAAGCAGACCGACCAAACAGCGAATCAACCACCCAGTTCTAGACAACTATCTGACCAGTCAGCTAGTTTTGTACAATTAACAGACCGACTGACCGATCAACTGATGACAGACCTATTCAACAATTTAGGCTTACCCTTAATTAATCAGTCAAATAATAAACTAACCTGCTTAGACGTGCATTACACGAACTACTTTACGCGCTACTCGCCACCGAGTTCACCAGCAGCTTTTAAAGTCGCCTTGTCTGGTTATAAGAGCTAGTTAACTCGTTGGCTAGCAAATCGAGCGAGTCAAGTTGAAGTCTGTTCCAGTTGACTCGCCACTTGCTGGCTAGTGTACTGTCCCGCTTGTAAACTCGCTCAGTGTAGTTGATACGGCCAGTAAGCAGCTTGTAACAAAATATTAAACTCTTCAGTTCACATAGTGATGTCAAATCAGCTAGTAGCTAACGCCCAGTTTTCATTGCTATGTGTAATAGGCGTGGCTAGCTTACTCGTCGCTTCTTGCCACGTGTAATCCCGCATTAATTTACATTATATTTGTTTATCTGTATTGTTACGAAACTGGAATTACGAGATATAAGTTTCCGTCTTCCAGTTTGCTATCCAAAAATACCAAGATTAAGATATACAGAACTATGATTTTGTTTGTTCTTTTGTATGGGTGTGAAACTTGGTCTGTCACACTGAGGGAGGAACATAGGCTGAGGGGATATTTGGGCCTAAGAGGGACGGGGTAACAGGGGAGTGGAGAAGACTACATAACGAGGAACTTAATGATCTGTACTCATCACCAAATATTATTCGGGTGATCAAATTAAGAAGAATGAGGTGGGCGGGGCATGTAGCACGTATGGAGCAGGGGAGAGGTGCATACAGGATTTTGGTGGGTAGACCTGAGGGAAGGAGGCCACTTGGAAGACCCAGGCGTAGATGGGAGGATAATATTAAAGTGGATCTTCAAGAAGTGGGATGGGGGTCATGGACTGGATTGATATGGCTCAGGATAGGGACAGGTGGCGGGCTGTTGTGAGTGCGGTAATGAACCTTCGGGTTCCATAAAACGCGGGGAATTTCTTGACTAGCTGACGACCTGTTAGCTTGTTAAGAAGGACTCTGCTACATGGAGTTGGTTAGTTAGTTAGTTATGCGTTTCTTAGAGCGGTGCTGGTGAAGATGTAACTTAAATGTTTTTGAGGTATGATGCTGCGTCTTTTGGTGTGTAGTTCCGGATGTTTCGTAGGATTGTAATATGTTCATCGTCATGGTCAAGCGGCCCAATAAAGAATTGGCTTGAATCTTAGGACTCAAATTAATGATCGATAGCAGTGTGAGTCGAACAAGTCGAGTTCACAACTTGGTGTGATGTGGATCCAGTAAAGTCTGGCCAAATTAATGGTACAGGGGATTTCCTTTGTCTCTTACGCATTTCGTGTCTGTTTAGGAGAAAGTAATATTGGAGTTACGAGAGATATTTGGCGATTCGACGCGCGACGCGACGTTTCGTGACCTTCAGGAGATGAAGTACCTGGAGCAGGTTATCAAGGAGACCCTGAGGCTCTACCCCAGTGTACCTATCTTCGGGAGAGTGGTCAAAGAGGATGTGTCAATCGGTACGGTATAATCAGCACAATTACTGTACACATGTCACTACTGATTTGGGACAGATTCTGTTGGCTTTCTTCACTTCTTATGGACAAACTCAAAGATACTATAGTTCTCTTATCACTGGTGAAGTTGTGAGCGGGCGCGGCTAACACGGTGTCCCCCCCACCCACATTTCCACATCATAGAGTATCTTGTGGACTGGCGGGTGAGGAGGCACACTATTGAGCATGCCCGCCCAGATGAATGCCCTCTAGCTTCAACGACGCGAAAATTACTTTCCTTCCAATGTTTATGTATCATCAGTACAGCCTAAAGTACTATTTAGTTTTTCAACCAACAAATGCTCTATTTATTTTCGTAATTTTTGTTCACTACACCAACATATGTTGGGGCACGCCGTGGCGCAGTTGGTTGAGGCACCGCGCTACAAGCCGGAAGGTAGCGGGTTCGATTCCCGATGGTGTCATTGGAATTTTTCATTGACATAATCATTTCGGCCGCACTATGGCCCTGGGGTCGACTCAGCCTCTAACAGAAAGGAGTACCAGGTATATTTCCTGGGGGGTAAAGGCGGCCGGTGCGTAGGGCTGACAACCTTACCATCTTCATGTGCCGATTGTCTAAAAACTTAGGAGCCTCAATCTCCTGGAACCCTAAGGGCCTGTATAGGTCTGTAATGGTATTGCTTTAACTTTACCATTTACACCCTACAAATGTTTCGACCGTAACTCGGCCATCATCAGGGGCACCTTGTGAAGTATACTTAACAAGGTGCCCCTGATGATGGCCGAGTTACGGCCGAAACATTTGTTGGTGTAGTCAACAAAAATTACGAAAATAAAAAGTGCATTTTTTGGTTGAAAAACTAATTATCAATGCTAAGATGCACGGTGAACAAATTAACAGCCTACAGTGTCTCAGTGGATAATACAGTTAGCTGAAATAACCGAATAAAACAGTGTAACTTGCCAATAATGCACGTTTCAGAGTAAAATTCAATTTCGCTGATTGACTTGATACACCGAGCGTTTGCAGACACGTCCTCAGATATGTCCTGGTAAATAAAAAATGAAATATGTACTATATATGCTACACTTTTCGGTACGATGGAAACATCCTAAGAAGTGATGGCAGGTAAAGGTAAAGGTCACCCTGTAACAGGCCATGAAGGCCCAGAGAAGGAGTAGAGGTGTAGCTTTACTGTTTCTTTAACCTCGGCGCTAGATGGAGGTGGGTGGTTAACGCCACGCCCCGGCCGCTTTACCCCCGGGAATGACCCGGTACCCATTGTACAGGAGGCTGGATGGGCCCCAGGGCCGGTCTAGACGGGTGCTGAAAATCTCGCCTCCAATGGGATTCGATCACCGAACCGTCCAGCTCGTAGCTAGTCGCTATACCGACCGAGCTATCGCGGCCCACATGGAGTGATGGCAGGACTATTATTTTAACAATAGCCGAAACTATAATACTATTCGTGATAAAGACATTCAGTTTCAAAATCGTTTTATACACTTACATTCAATGTCCGTATTACTCCAAACCTTTATAAAAGAGGAAATAATCCGTATTTTCCAGGTGATTACGTCATACCTGCAGGTACCACCGTAGGATTCAGTCCATATATGTTACACCGAAGTCCAGAATACTTCCCGGATCCAGAAAAATTCGATCCAGACAGATTCCTGCCTCAAAACTGTCAAGGAAGACACCCTTACTGCTACATACCTTTCAGCGCTGGCCCAAGAATCTGCTTAGGTAACTGGCTCCAAGGTTGTGTTAGTCACAATGAACATGAAGGTTCATTACCGTGTTCACAACAGCCTGCCACGTGTCCCTATCCTAAGCCCGACGAAACCACATCCTCCCTCCCACGTGTTTATGGTCCATGTTAATATTATCCTTCCAACTACCTCAGGTCCTCCAAGCGGTCTCGTGTCACCACTTTTGACAGCACTAACAGTCAGTGCAAGTGTACAAGTTGCGACGTTTCGAACAGCACGACACTTGTACGGAAATAAGACCGTCAGTACCTTGGTTTAAGTCAGTCTTCTATCTAACAACGTAAAGTTGATAGTTGCTTTGTCTGAGTGAGGAACTTGGTCTTCCACTTTAAGGTTAGAAGAAACGTGAGATGAGAGGAATATTTGGGTATAAGATAGAGGTAAGAAAGGGATGAAGAATATTGTGATACGAGAGTCTGCATTGTTTGTGTCATTTACCGAATATCATAAGGGTAAACAAGAAAAGGAAAGAAAAATCATAAAACAGACTTTAGTTTATATGGGAGGATAATATTAACATGCATCGTAACAAAGCACTTTCTAAAGCTATGGACCGTACTGATCTTGTTCAATATTGGGACCAACGGCCGGCTGTTGTCAGCACTGTAATTTGTTCAATATTTGGACCAACGGCCGGCTGTTGTCAGCACTGTAATTTGTTCAAGATCGGGACCAACGGCCGGCTGTTGTCAGCACTGTAATTTGTTCAATATTGGGACCAACGGCCGGCTGTTGTCAGCACTGTAATTTGTTCAATATTGGGACCAACGGCCGGCTGTTGTCAGCACTGTAATTTGTTCAATATTGGGACCAACGGCCGGCTGTTGTCAGCACTGTAATTTGTTCAATATTGGGACCAACGGCCGGCTGTTGTCAGCACTGTAATTTGTTCAATATTGGGACCAACGGCCGGCTGTTGTCAGCACTGTAATTTGTTCAATATTGGGACCAACGGCCGGCTGTTGTCAGCATTGTAATTTGTTCAAGATCGGGACCAACGGCCGGCTGTTGTCAGCACTGTAATTTGTTCAATATTGGGACCAACGGCCGGCTGTTGTCAGAACTGTAATTTGTTCAAGATCGGGACCAACGGCCGGCTGTTGTCAGCACTGTAATTTGTTCAATATTGGGACCAACGGCCGGCTGTTGTCAGCACTGTAATTTGTTCAATATTGGGACCAACGGCCGGCTGTTGTCAGCACTGTAATTTGTTCAAGATTGGGACCAACGGCCGGCTGTTGTCAGCACTGTAATTTGTTCAATATTGGGACCAACGGCCGGCTGTTGTCAGCACTGTAATTTGTTCAAGATTGGGACCAACGGCCGGCTGTTGTCAGCACTGTAATTTGTTCAATATTGGGACCAACGGCCGGCTGTTGTCAGCACTGTAATTTGTTCAATATCGGGACCAACGGCCGGCTGTTTTCAGCACTGTAATTTGTTCAATATAGGGACCAACGGCCGGCTGTTGTCAGCACTGTAATTTGTTCAAGATTGGGACCAACGGCCGGCTGTTGTCAGCACTGTAATTTGTTCAAGATTGGGACCAACGGCCGGCTGTTGTCAGCACTGTAATTTGTTCAAGATTGGGACCAACGGCCGGCTGTTGTCAGCACTGTAATTTGTTCAAGATTGGGACCAACGGCCGGCTGTTGTCAGCACTGTAATTTGTTCAAGATTGGGACCAACGGCCGGCTGTTGTCAGCACTGTAATTTGTTCAAGATTGGGACCAACGGCCGGCTGTTGTCAGCACTATAATTTTTCGAGAAAGGTAAAATATATCTTAAATCGTTAAGCGACAATCAGCTTTTGCAGGAACACTCTGATTTTTGTTTAATCAAGCGACAGACAGACGCACGCACCGATCATTAACACAATTTATTCTAAAGCCCTGATAATTAAGGCACTTTACTTCCAGAGGCTTCGCATTACAACTTTACATGTGGTCCTGCTACAGTATTTACCAATCTATAAATCCACAGGCACATATATGTGTGTGTGGATTTAGAGGCTGGTCAGCGTGTACGGCTATAGACTATGCGTCTATATTACGTTCATTACAAGACCAGAAACAAGTGTCTGAATAGACGTCAACATGACAGGGCTCCAAAATATTAGAAAAAACTTCAACATTGTGTAATAAAGACAATGTTTTTCACCAACTAAATTCACTTGTTATAAAAACACTAAAATATTCTAAAACTGTTTGATAAAAAGCCCCGACATGTTTCGGCTCACCAATGAGCCATCCTCAGGGGGTCACAACTGACTGTTCTCAAAACACGTACATATGTTAATCCTCTGTAGAGGTATATGGTCAACGTCTTAGTAACATATGTACGTGTTTTGAGAACAGACAGTTTTGACCCCCTGAGGATGGCTCATTGGTGAGCCGAAACATGTCGGTGCTTTTTATCAAACAGTTTTAGAATATTTTAGTGTTTTTATAACAAGTGAATTTAGTTGGTGAAAAACATTGTCTATACTCGAAAAATGCACGGTGAAAATAGAATAGAATTGTGTAATAAAGCAAGAAATCGGGTAAAGAGGTGTTAAGAGATGAAGGAAGTAGATGTCACAGGAACTGTAACAGTCTTACAGGCAAAACAGAAGAAATTGCAGAAATTTCTGTTGCCCTCAAATTAAATCTAAAAAAAAAAAATTAAAGAACATACACAGACACACGTTGCAAGGACAATACTCGTAAAAAATGCCAAAAGGCTCAAACTTTTTCTGCCTTCATATGCAAGCATTTCACGCAATGAATCTTGGGTAATGCGAGTCAGAATGTTGACAAATGTGAACGAACTGTCCAGCTCAGTCTACAGACAGCGACGCCCAAAACTGGATACCAACTGGACCTCGCGGGTAGACAATACATATCTACAAACCTCCGAATGATAAACGCAGAGATACAGGGTATACACAAACGAATGGTGCGGTTTCAATGGTGAATAAAGGGAAACCGCACCATTCTTTTGTGTATACCCTGTATATTTTTCGTAAGGTCATTTCCCTCACAAGACAATTTGACATTGCAGGTATGAAGTTTGCCATGTTAGAAATGAAGGCCACACTCTCCGCTCTGCTGAGGAAATACCAGCTGTTGCCCGCTGGCCATCCACATCACCTGGACCTCACGGTAGTCCTTGTGCTGAA